>JAFIRS010001029.1:0-461535 GCA_018342105.1 Gonioctena quinquepunctata | reverse complement strand
AGGGCAATGAAAAAACCCGGGGGCCCGGACCTGTCGCCTCACACTTGGGCCATCGACAGCGATGAATCACCCCCGGAGATATTCGAGAACCTTCCGTGCGCTCTGCCGGGGGAAAACAACGGTCAATATTGGAAACAATTTTGGAACACGCCGGTCCCCAAACCAAAAATTCGAAACATCGAAATGCTGTATCGGAGATAAATAGGCAAACCTAAAATTGGGTGGGACAGTCTGAACGACCCCATACGATCAAAAGGCTATACAGTGGCATAGTAATATAAATTAGGTTGTAGATTTAAGAGTGAAAAAAAATTAGTTAAACCAAAGTTAAGTTTATTTACGTTTACATTATATATTGTAAAAAAATGTGTTTTAAAAATGTAATGCAAAAAAAAAAAATAAAAAATGAAACGGGGGCAAAAGAAAGGCTAGGACCTGGAGAAATGGCAAGGAAAAGGGGGAAACAGGTACAGGCGCAACAAGATGGACAAAGGGAAAAATAGGGGATAGTGGCATGGATGACATGTAACTTTAAAAACGTAAACTACTACATTTCCCTACAGGATAGGAAAGCTGAAAATGAGGACTGCATATCCCTGCGGCCAGAGATACGCCGGCACACATGATTTTCCGCGTTAACATGGCACAAAAAAAGAAATAGCTTTTGGAATAAAACTTAATAGAGCAGAACATCATAAAACCCTTATTCACTAAAAAGTCATGGAACAAGTCCCAAATTTTTTATCTCAACAATAAGGGAAAAAAAAAAGCAAAAAAAGGGGGTGTGGGAGAGGAAACAATAAACCCCGAAGAGCAGCAGTAATGCTGAAATGCTAGAAAACTTTGGATGATGAAAGAATTATTCCTAATTCACTAGTCATAACATAGAGTAGACAGTTATATTCATATAATTGGATGATGAGAAAAAAGAATCTGTGAAAGGGGCATCTGTGAAATAGTGCCCCTTAAGGTAGTTTTATATGGTTATAAAGTGACAAAAAAATTCGGATTTTGAAACAATAGTTAAAAGGAGCCTGTGTCCCATTAGGATTTATACTTTTTTTTCAATACAAGTATATTTTAAAGAAAGAAATTAAATAATAAACAAAGTGGTGACACCAGCTGCAACCCCGTTTTTTTCCTTTCCCCTAAGGTATCAAAAACTGAGGACCTAATAAAAAGTGCCAAAAAAAAACACGAAAGAACATATGATATAGAAAAAACCTAGGTGATCTTCTTTTTCCCGGCCAGGAACCTATGGCAATTAAATATATACATACACACCCAAATTTTTAATTTTTTAAAGGGGTACTTCCTGCAAAATTTTTGAGCAGTGTAATGCATCAAGATGGAGTGTTTTTGTGCAAACAAACCAACAACCCACCAAAGAAGTAAAAAATCCCTGTGATACATGCAGACATTTAATATGTCTGGAATGTACTGAACTTTTTCCCTTTCCGGGGAAAAAAAAATGCCTTCCTCTACAAAAAGGTTATTGAATTTCAACTGCAGAAATTACTTTAA
Organism: Gonioctena quinquepunctata; assembly: GCA_018342105.1. Classification (NCBI taxonomy): domain Eukaryota; kingdom Metazoa; phylum Arthropoda; class Insecta; order Coleoptera; family Chrysomelidae; genus Gonioctena; species Gonioctena quinquepunctata. Next base: position 460,011 of record JAFIRS010001029.1, on the reverse strand, counting down.
ACTTTGACTTTATGAGAGTCTTCCCCAAAAAACAATAGGAGATAAAGGGAAAAAATAATAAAAAAACCCGGAAAAAAATGATCAAAATGCTTCAAGAAAAATTAAAATTCTTGAAAAAAAAATAGCAAAATAATTGAGAAAACAACAACTTATGCAGACATCTAACGAAAAAACAGAACAACCCCAGTAAACTCCTACCCAAAATTCCAAAAAAATAATAAAACCAAAATTACAACAAGGGCCAATTCAAACAAAGGGGAAAGATATTAGCAGAAACTTGCTGATCTAAAAAAAGGAGTAAAAAAATGTGAAATCTGCAAAAAATGGAACAGTTATTCAAAGGGGTAAGACAAAAAAAAAGTTTGAAATACTGGAAGAAAGGGCCAAAACCCTGAAAAGACAACCCACAACATTGAAAAAACTACTATGAGAAACCAAGAATAAAAATAATAAACTTCAATCAAAAATGGAAACAGAAGGGAAAAAGAAAGGGCATCATCCAACAAAACGGACTGACGAGAGCTTCAAGGTGACTTTTCTAAAGAAAGGTAGGAAGGCATTATTTTCGCTGAAAGCTTGGCCGATAATTTCAATAAACTAAACAAACCAAAAATATTTTTATATTGGTTGGGAATCCCACCCAGTTTGATTATCGTTTTTTTCGTTCTCCAGACTTGTAAATCGGATCCGGACCCATTTTATGCGGGTTGTTGGCAACTGGGCCCCGATCCCGATCCTGTTGTCGCGGGGGAAATTTCCCCAAAATTTCCCACAGGATTTCGAAAACTTAGCGCCATTTCTTTAAAATTTAGCGCTCTTTGCATGAAATTTTAACAGAAAAAATTAAACTAAAACCAGCAAAATGTTCGGCCGACTATGGAGGAAACCCCGATTGATGTCTATTCCAGTGTCGGCCATTTAATCTATCCCCCTGTCACCTTTTTATTTTAAAATCCTCACGGCCGATAATCAGTTCATTTCGTACTGTATAATGATGGCGGAAATAAATTGATATCTGAATGGACAAGTGTGAAAGGCCAGAAACAAAATACCAAGCTCATATTCCGGTAGTGGGCCGCATTGGCCGGCTTCACAGCTAGTCTTCTAACAAATCTTTATGCTAGTGACCGGCCCCCCTGTTTTCCAAGAAAAATAAATCAAATATGACTGTCTGAAACGAAACAATGAAACTTTGAAAATACATACCATCTAAACACACAAAATACATTCCAAAATTCTAAAATTGCAATCATTGATTTCAATACTCCCTTAGCAACCTCCATTAGAGCACAAGACACACAAAATAAGAACCTTGATGTTTGAATTTGACCGAAACTCAACTTTTCCCAACTTACTATAATAACACAACCTCCTCACCCAAAGGGATGGCCAGTCTAATATTCGTACATGTAGAGATTTTCCAAAACAAGGATGCCTCCACCGCCTATACAATGCATATGTAGATAATACTGGATTACTGCTCTGATATGGTCACCACTCTACTAATGTCACTCGATCCTCGAGTCAGTACAGAGGTCTTTATGAAGGTAATATTGTCATTCAAGACAGACAGAGTCACCCTCCACAAGGTTTCAACAACAATATGTTATTGAATAAATTTTCATTCCTGTCACTGAAAACTATGAACATACTATGCCCTGCTTGTTCATTTTGGCTCATTACGCATGTAGCAATAGATTGCGAACTGTTATACAATTGAACTTTTCATGTTCCGCGATATCAACAGCGAGTCTGAAACATGCTTCTACTTAAAAAAAACAAAACCAATATTCTCGTTAAAATCTCCTCTGCACTCAATGTGCAAAAAAACAAATGAAGTCTGCACAAACATCGATATTTACAGCAGTCAATAAGTTCCTTTAAAACAAAGTAAAACAAATGTTATTGTAGCAAACAATCAGCACCATATCCTCAATAAACAATTTTAAATTTATTCTATCGTTTAAGCACACATGTAATTTGTACCTATTAGTTTTAGTTTATATATTTAGCTTAGTTATTTCTAAATGGAAACTTCATCTTTTCAATGTCTTGTAATTGGGTTCTTCCTGTTTAGACAATAAATGTTTTTTTTAACGGTTAAGGGTGAAATTAAACTCACCTCAAACACTTTGCTCTAGATCTTGAATCAAGTTCACTAACTTCGCCAAACACTGGAGTAGTGAACACTATTAACTTTGGACAGCAATCACAGAGATAAGGATGGGTTTGTGGAAAGAAGTGTTAGGCAACAAAAAAAAATGATTTTTTAAGTGTACTAGCAACTCAAAATTCGCGCAATTTCAAAATATTATAAAATAAAGTAGATTCTGGTCGGCTAACTGAAGACTTCTACCCTGTCGTGGTCAAGAAACAGTCATTTGCTAACACCTGGTATATAGCAATGGAAAAAATCGTATAGCTTTTTATTGGAGAATAATAATTCCTATTATATTTTATGAGGGGTGTAATCATGCTAGAGGGGTTTTATCACTCCAAACATTTTTTTTGAAACTGTCAAGAAAGCTTTTTTGCCTGGAGATTTTACTACGGAATCGTTCGGTCTTATTATCTAATTAAACCTCAGCCAGGAAGCTTGGGCTGTACATAATTGCACACTCAATCGTGGCAAATGAAGCGGTAATATGTAAAATCGAAGATACCTACTTCATGAGTTATGCACTTTTATAATCCAGAAGTCCATGAACAGGCGTTATCTATTGAATACTCACACCTCATGATGGAATTTGGCATTAACTGTAGTTCTTGGAAATGTTCCAACACAATGCGGCTCTGGTCTTAAGATCAACAATAAGATCATGGTAGAACTGATCAATCTTATATTTTCTGCTACAACTTTGAGCTGCCTCCTCTCTCCCCAGCATCTGCAGCTGTACCTCCTGAGAGAAAGAAATCCTTTTTCTTACTTGAAATTTTAATCAAAAATCTTACAGAGATAATTTCATAATTCCCTAGAATTCAGTTGTATGTATACAACCAAGTGAGATAAATAATACCATAAACCGCTTTCATGGCAGACCGAGATTTTCTATCAGATACTTTAGCCATTTTTTAACCTGACAAGGAGAATTTGGTTCTGAGCTTTTCACAGGCAAAGATAGGGCAGAGCGATATACTGGCCTAAGCTGTGAACATTTTTAAGTGTGGGGCATCTCTATATCGTTCATCATTTTCATTGCTGAAATGTATAATATAATATTAGAAGCAAACAGAAATGAACAGCAGATCGATATTTTTTAGGTAATAGACGCTATTCTTAGACAGATGATTTCCTTCAGTGAAATTATGTCTATTCGATTTTATTTCCTTACAAATAAATTGAAATAAAATTACCAAAATGAAATTACATTGTTGAGTTTCATCATAGAGTAATTTATGATAAATTGGAAATAAAAATCAGGTACTCGGAAAGCCCGAAAAGTCAGAATCAATAATGGGCAGGGAATAATATTATCTTACAATTTCTGTGATTCGAATTACAGCCCACCCGTGTCAATGAGAAATACTAGAGTGTTTTCAAGAAGTTAGATTGAAGGTGGCGACCCGTGGGAATAACCTTTGACATAGGGTACACCAAAATTTGTATTGGGGAAATGAGCATGAATATATAGAAAAAAAAAAAAAAAAAGGTAAATGTATAGTTAGTCACTCATGCTCTGAAAATGGCTGAAGACTTTTCTTACGTGTTTTGCCTCCTGAACACGAATCTGAATGAAAAACACTGACGGTCTCATACCGTTTTGGAGTTACAGTCCCTTCTTTGGTCTAGAACGTAATTTTAAGCACCGTTATCTTGCGCAAAATCACTCAAAATGCCGCCTTTTCAAACAGCATAAACTACAAACACTAAATAACCCATTTCAGCAAGACTTGGCACAAAATACAGCCGGTTCTATCGAAAAACCTTCTTCAACGCGTACATCTAACTTCTTCTACATTATCATCAACAAAACTAATAACCTTACCTCAATCTGAGTTAGATGTTAGAAGTTTAGGAAGAAGGATTTTTCGATGGAACCGTCTGTATTTTTTAATACGAAGAATGAGCGATGTAGTGTTTGTAGTTCTTTGAAACAAATGATTTTGTCGCGACTATTCTCTCATTATTTTTGAGCCAATCAAATGGCGAAATTTCAAACAGAGAACCCATCAGATAAGTTTAATAGTGATAAAACGTCTTCTCACTGGTTATACTTGACAATTCAACTCATGTATAAAAAAATCATATACAATGCAATTGTCAGTTTGACAGCAGCAAAGTTAGCTGCAACTTTTACAGCGACAAATGCACTAGTGGTTTTCACTTATTCATTGTTCAACAATTGCTCGGTGTTGGTTGCCGGAAAATAAATAAAGTTTGCATTGATATGTTTCCTGATTTCTAATTCATTAAATTTGTCTTGCCGAATTACACTCAATGTTTATATTGATATCGGGTAAAATTTGTGTTGTTCAAATTCTAAGCTGTTTCCTTTAGCAATTTTACGGATCGAAAACTCATCAACCTTGATTGTCGTCTTTTAATAGTTGACAGTTTTTCTCGTCTAATTAACTAGTAGCAGTTCTCATTAAACAACCAAATTTACCCGTAAAATACAAACTTCGTGTGCAATTATAAGTGATAAAACCACTAGTAGATTCGATATGGTTTTTGATATATACACTATATTCTGTCATTATATATCCTTGCATTTAATTCATATATTATATATGATTCACTTCTATAAGGTAACAGGGGTACAAAATTGATTGAATAAAGGATTTTGAGCTCACTACATACAGTGATTTTATATTGGAATTCCAAATATATACCTTTTACAGCAGTAAGAGATCAGTGAATCATATAATTTTAATATTCTCTTACAATCAATCAATGTTGTGGAATGAGTGGTTATGTAAACAGACTATCGTCTGTGAAGACAAACAACGTCTTGGCGGTTTGTACTTGGATAAGTGACGCTTGCCATGTTTCCCTTTTAAATTTTTTTAAAGATCATAGATCAAATTTTGATCTATTCAATATTTTCGATAATCAATGAGAACCACTTTTAAGCATATCTTTTTTTCCAGACTGTCCTTGAAGGCTCAGTTCGATTCCTAGCAGTGGATCTTATTTTTTGTCAAATCGGTTCCATCTACAATCATATTTTATTCATAGTGAAAAAATATATATATATTTTTAAGTTTTTGAGTAAGTTCAGAACAGTAAATGATCATAATGAATGAATTTGTAAAATGATTCCTTTGATTTTGGATCGAGAAGAATTGTTGTAACTTTCACATTGAAATTTCTAATATATCATGAATTCGGCAGTCTAATTCAATTTTAAATGTGATTTGGGAAATATTCTCATCAAATATAATTCGTGCTAGAGTTTTATCGAAAAAAATTAAAATTTTCTCAAACGTTTTACTCACAGAATTTGCGGGCTTATTATCAATGATTAAACCACTCAGAAACGGCTTTAGGTGGTTTAATCGGATAATAAGACTGCAAATCGCAAATTTCAAACAAAATGCTTTCTCATAAATTTCAAAAATTTTTGGCGATGAAACCCTAGCAGTTATGATATAACCCTCGACAAAACAGGGTACTTGAAAGTACGTTCTAGAATGAGAACGATCTGTAACTCCCAAAGCGGTATGAGACAGCCGCGTTTTTCAAAAAAAATGCCACTGGGCCCTGAACAGCCAATATGCTTGGAAAATGAGTGGTCATGACCACGCCAGTATCGCCAGAGTTATTATAGTGATGCTATAGGCAGACTAAACAAGTTGTAGAATTTTCCTGAGAAAAACCCACTTGAAAGGTATTCTAAGCGGCTATGTTACCTCCCACACTCGTATGTTAATTGTTGGGTTGTTCGATCCATAGCATGAATTTCAAGTTTTCCACTATTTCAAAAGGAAAATGCATTGATTTTTTCAACGTGGTCTAGTGTCAAGGGCACCATCAACTTTTAAATGTAAAGGGGGTTCACGTGGTTCCTGGTTTGAAGGCCTTCCGATTCTCTATCAACACGCTTTGTTTGTGAAATCCCGAAGGCAAGCTGTTTGAAACTGACAAGAAGCATTTAAATTTGCTTCAAATATTTTACAAATAAATTACTTTAACTATTAATTGCAGCAGAATTTCAACTCGGTACCGTTCTGGTCGAAAGAGTAGATTTTTTTTTATTGAGTAGGTTGGCATATTATTTGTACTTTAAATGTGCTTTTGTTTAATTTTTTTTATACCTTAGTTGTTTTGCTGGAGACTCCAAATAGCATTTCATTTCAATCTCAGTCTAATGGTGACGTTAATCATGTCGATACTTTTAACGGATTTATCATAGGTTTCAGCATTTCTTTATACATTTCAAATGCGCCTGTTCTCGTCCTTTAGAAGAAAAACCGAAACGCACCCAATTTACGCTGAAGCTAGGCGTAGTACCATGAAGCAGAAAAAATATTTAATGAGTGCTTCCCAAATAATCAATATCATTACCTGCCAAGGGGAATTGGTTAGTAAATTTCTAAGGACTGGTTAGCGTAAGGAAAAGGATCTGGAAAATCTATTTCAGAAGAACAGCAAATCGACGTTCTGGCAGCTGTTGTTAATAATCCGCAACTAACAACGAAACGGTAGCCCACGGCTTGTGACGTATCTACGACCACTGTGAAAAATATCTTAAAAAACCTGAAATTTCACCCATATAAATTAATTTTTTGCATCAGTAACAGAAGACGACCTGGATAGAAGACTGCAGTTTTGTAGGTCATGTCTGACGCATAACCCAAATCCAGTTACATTAGCTCTATTGTTTGAAGAGTGAAGGTCTGCGTTTTATCTAAATGGAACAGTAAATAGACAGAATGTGCGTTGTTGGTCGGGCAATAAATCCGCACGTTTTCGAGAGGGTCATACTCAAACTCCAGAAGGTCGCGTATGGGCTAGTATTTTTTGGTGACATATCCTTAGGTCCAATATTTATGGCAGAGAAAATTTAACTGGGCATCTGTATTTAAATATGCTTCAAAATCAGATCCATCACAGTATTCCAAAGTAGTTAGGGTAAAGCCGATAGATTTACCATGGATGTTACCTTTCAACAAGATGGTGCACTAACTACTACAGACCTGTCGAGAATGAAGCGAAATTTTCGGAATGATTGGATGAGCTGACGTGGCCCCATTGAATGGCCAGCTGGTCACCTGATATAAACCTATGGACTTTTTTTTCTGTGAGGATAAAATCTAAAGAGTGTACGTCACGCAGCCACTCCAGGAACTTATGGACCGAATAATGAGTAATATTTACAGTATTACCCGGAAACATTTAATAGCATTGGGAAGGAACACGCCATTTTTTCCTGTCGAACGTGAACGGTGGAACATTTCGAGCACTTGTTAAAATAGTTACGCAATTGTTACTTAAAATTCTGTTGCAACTAAAAGTTATTTAGGTTTTTAATTTGTAGAAATGTTTACGGAAGCCATTCAAAAGCATGTCAGTTTGAAGCGGCTGAACCCTATTTTCTATGAGCGGTGTTGGATGAGAGAATCGGAAGTCCTTCAAAACCAGGAACCATTGACCCCTTTCTAAAATTAAAAAAAAAAAAGAAAGTTGATGGTGCCCACTCTTGACACTAGATTACGAAATCATTTTATGCTTAAAAGTGGTACCTTTTTACCTGAATTTTACCGGTATGACAGCTTGTTCCGTTCAAAGTTAAGGGGGGGGGAGGACTTGCTACGTGTATATATATATATATATATATATATATATATATATATATATATATATATATATATATATAGAAAGAGGAGGAGTAGTCTTTGTGACTAGTTAGGAAACAGTCTGAGAAATTCTTTGGGACAGCAGTAAACGCAAATGTACTGTCATAGCGTATATTTCCAATTTTTCAGCAATGAATATTGTCAAAGAAGTTTTCCCACTTTTCACATTTCGCAACAAAGAATGCTGAATTGTTCTCGGCTGTTAGTAAATTTACCAGTAACGTTTTGTTACAAATATTATTCCATACTCTAAATCTAATTGTTACTCCATGTTTTACGTTTTAATGCTGTGTACTAGAATTTTTTTGTATTTCACCGAAAAACGCGGCCATTCTCAACTAACATTAAACATTCAAAGTAGAAAACTCTCAAAACATATAACTTCAAGAAAGCAGATTATCGTCTTTGTATTTGGCTTTGCAAAGAATGTGACTGGTCATTTTGAACAATTACAGGCGTGAACCTTGCAGTTAGTAAATTATATGAGACAATATACTCCATTTTGACACACACACATACAACTATACCAAAGCAATCAACCACAAAATACCCGATTTGGTACTCTGCCGAAATTATAGAAAATATTCGTGAAAAAAGCCAATATCTTGAAGAAATATAGAAAGACTAATTCAATATATTGCTTAAACCACTACAGAAACCTTATGCGTTCCAGCATAAAAAACACAAATTGAGCAAGCCTATGAAATATACCCACAATAAATGTACAGTCATCAATTCACAATGATCTAAGATTTTTTTGGAATTATGTTAACTCAAAAAACAAAAATCAAGAATCCCTGGAAAATGAATTATGACAATCAAGAACTAGAGAGCCCTCAAGATATAGTAAATGCGTTTGCTGAGTTCTTTGAGTGTGTATCTTCTATCAATCAACTCCAAGTGATTGTTCAGGGTGGTAAATAACAAGAGAAACTATCAATATCACAAACATTTCTGAGGATGAAGTGAGAGAGAAGCGATAAAAAAACTCAGAATAAAATGACTGCTGGTTTCGGTTCTATACCATCTTTTCTGAGTGAAGATTGTAGCTCGATTTTAGCCGCTCCTCTCTGCTTCATCTATAACTATCGTTAGAAACATAGCGTTTCTGATGTTTGGAAACTTGCCAAAATCTGCCAATTTTGAAGAGCGGGGATGTTTTAGGCCATAACAAACTACAGAGCAATCTCGATAATCTCCAAACTTCACCAAAGGCTTTTGAAATTATTCTGTATAAACACATTTACTTGTCAACTCACAATCCAAATTAGCGATTCTCAACATGGTTTCATGAGCCACATATGCGGCATCAAATCTAGCAGTGTTTCCCATTATGTGTGCTCAGCATTAGATAAACAGGGACAGGTGGATATGATATACACGGATTTTCTAAGGCCTTTGACAAAATTGATCATAGCATTTTACTTTCTAAACTGGATGTTTTAGTCAAAACTACTGAGTTTCTTTGAATCGTACCTTCTTGGCAGAACCAAATAGTTCACTACATTGGATTCAAATCAAGCACAATTTCACCGTCTGGTATACCCAAAGTTCGAACGGGACCATTGTTTTAATTTTTATTAATAATTTAGACTCACAAATAAACTCTATGAAGCTTTTTTTGCTTTGGCGATCTGAAAATAGTAAAGTTCTATCCAAAATGTGGATGATTGCATAAAACTTCAAGGAAGTCATAGATGATATTACGGAGCTTGGTGTGAAATTAATAACCTGCATTTGAATATTGATAAATGTAAAGCGATGTCATATACAAGAAACACACATATACTGAACATCCAGTATTCAAGGTAGATTGTTGACTCGTTGTAATGTAAAGGACTAAAGATCTAGGTGTATTCTTTGACTCTAAAATGGCTTTTGCAATCACATGAATAAAAAAGCTTCGAAGCCACTAAAATGTTAGGATTTATCATAGAAACTGTCAGAACTTTTAGTAAATTTAATGTACCCTGAAAATATTATACTTCTCATGCAGATCAAACTTTAATGCTGCTCAGACATTTGGAGCCCTACTATGTTTGTCCTTGAGAACACAATCGAAAAAGTACAAAGAAAGTTCTTGAAATTCATGTATTTCAAAAAAATTGTGGTATCTATCCAGCTAGGGGCTCTGACCATAACAACCTTCTTGACCACTTTCAATTCATTTTCTTTAGAAAAAAGGAGAAAATGTGCGTCAACTAAACTGCTGCACGGCCTGGTTGAGTTGCAGTTTGCTTTATCAGAACTGAACTTTAGGGTACCAAAGGGCTCGTCCGCGTGAATTTCACATTTACTGCTCCACAAGCAACAAATTTAATCTTGCATTCTCCAATTGAATATGTATTGTGATAATTACAACTCCATATGCAGTTTGCGATATCAATACTTGTTCTGCGAAGCATATGAAAAAAAGTAGCAATGGAAATATGGAATTGACTAGTTAATCTGTTTATCTTTCTCTGTTGTTACCGTAGAAATTATGTACCATCCCACTTTTACCGTTTATTACTGTTCATTACCGGTCATAACCGTGCATTACCATTAATTAGTTTATATATAATTCCTTTATTTAGTTATGAACTAATACAAATGATCATTTAAAGATAACTGGCGTTACTGCTTTGATTCATTAATAAAATTGGGATGTTTTCTTTCGTTTACCTATATCACAGCATTTTGTTAACAATCAGCACCGACACTCTCTCATGCCGTCAAATATCAGATACACATTCGACGGATGTAATGAAATCCATTATGTTTATTCTAGATATAATATGGACGTCAATTTATATAAAAAAATTACAAATAATTGATATCTTCTTGCAAATCCTTACACATATACGCATACATTAACACGTACACATGAAATAAAGGAAATAAAGTCTTACGCGGAGTCATCGAGGAATTCTTTCACACAGTAATGGAAGCTATTTGGAGTTTTTTTAATTCCTTCTCTATACCCTCAGGGCACTTTTATTTTGACGGAAAGTTTATTGAAGATTTAACTCCAACACATCGTGGTCTTTTCTCTTATGTTTGTCAATCTATTGCACCAACATTCCTTGTCGAATAATTGTGGGAAAATTGGTTTCTTTGGAATACCATTTCATACAAATCAGTATTTGTACGTAAATGCAGGAAGAGTCAATTATTTTATTTCTTTCAGAGGGATATGGGTTCGCAACTATTTCCAAATTTTGTATTGAACATGAGCCTCATAATGCGTTTCTCATAAACAAATATTCTTTCTGAATTAATCCAGTCACCCGCAGAATGACATACATATCCATAAATTGTTTCTACAAAAGTTTCTTTAACTTCAAAATTTATAAAATTCTACACAAAGTTCTGAAATTATCAGTCATGTTATTTTCGATTCCTCTAGAGTCAAGATATCTGCAAATATCGTAACTAGTCATTAACAAACACTAAGAAAACTAGTGGTTCCATCCACAGACCCTTGCGGAACATAATCTACAGACTAAAGTTCAGGCATTCATTGTTCATTTGTACGTAGAGGCTTTCAGCCCCATTCAAACAAAATCCAGAAATATTAAAGGAATAAACACATTCATTGATTGTGTGTATCTTTCTGTACAAAATCCATGTTATCGAGATAATGAGATATGAGATAATGTTTGTTTTCTGATCAAGAAATGAAATTCTCCCATAATACGTGGAGTTCAAAATTTATTGAAATAACATTAAAATTTATACCTGCCTATAATTACCTATTGAAGTGCGATCGTCTTTTTTTCATATATATGTACAACTTTTCGAGTTTTAAGAGGGATGGAAATACACCTACATCAAATGTCAAGGTTGATTTAACACCAGAGGTTAAACAAAAAAAAGATCCTAGAACGGTTGTAACTCAGTTATTAATTAATATGGATTGGAACTTTATGCACTTTCAATGAAAACAGATCAGGATTCCTTAATTCGTTGTTTTCATATGTTGGCCACATTTTCCTTGTACCATCATTCGGACGTTTCAGAATCATCAAGCTAACCTAGAATTCATAGTTTTGTCAAAGTATTCAGAAAAAATTATTCGAAAAGCCAAGTGTATTCTTTAGAATTGTTAGGCGTCTCTCTTAACAAAAAAAGTACTCATAATTTCAATGAGGTGGGGGAAAACAGTCATTTCACTGGTAAAAAAAAATAAAAAGATATTGTAGAATGTCAAAAAAAAAGGGGGTTTACTAATTCAGGGAAAATTGAAGGCGTGGGCTATAATAAGTAATGAATACAATACCATCTGCGGTGACAAAAAAAAAGGAATAGCATATTAACAATAAAAGACAAAATTCCTCTTGAGCTCTGTCCAAAGCAGATCTTGTAGATTTACAAAAACGATTTTGAAGAACCAAGTTGAAATTAATACAAATGAGAAAAAACACCAACTTCTTGGAACTACAGAGAGGGGCTAGAATCTGAGAAAACCCATATGATTTGTATTTTTTTGTTAGTTGGGACGATTACTTCGGCAAGCGAAATCTATTAAAAATTATTTTCTGTCCTTTTTCCCAAAATGGTTTCATACCATTTCGGGTGACTTTGGCTCCTTAAATTGAAAAGAATGTCTACGATGATTTGTAAAATAAATTGGTATAAATATATATAGTATTTCTATCCCAATTGGCCCGAAAAAATTTTCGAAAGGAATTATCTTCCACACTACAGATTTTTTTATGATTGTACCAGGAACGCTTTGAAAGTAAAACACTGGTAGTATATAAATTTCCATTTGCCGGGCGTGCATGGGCACCCCCTCGTAGTGCTCTCATTTTAATCCTTTTAATTGGGATCTTTGACCCTTTTTCCAGTTAAGCTATGTCAAATTGTCATTAAGATTTTGTATGAGGATTTTGAAAAAAAAAAAAATGGTGTGGAAAGCCCCTTCATTTGGGGTGCTTAAGCTTATATTTTGAAACCCTTCCTTATAGCATGTACAAAAGAAAAGAAACGGATAAAATCAAAAAAAAGAAATTTTCCATGAAAAATCATTTCTTTTTTTTCAAAATATTGCTCTTTGCAACACATTTATGCAAGGTGTTTGGTTCAAATGACTCCTGAATGGAATCAGTGTTGCTTATATAATCATTTATTAGGTATATATACCCATATACATAGAAATAATCTCAAAAAAAACAATCGATAAAAACAGTTAAAAGGCAATTTTAAATTTATAAAAAAAGGAGCCAAGTCACCCAGCTGAGTTAAAGTCGAAATTACGATATCAAATATCAAAAAATTCAAAAAATCTTCAGTCTGTTATATTTTCGAAAATATTTTTTTTTCCGGGGATAGAACAAAATATTCGAACAATTATTTTTCAGAATAATTTCTACTGAAAAGTCAAAAAATTCATATAGGTTAGAATCACAAATTATCTCCTTAAACCCCCCCAAAATTTATGGATCAAACTTGAAATAGTTGTAAGGAGGCGGGCGACAGTCGGCTGTCATCATTTCAAGCTGAGTCTTTCTTTTTTTTTTTTTGTTGATATCACAAGTGAACAAAATGGTAGCCTACCGCGCCGAAAGCGTTGCTATCAAAGACAAGGTTAATTTTCTCCGTTATTTATTTAATAAAATGACCAGAAAATTTAGTCTACTGGAAATCTGATGTTTTGAAGCCTTTGGCTCAACGGAATGCACGGTCTCCCGACCGCAGCCCTTTCCCCTCTTTACGGCCGCTGTGAATTGTGCATTTACGGCATCAATTAAAACCTACAGGCTATTTTTTCTACAAAGCAGTTCATTTCTTATTGTTGAACAAGCGTCATCTACTTTCACTAAAATTGGAAACATGGAGCGGGGCTGGGGGTTTGCAATTTGGGAACCCCGATCGGGCTCACGGGGTCTACCAGTGGGTGGAAGTTGGTACACGAGCCTAGGTAGGGATGCATTGTCCAGTGCAATAGTTATTCAGTTCAGAATGAATGCGAGGATAGCATTGCGGGATCTTTTTATATAATTTTTTTTTTCCCAAATGACATCCTCTTTCCCCTTATAAACTGATTCAATTACTGTTTTGAATTCCTCCATGTAAATCACGAACTGCTCCCACCAAACTCTCTTCTCTTTTCCCAAGTCACCGGTCTCCGTCATGCCCCCTGTCGCCCAGGCACCCTCGCGCCGTGAGACCGCTCAACAAATCATACAGTAGTACTTGCCAGTCAAGCCTCGCGCCTTTGATGTTTAAAGGGAATTTATCAACATTTCATGGAAACGGTCGAGACACCTCGAGCGACAAGTCTGGGTCTGTATAATTCTTCCCGACCGAGACTTGACGAGCTCAGTTTGGGGGTTAATCAAGACGCCAAAAGGCTTTAGTGCACTAAAGGTATAGCGCGGGCACATGATTGAAGCATTGCTCTTTGTTAATAAATTAATACAATCGAGGACCATATTTTTATATTAATTGCATATCATAGTTTATATATTGATATCTTAGTCATTTTTTTTTTATATATTAGATAGGAAATTCTTGGGTTTGGGATTCTGTTTTTGGAATCAAAATTCAAATGATGGCATTATAGACGTTTCGCCCCTGGCCGGTATCTTCAGTATTTTTTGTTTGTTTGTTGGTTTGATTTTTTTTCATTTTACAGTTGGTTTACAAGATAATCGAAGAAGGAAAATACAATTAATATCTTGTTGTGTAAATGGCTTAGATCTATAATGGGTGAATTAGTAATGGGGTAATAGGAGGGTAAACAAGTTTATACGTACCTTGGTGATATTGAGCTTAGGAAATATGATTTTTTTGTTGTTGTATATTTTAAAATGGTTGATTATCGATGGTGAGTTTTGTTAGCTCGTTTGTTTATATATATATATATATATATATATATATATATATATATATATATATACAAACCTTAACTGGATTGTATTGGTAGCTTTTAAACCATAAGAGTTAGAAGGTCGGTGAAATGGAGAAAAGTTGCATTCATAGAAAGGATTGTCAAGCAGTTCAAACAAATCGAGTTATCAGGGCCGGTTATTGAGATATCATGAGAAAAGTACATTCTGTCATTTTCATTTATCTTTTTCCCCTTTATTTCGAATATTATCAAAAAAAAAATGTCACAGGAGTTTTTTATTCGACAGTGAGATTATTCTCATTTGATAATCAGATTTTGTATCCAACGTTTCGTACGCTCTGGGCCTCCCTCAACCTAATTTTTTTTCGATACGGACCTGCATATTTTATGACACTTTTCGAAATAACTTTTAACGCTAAATTCAACGATATATCATACAATGTCATTCAAAGTTGATTTTCAGGTGATTTTGACCCTTATCAAATTTCTTTGGGTCGGATCTGTATTACATTTAGGTACCTTTAGTTTAATTAACAACATGCAATACATTTCGATAAGAAAATCAACTTACTCATTTTCAACTGAATGAACGTAACAGAATCAAAGCAAAAACAAGTAATAATTGTTTACAAATTTCAAGAGGTGAAAAAACCTAATTCATAATAATGAAACAGAACTATCATTCAATGAAAGAAAATCAAATGATTATTCGAAAGTAAATGATGAACATTAATGAAATAAGTGTTCAGAAATGTCCACCATTTTGTAAAATACACTTTGCGGTTCTGGAACCCATACTTCTTATACATTTGCTTATTTTCCTCTTCTTGAATACCTTCAATACATTCTCAATCTTCTCGAGAAGAATCTCTATTGTCGGGTTCGTAGTATCATAAATTTTATTTTGAGATATCCCCACAAATGAAAATCAGCGGATTCAAATCCGGAAATCCTGAGCCATGCTACTGGACCTCTTGTTCCAATCCATGAATCAGGAAAAGTTCGATTTAGATAGTCTGTGACTATTCTTGAGTTATTAATGGACCATCCGACTTGTTGGAACCATGGACTATTACGCCGATACCGTATAGGAGAAGATCATCCAACATTTCTTCTATAATTTCTACATATTTTGCTCGGTTAGGTTGCCGTCCATAAAATAGGGTCCCAGTAATTTATTATTCAACAAACCGCACCATATGTTCAAGAAAAAACGATATTGATGTCTAACTTCATGAATTAAGTGAGGATTTTCTGTGACATAAAATGTTTGTTCCTTCGATTAGACATGCCAGAATTTGTGAATGTCGTTTCGTCTCCCAAATGATATTGTGCAAAATTGTTGTTATTCCGCACCTTCCGTTGAAACCAATTACAGTGCAACCTTCTCTCAGGATCATCGCGATATAGTTTTGCACGGCTTGGTATTTATAGTCATGGTATCCGTGTCTCTTGAGTATTTTAATAACAGCACGTTTTGATAAGTTGCATTCACTGGCCATGGATTCTCGATCCTATTCCTGGATTCATTCAATTTGGGCCAGAACATTGATGTCATTGATAGGCTCGTTTCGTCGTACATAAGGACCTCTAGGTTTGATGAATGAATTATGTGCAAATAACGTTGTAGATAAACGTCAGAGAAACATTTTAATATTTGGTGTTGTTCTTTCAGGATATAATTCACACCATACCTTTGTTGGAGCTTTGAACGAATTTCTATCTAGTTTATGTACACTGTACATATCTCTCTTCTCTTCATTTTTATATCTTACCATATCGAATAAGTTGAAATTGAAATTACTCAGAAAAGTGTTTAATGACAAGTTCTTGTGACACAACAATAAACGAAGTGACAAATAATTTGACATTTCTTGTTATGTTCTTTTTTATCCACGCCTACTACTTGAAAATAATACATTCAATAAACCTAGAGTTGTGTGTATGAAAAAAACAAGTCTATCAACGATATCAATGTTCTGACCCAAATTCAATTGAGACCCAGAAAAAAAACGAGAACTGTGGCAGTGAATGCAATTTATCAAAAACTGCTGTTAATAAAATAGTCAAAGAGCCGAATACAATGATTTTGAATTTGAATGCCAAGCCTTACAAAAAAATTTTATCGAATGATCTCAAAATAAAAGTTCTATTCTGTAATTTGTTTCAACGGAACAAATGACAAATCAACAATAATGATTCCTCGCTTGAGAAGATTGAGGAATGTATTGGAAGGTATTCAAGAGGAGACAGAAATAAGCAAATGTATAAGAGTATGGATTCCAGAACCGCAAGTGCATTTTACAAAATGGTGGACATTCGAACACTTACTTCATTAATGTTCATCATTTACTTTCGAATAATCATTTGATTTTCTTTCATTGAATGATAGTTTCGTTTAATTATTATGAATTAGGTTTTCACCTCTTGAAATTTGTAAATAATTATTACTTATTTCTTGCTTTGATTCTGTTACGTTCCATTCAGTTGAAGATGAGTGAGTTGATTTTCTTATCGAAATGTATTGCATGTTGTTAATTAAACTAAAGGTACCTAAAAGTAATACAGATCCGACCCAAAGAAATTTGGATAAGGGTCAAAATCACCTGAAAATCAACTTTGAATGACATTGTATGATATATCGTTGAATTTAGCGTTGAAAGTTATTTTGAAAAGTGTCATAAAATATGCAGGTTCGTATTGAAAAAAATGAGGTTGAGGGTGGCCCAGAGCGTACGAAACGTTGGATACAAAATCTGATTATGTCAAAATGAGGATAATTCACTGTCGAATAAAAAACTCTTGTGACATTTTTTGATAATATTCGAAATAAAGTGGGAAAAAAAGATAAATCAAAATGACAGAATTTACTTTTCTTATGATATCTCAATAACCGGCCCTGATAATCTCGATTTGTTTGAACTGCTTGACAATGCTTCTATGAATGCAACTTTTTCTCCATTTGACCGACCTTCTAACTCTTATGGTTTAAAAGTTACCAATACAATCCCATTAAAAAAGTGGCCACTCTGTATATATAAATATACAGGGTGTCCCTGGACTTCCTCTTTTCCTTCCGGGAATGTATAGATGGGGTCAAAATATCACCAGTACTTCATATAATTTTTGTTCCTAAAAGCCTTCGTTACCAAGTTACGGGCCCTCAAAGTTACAAAATGAAAAATGTTTTTCTTTGATAACTTTCAAAGTGAATATTCAAAATCATCTAAATTTTGGTGATTGACTAATCCAATGAATTCCTTTGATGAGCTTTCATGCAGGAGTCAGTTGTTTTGCTACAAAATCAGGAACGGACTACCCCCGATGGTCCACACCTCAAAATTTTGAAATGACGGATAATTTTTCAATAGTTTCAACAAAATAAGGTTACGTAGACAATTTTTCTGAATGAAAGTTACTCGTGTTGAAAGTCGATCAGACAGCGATTCTTAATAAAATGCAGTTTTACTCGATGACAACAGACCCGATCGTCCACCATTATTTAAATGAAAAATTTTCGCAGTAGAAATACTAATGCTAATGTTAATTCAACAACATTTATAGTAGGGATAATACCAAATATGCTAAAATAAAGTTCACATTCAACAAATATGCAGATATGCATGCATTGTATGGACAGGCATTTGGTAATGCAGAAGCCATCGTCTGTATGCCGAGCATTTTCCCAATCAGACGTTACCGGCAAGAGAAACGTTCGAGCGTGTCGATCGCAGCTTGATGGATATTAATTGGAGACCTGTTGTTTTATTTCGATATTATTGTAGGTTCAGTTTTGCCAAAACGAGAGGTGGTGAGGGCGCTCCTAGGGCTGTGCGTACCGTTGTATTGTAGGAAAATATTTTTTGGAAGTTGTCGCTGATGATCCTTCAATGAGGCATCAGAAACCTATCAGAACAGTTCCTTACATCCAAGTCCACTATTAATAGAATAATTAGGGAACAACTGCTCCTCATATCACATCCAGAAGGTACATGCCATGACACCTGAAGATTTTCCAGCACGACTGGAATATGCCAATTTGGTTCCTGGATAAGCAAAGAATATATGACTTTATTACTCGAGTTTATTCACTGATGAAGCAGGTTTCAGTAGAGATGGAGTAATCAACTCTCATAATCTCCCACATATGGGCCGAAAAAATCCCCATGGGATATTACAAACCAAACACCAACGGAAATTCAACGTGAATGTTTGGGCTGGTATCATAGGAAACCATCTTATAGGACCATTCGTTCTACATGACTGATTGAATGGAGAACGTTATTTGGAAGTTCAGTAGAACGATATGAATGGACTTTTGAGACATGTTCCATTGAAAACCCGAAGAGATATGTGGTTTTATGCATGATGGCGCTCCTCCTCATTTTAATTTGATTTTGCGGGACCATCTAGAAACCAGATTTTCCCAATAGATAGATTGGTAAGGTGGGCCATATTCATAGCCACCACGGTCTCGGATTTGAATCCATTGGATTTCTTTCTGTGGAGGCATACAAAAAGCCTCCTTTTGCTACACTATTCACACCAGAGTTGCCCTGTTGAATAGAATTACATTACATTGTGAAGCCATGCAAACGACCACGCATACTATTTCAGAGTACAGAGAGGGTGTTTGCGCCGACTAAGAAAATGTATTGAGAGAGACGGGGTCATATCGAGCAGTTTTGTAGCGGATTTTGTATTTCTGTTTGCTCTTGAGGCTTGCGATTGATTATTTACACCATGTTTGGGTAATCGTGTTTGCATGATGAAAATTCGTTATGAACATGTAATCCTATCATTTCTATTTTCATTACAAAGTAATCTTGAATAATGGTAGACATCTCAACGGATGTCGTCAGACAAAAATGCATTTTTATCAAAATCGTTGCTCCGATCGATTTTCCACACGAGTGACTTTATTCAGGAAATTGTTCAGGTAACCTTGTTTGATAAAACATAGTGACAATCCCAGTCATTTCAATGTTTTGGGGTGTGGACCATCGGGGAGTAGTCCGTTCCTGACTTTGTAGCAGAAACAACTGCATGAAAGCTCATCAGAAGAATTTATTTGTTTAGTCAATCACCAAAATTTAGATGATTTTGAATATTCACTTTGAAAGTTATCAAAAGAAAACATTTTCATTTTGTAAGTTTGAGGGCCCTAACTTAGTAACGAAGGCTTTGAGGAACAAAAGTTATATGAAGTACTGGTGATATTTTGACCCCATCTATACATTCCGTAAGGAAAAGAGGAAGTCTAGGGACACCCTTATATATATATATATTATTATTACAAATTTGTAATCAATATAATCATAGTTCAGATATTCATAATATTATTACAAGTTATAGTCCGTATAAAGTAAGTGCAATAGCATTTTATTTTTAACATTTAGGTGGGTTATGCCTAAAATCCCACTCCATCCTTTTATTGCAGTTGTTCGTCAGTGTATTAGATATATATATATATATATATATATATATATATAGGTTACCTGATTGTGTATTGTTTTCCCAATGTATGTTACAGAGAAATTTTGTTTCCAACTACAGCACACTACTAGTACTACACCAACCACACACTAGCCAAATACTACAAAATGTAAAATATATCTGCAATAAATTCATGTTGAGTTATCCCCTCAAAGATAACACGTCCTCATACAACTCTTCCGGTTTAATAAATCAGAAGATCCTTCGTTTGCAGCCATTTTGGGTAGTCAAATCACCCCTTATCCATTTAAAAAAAAATTAATGTCTTCATTCGCCTTTCAATATATAATTGAATTGTATCACAAGTACAGACTACACTCGTTAATATAATCGTATCGCCTTTAAAACAGTAGATTCGTACACGAGAGTTACGACTTGAAATTAATTTGCCATCTATTCTGTAGAGTTCAACTCTCAATTGAATGTATATAGAATGAGATTACGGTAAATATTTATTTCAATTACCGATCATTGTTGTTTATGGACTTATGGTGCTTAACACCCAAAATCCCCGATTTTACCCGCTTCATTATTTTACTTGCGTGATGGTCTGAAATACCCGCATTTTGGATGAAATACCCGCAATTGGCAACGCTGTGAAGGCTGATGTAATGTTCATTTAGTGCGCTTGTGTTGGTGGCGGCACAGAACACCCTAACTACACAGAAGCTAAGTCCGCCTTTCTGTCCAAACTTTATTTGAGAGCGCTTGTCCTATGCTAAGTGGCACATTTGTCAACGTCAAATTCAAAGTTCCCGCTGCTTTTATTTGTATTTGAAGTGTTCATTTCGCTCTTTGCAGTAATTGTTAATGAATGTATTACAACTGAGAAGGAAACACAGAATATATTTTCCAATCGAATCGATAACCAAACTGAAAAGTATGCAGAAACTAGGTGCGCCTAGAACTTCATTTAATTCAAATTTGCCACTTAAAAGTGACAGACCACCTAGCAGAGAAGGGAAGTCACGAAAATTCGCCCTTGAAGATCAAAGTGCCGCCTTTACTTACGCTTATGTGTAGTAAGGGTGTTCTGTGGAGGCGGGAGTGGCCAGAAGAGGAGGAAAGAAACTTGTTGTGAAAGGTTCGGTCGAGGTGGCAGTCGCAGACACGTCTCATACACTCCGACATCACACAGCAGCTGTTCTCGAGCTATCTGCTACCTGCTACTGATTATGTTGCTTTTCTTCACGTAGCGCGGGCCTCGTAATGCTCTCGCATCCCAACCCAGGGTGCTTTAGATTCAATAATAAGAACCATTCAAATATTGCACGGTCACAATAAGCACTTTGATAACTGAAAATTTTCTAACTTCTTATACCAAAATCTGAACCCAAAAATATTGTAGTGCAGTCGATCCACTTGCTCCACCTGAGGACGACTATACATATAAAGTTCAACCATTTTTTAATTGCAGAAGCTGTTTCTATAGGGAGCAAATCAAAACTCACTTCGCTAACACAGCGTGTATGCAAAGAAACGGAAGAAAAAATTTTTGTACTACTCATTCCGAAGGCGAACGGTAGATCAAAAGAAGATCAAAAGAGCCGTTAGTCAACGTGGGTTTGAGTGACAGCTGTCTAGTTTTGCAGCAGCTAATCAAAACGGACCGAAGCCAATGATAATGCTTGTAGGTGTGTCTATACGTTGATACTAATGAATCCCGCCAGTTTCAGGAGGTCTGAAATAAATGAAAGCCAGTAGCGTCTCTGGTCTGGGATCGAAATAGATTTTAAAATATTCTATAGTTGTGATGTGTTTTGTTGAAAAATACAGCTTCTTTTCGAACATGGGAAAATGAAATTATAATGATCCGATTACCTATCAATACATACCTCCTCGTTTATAGCATATTTTTTTATTTTAACGTATTTTCTAAATATTTAAATATTTAAAATAAAATTAGTTATCTCCGCCTCTGCTGCTTAAAGGATTCTGGGAAACTTGTTTTTTATGCTTCTGCAATTGTAAATGGTTTGACTATACCATCGGTTTTGTTTCTGGTACGTTTTCAACTGATTTTCTATCTTCTACGTGAGTAACTAGTATATTCACGAGTTCTTGTCGTTGACATCCACCAAATACACCAAAAATTAATGCAACTTTGTTCATGTAAAATGTCTCATTCGGTGGCTCATAGACTTTTTTGGCTGGTATCCTTTGACCCTTGCCTTAAACACCCTGCAACATGCTAATTAGTCGTGTTAATGTTAAAAAAAACGAAAACCTTGAACCATTGAATATTTGGACCATAAGAGCTCGGAGAATATGTTTCAGCGAGATCGCCGAAATATCCAAGCAGCACAGTTTCATTAATATTTTCTACCTAATATGTTCCTACCATCCAGTTTAGTAATTTGTCATATGCGTCTCTCGATTTATACGGTAGTATGTTTTGTGTTGCTTTCTCTGCTTTTTTTGCAATATCGTCAAGAATTTCATAACTTTCCTCCATTTTGCTAACAAAATTTGTTTCTCCAACAAGTACCTTACAGCATTTCCGTAGTAACGATATGATAAAATGAAAATGTTGAAATCAAATTGAATTTCCGAATATTTATATTGAGGATGCAATAACAAACTAGTATGACATAAAAGTTGGTATGCACCGTGGGTATTAACACATGAGTAACTATTTTGACATGAGATGTAATCCGTACTGAGAGAAAATGAAGTAATTTTGAAATTGGAATTGGTTTCTATTGAACGTGTTTGTATATTCTCATGAAATATTGTTTTTTTAATTGAACAAACAAATATGCCTATACCGAGTGTCAACGAATCTATTAGACAAGTCATAACTTCTAGAATATTAGGTGAATCAGAATGAGATTTGGTATTCGTAAATGGTATGAGAAGAGAAGAGTTTTCGCATACTTTTCACTTTTCGGTTTCACCGGAAATGGCTCCGGTTTTGAATTTTCGTGGAACAACCTGTATAAATGTAACCTTTTGGATTTCTGAGACAGTACTGGATCGGCATGTGACATTTTAAAAGTTTTTACGGCCACTTCATTTTTTCAGAGTCACTTTTAATATTGCATCTAGGTGGCCATGATCGCACGTAAACTAATCTGAGGACCTCAGGGGATGTCAGAAAATTACAATCGCAAAGTTTCAGTGACTAGTAGGATATATAGGAATAAGACAAGTTGGCAAAATTACATTTTCGTGTCCAAGAATTATTTTTCAAATGGCGACCATTTTATTACTAGCACTTTCCAAAAAAAAGATTTTTTGACGAATCTAACGATACTAATTTATTTGTGATTGAATTAAAAATAAGAACATAAATTAAATATTGGAAGATAATTTATTTACTTTTGTCAAGTGTGCCATAGATAATAATTCTTTTTTCACTGTAGTAAATTTTCAAAGAGCATTCCTCCTTGTTCAAAACATAGTTTAGCTCGTTGTTTCTCTCAACACGTTTCGTAACATTTGAGGCGTTATACTTCTGAATGCCCGTAGAATTCTTTCTTCTAAGATTTCAAGAGTGACTGGGGCTGTTGCATAGATAGATAGATAGAGTTTATTTAACCATGTTACATACAAGTACGTTTACGGCAGGTCAAGACAGAAAACAATAGGATGATGACACATAAAAGTGTCAATATTTGCAAGTTATAATATGATAATGGTAGTAAAGAATGATATCTATGATATAATAAAAACTGACAAATATATACATAAAAAAATGACATATCTAAAATATAATAAAATAACATCAATTATAATATCAACCAATAGAAACAATAGGACAATAAGAAGAAGAAGAATATTTATTAACCGCGTTACATAAAATGATATGCCTGCAGCATGAGCTACAACAGTTAACATAGTTAAAAGATTACCTATTACAAGAATACAAACCCGTCGTTACAAATAAAATAAACAAAACAGAATTACAATATATGCATATATGCAATCAAAAAACAAGTTTACAAGATACATTACAACATATATTCAAATTATGTGTGGAGGTTCGGCATGCATATTCCTTGTGTCAAAAGTGTGTCTACGAACATGTTCTAAATATTCTGTAGTGGAATAATTTTTTTTGTGATTTCTCCAGTTTGAAACGTTGGGGTCTAATAAGATTGCTGTTACGTGTATCATGATTATGTAAACTGGATTGCTCGGGAAACAAGGGAGCCCTTTTGTGAATATCTAATAGGCTTGAGTAAACATAAAAGAAGGAACCGACATAATTTCATGAGTGATGAATGATTCACGGCAGGAATCTCTAAAACCGATTCCAGCAAGAATTCTCAGAGCTTTTTTTCTGTAAATAAAAATGCGTTAGCATCACTAGAATTTCCCCAGAGTAAAATTCCATAAGAAATGTGGGTTGAAATGAGGAGCAAAATACTATTTTCAACGTAGTGAAATTTGTTATTGGTTTCAGCTGCCGAAGTGAAAATAAGGCACTCGATAGTTTACTTTTCAAACCTGAAATGTGGCTTGACCAATTCAGCCTATTGTCCAGAGTAAAACCCAATAATTTGACACACTGGAATTCAGGTAATGCCGAGGCCATAGAAACAATCATGTTTTGTGATTTTTCCTTATTCATCATGAGTTTGTTGACACTGAGCCAGTGCTCCGCTTTTTCATGTATTTCGATAGATTTATCAACAAGAGATGAATAATTCATAGATCAAGGATGTATCGTCAGCAAATAGTACACTGTGACATGGCTTCATATAATTGTAAAAATCGTTGATGTAAATAACAAATAAAAGCGGGCCCAAAACCGATCCCTGCGGTACACCTATGTCAATCGGTCTTAGCTCAGAAAATGTATTGTTGTAAAAAACTCTATGGAAACGATTTTTCAGGTAAGTTTCAATTAAACCCAAAAATACCTCTTTACACCATAATATGACAGTTTTCGAGTATAATGCTGTGGGAAACACAGTCAAAGGCCTTTGACAAGTCCAATAGTGTGACCTCCACAACCTTCCCCGTTTCGAAACCCTTAACTATGCCTCTGACAACACTCATAGTAGCATCGGTGGTAGAGCAATTTTCGCGAAAGCCAAATTGATAACTGCAAAAAAAATTGTTGATCTCGAAATATTTGATGAGTCTTTTCTTAATTAATTTTTCAATAATTTTTGAAAAGATACTTATGATAGAAATAGGTCTGTAGTTATCAATAATTTCTTTATTTCCTTTTTTGTGGAGAGGTATCACTTTTGCATATTTGAAGATGTTAGGAAAATTACCTGATTGAAAGATTAGATTTATTAAATTGGTAAATGGGTCAAGAATAATATCCTGGGTTTCCTTAATAATTTGACTATTCATTCCATTGATATCCGGACAAGCTGAATTTTTAATGTTTAATGATTTTTTGTACTTCATCACATGTAACAGGAGTTAAAAAGAATGATGACCCAGGAGAGGGAAAATTTCTAAAGTTCGCCAATTCAGAGATTGGTGAACCTTTCCTTCAACATATCCCCAAATAAAGGAATCGAGCACAGTGAGATCCGTTGAGCGGGCAGGTCACCGTACTGGACCATTGGTTAATCATTAAAATGCTTTATTAAGTATTTGAGAACTTCTCTGGTATCATGAGCGGTTGCTCCATCTTGTTGGAAGTAAATTCGCCGTGAAACTGCTGAAGTTAGATCAAAGATGATCCTCGATTTCATTTGAAAAAAAGCTAAGTATCTAACCCCTGTTAACTCACCTTGAAACAATATTGGCCCAATTATTTCCAACGATACCAGCCCATACATTGACGCGAAACCTTTCTTGGAAATTACCCTCTCTCATCGCATGTTGATTTTGGGCCCAGTACCAAGTATTTTGCTTATTGAACATGCCATTATTTGTAACTCGTGATTTGTCGGAAAATAGAATAGGGTTGATAAAATTTGGGTTAACTCTATGATTTTGAAGCAACCAATCACAAAACACCACCCGTCTATCGCCATCGTCAGCATACACATGTGGATGTTACTGATATTTAAATGCTCGATATCCGTGCTTTTTCCGTATTTTTTTTGCTGATTCGTGACTAATTTCTCTTGAAGAAATCTTTTTATCAACCTCAACGATAGCAAGAACGTCAATCTCAATCTCC
Source organism: Gonioctena quinquepunctata (assembly GCA_018342105.1). Classification (NCBI taxonomy): domain Eukaryota; kingdom Metazoa; phylum Arthropoda; class Insecta; order Coleoptera; family Chrysomelidae; genus Gonioctena; species Gonioctena quinquepunctata. The sequence continues at coordinate 433,780 of JAFIRS010001029.1, read as the reverse complement.
TCATTTATGCTAAACCTCTGTTCCGCCTCTCGATTTCCTTCTTGCCTAAAACGATCGGAAAATACTGATGGGCTGGATGTTACCGATTGGGATATCCCTGAGCAGACAACTCAGCAGCATCCCTTGAATTTCTATGATATTCTCCAAATATTGATTAAATGTCCACTTTTTAACTTTGAGTATACATTATTTTTGAGAAAAATTCATCTTCACATACCATTTACCTATACCGAATCTCATTTTCATACACCTAATATCCTAGAAGTTATGACTTGTCTGATAGATTCGTTGACACCTGGTATATTGTATATTATATTTTTGTGCCCAAACGATTCACTAAATGAATTTCATCAATGGAAAAATCGAAACATACTATACAGGAATTATTATTTATATCTAATTTTAGAAAATAACGAGTTTCACTCAAAATTCATTAGAAATAATAAGATTTTGTTGTTTAAACAATATATCCTTGAGTGCCCCAGCTCCAGCTCCAGCTGATAGTGAATAATTGAATAACATAATAACATTCATTAAACAAAAAACATCAAAATCAGAGCTGTTTTAGAGGGCTGAGAAGTAAAAATTGTCACTGTCTCCGCCATATAAAACTCCGCGGGCAAATATCTGGAAAATGAAAGATGATATCCATATTTCGTGAAAGCAGATGATCTTGATGTCAAAGGGTTCTCTTATTTACGTAGAGATCACTAGGCATCATCCGTTAGGGCGTCGCGACACCGACGCCAATTTTTTTAAATGGCATCCCAGATTTTTCAATCTTTTTTGCGATTCTGCATCGAATTCTGAATTCAGCCATATAGCACACTCATAGTTTCCTTCGAATACTGATGAAAAACAGCAACTTCATTGCATATTATAAAGAGAGCCATAAATAAGTCAAAATAAAAAGCAATAACAAGAGTTTAATAACATTGATCAGTTATAATTGTATTGCCTGTTCAGTTTCATCTAGTTGTGTGTTTCTGTAAAATCGCAGATAATACAAACTGAAGTAAATGTTTCAAATTACCATAAAATATTTTACTTTGACCAAAAATCTACCAACATGAATTGTAAGTGTTCGAACTGCCTCTCTTCACGTGGAATACACATATTGTACCTTTTCAATATCTCTCGATTCGTGACTGCACATTTGTGTTACTATTTTTCAAATCATCTACATTTTGTGGATATAAACTAAGTCTTTAATATATCCCCACAAAAAGAAATCCAGTGGAGTTATAACTGGAGTTCGAGCTGGTTATGGTGTTGTACCCTTATTTCCAATCCATTTCTCATTAAAAGTGTCATCCAAATATTGGGTAATTATTTTATTATTGTGCGGAGGTGCCCCATCTTGTTGAAACCACACATCCAGTCGGGTTTATATTGGTATATTCTCCAAGAGATTCGGTAACACATGTTGGAAGGAAGAAAAGCAAGTACCTCTCTCCATTGAGAATTCCTTCGTAAAAATGAGGTCCTAATCAAATAACCATCAATGATTCCGCACCAAACATTAACTCCCCAAACAGACGGATATCTCGTTTCTTGAATCCAATGAGGGTTCACGTCAGACCAATAGTGACAATTAGGTTTGTTTATTATACTGTTGTTATGGAAACGGATTTCATCACTCCATGATATTTTGTTCAGAAACTGATCATCATGAATACGGGTGTACACCCATACAATGAAGTTCAATCTCCTATCAACATCTCCTAAATATGGAAATAGATTATAGTTATGAACAATAAACAATTAAGATTATTACCTGGCTGTAGTCTTTGAACCAGATGTATTGTGTAGGGATGGAATTTGTTTTTCGACAAAATACGTTGTATTGACGATTTCGAAATATCACAATCCATTGCTACTTGTCTGGTAGAACTATGTGGTTCCAATACCATTTGACCTAGCACTGCAACAGTGTGATTGTCATCTATATCCGTTTTTTGTTTTTTTCACTTTCTTAGATTTGGTTAAGCTAGTGAATGTTTTGTCTGACGGTAATCTTCTGTCGGAATACCGATTAACGTATTATTCTCACTGCTTCTTTTGCATTCCTTCTTGCTTTGCCATAAATACATATCATATCCAACTTCTCTGCATTCGAAAATTGAACCATTTTTCAATTTCATGAAAAACCAACACAAAACTGGATACACTTTCGTAAAATCTGGTTTTCTGACAGATCGATGAATACTCGTATTAGTGCATTCATTTTGACGCTTTCACGGCCCTCTTCATAATATGCAATAAAGTATTCAAGTGTGGTATATGGCTGAATTTAGAATTTGATGCAGAATCGCAAAAAGCATTAAAAAATCTGGCATGCCATTTAAAAAAATTGGCGTCGGTGTCGCCTAGTGATGGATCTCTACGTAAATAAGAGGTCCCTTCGACATCAAGATCATTTGCTTTCACGAAAAATGGATATCATCTTTAATTTCCCAGATATTTGCCCGTGGAGTTTTATACAGTGACCGGCAGAAAGTACGCATCATATGGGAAATTCTTTTATTAATAAATTTTGACGAATATCGATATGTGCAATCGCTTCTGCATCGAGAGCAACCCCAAAAGACGTTGTACAGTGCCGTTCGTCTTTTCGTGTTTGGAGAGAAATTTAAAAAAATTCAAAAGTATGTTTCAAAACACACTTAGTTGGGAAAATATCAAAAAATGTTATTCGAAAAAGTTGTTCAGAACGTTATTTTATAACTGTGTACATGTTTTGAAACAAATCTGAGATAAAAAAATAAAAATCATTTTGTTGCCATAATAAAAATTTCAATTAGGAAAAATACATATTAGACAAAGAAACTCATTAGTGAGGCCAACAGTAATATTTTAAATGATATTTTGTAAATATTCGCAAGCTACTTCTATTTTATTCGGAAAAAAATTGAAATCTATGGATTTGCCATGTAGTCAGCTGCTTCATAAGAGGTCACTGAAATATCTCCAGGACATTATAATCCCGATACTGTTCATTATTAATAAAGGTCCTTGTATCTACATAATTTCAAATTGAATTTTTTATTCAAACAAAAAATAAATTGATTTTTGGCAAATTGTTGGAATCATACAATATTATCATTGTTGATGCGTGCATCGACAGATTTCCTCATGATCAAAGAGGCCATGAAACAATTGACTAATAATGACAATGTGTTATTAAGAGTTGTCAAACGATTTAGTAGTGTTATTATTTATCTAGGTTTTTTTATCGTCTTTATTCTATAGTTTTTTTCATTGTAGAAGTTACATTTTGTTGTGTGTTAACAATAATTAGAGATGCCCCAAGAAAAGCTGAGTTTGAAAGAAAAAATTGAGCTCGTCTTAATATATGGTGAGCGTTTTCATAGTTCCAGAGAAGCAGCAGATATATTCAATGCTAGATATCCAAATAAGAATATCCATGGATCTACTGTGTTGCGTATTTTAATCAAATTTAAAGCTACAGGCAGTGTAGAAAATCGTTACAAAATTCCACATAAGTAAGGTACCTTTAATGTTTTGTTATCGGTCACAGAAAATCCACGGATGGCACTATCGGAGAGGCAGGAAAAAACCGGTATATCTGAAAAATCCATAAGAAGAATTTTGAAGAATAATAAATTTCGTGCATACAAACCAAAATTCATCCACACCTTACTCGATAGAGATTTTGATGCACGCTTAGATTTTTTATTTTGGTTCCAAGGCATGATTGAAGAATGCCAATATTTTCCTAGAAACATTTTATTTACTAATGAGGCGACTTTTACATCAAACGGTACCGTCAGTTCCCAGAATTGTAGATGGTGGGCTGATGAGAACCCAAATTGGAAGATAGAGGCAAAAAGTCAATTTTCTTCCAAAACTAATGTTTGGTGCGGCATATTAGATACACAGATCGTTGGGCCTTACTTTTTTTGGGGCAACCTCAATTCACAAAATTATTTAGTGTTTTTAAATAATGTGTTTTTTGATTTCTTACATGGAATACCGCTGCAAAGAAGGAATTATATTTTTTTCCAACAAGACGGAGCGTCAGCACATAGTACCTTCGGAGTCAGAGCGTGGCTTAACGAACACTTTCCTCATAAATGGATAGGACGATATTCAGAAAACCCGTGGCCTGCACTATCCCCAGATTTGACGCCCTTGGATTTCTTTTTATGGGGGTACCTTAAAAGTAGGGTTCATAAACATCGGCCATTTCGTAATATCGACCATTCAGAAGAAGTAATACGACAATGTATCAATAACATTACACCACAAATGCTGCGAAATGTGTCCAGAGAAATGAAATCCCGAACAACTACATGTATTGAACGTCAGGGTAGACACGTCGAGTAATGGACATTTACAAACTTTCGAGTATGCATTAAATTGTTTGGTTTATAATTACTTCAGCTTCTATTTTATTATAAAATGTGATTATGTAAAAAATTGAATCAATTTTTTGTTCTAATGAAAAATTCATATTAAAATTCTGTAGATACATGGTTCTTTGTCAATAATGAACAGTATCAGGATTATGATGTCCTGAAGATATTTCTGTGACCTCTTATGAAGCAGCTGAACACATGGCAAATCCACAGATTTAAAATTTTCTTCGAATAAAATAGAAGTAGCTGGTGAATCTTTACAAAATAATATTCAAAATATCTTGGGCTTTACTAATGAGTTTCTCTGTCAGAAATGTATTTTTCCAAATTGATTTTTTTTTTATGGCAAAAATTGATTTTTATTTTTTCATCTCAGATTTTTTTCTAAACTCGTACATAGCTATAAAATGTCGTTCTAAACAACTTTTCCAAGTAAAATTTTTCAATATTTTCCCAAATAAGTGTGTTTTGAGACATAATTTTTAAAATTTTTAATTTCCCGCCAAACAAGAAAAGACGAACGGCTCTGTAGAACATCTCTGGGGTTTCTTTTGATGCAGAAGCGATTGCATGTATCGACATTTGTCAAAATATTATATTAAAAAAAATTTCCATATGATGCGTACTTTCTGCCGGTCACTGTATGACAATCCATGATACTAATACTGAAGTTCTTTTTTGTTTCAGATCCCAGAGTAAATGATTGGTTACTCATGAGTTCACCCTTCTACACCCTGGGAATATGCTTAGCATACGTATATATCGTCAAAGTATTAGGTCCAAAACTAATGGAAAATAGGAAACCCTTTGAATTAAAGTCACTCTTAATTGTATATAATTTATTTCAAGTGATATTCAGCACCTGGCTTTTTTATGAGGTGAGTAATTTTTTATTTTCGTACATAAATTAATTTTAGCGTAAAATTAAAAAAAAAATCTATGATTTTTTTAAATTCTTCATGTATCTTTATATTGAATGACCATTTAAAATAATCCCTTTCGGGGCACTTTTAGGCCCATATTTTCACCTCCGGTTATACTAGGTGTTGGATTTGTGTTTTTATTTTTATCATCATACGTTAGAACAATTAGTAAGTTATTCATTGGAAAAACCAACAGGTTATGGGCCCAGGACGCCAATAAAGCCAATAACAGTAAAGTTCAGAAGATAGTTGAAATTATTTCTGAGGTTGAGTAACTATGCTTGGTAATGGCGAGTCGAGCAGTGGGACTGCAGGATCCCAAGTTCTGGTGCAAACTAGTGGTTTGGGTTCATTACCGACAATAAAAAAGTTAGAAGGAAGAAATAATTACAGTACTTGGAAATTTGGTATGGAAATGTTCCTGGTAGGCGAAGAATTATGGGCGGTAGTTGAAGGAGAAGAAATAGACCCTAGAAGAGATTCGAAAGCAAAGTCGAAAATATGTTTGATGATAGATGAGTCACTTTACCCAATAGTAAGAAGCTGTAATTCTTCGAAAGAAGTGTGGGAAAAGTTAGAAAACACTTATGAAGACAAAGGTCTGACTAGAAGACTTAGTTTGCTGAGGCGACTATTTCGAATGAAACAAAATGAATATTCAACGATGGGAGAGTATTTGAATGACATATTGTCGATCACTCAAAAGTTAGATGCCATAGGAGCTGGTATTGAAGATGAATTCATTGGTGTCATAATGCTAAATGGCTTGGGCGAAGAATATGATCCTATGATCATGGCTATGGAAAGTTCCAATGCTGAGATATCTAGCGACTATGTACGAAATATTTTGATTCAACAAGAATCAAGACAATGTACTGAGGCTACGGAAAATGTTTTCTTGTCCACTTCAAAAGATAAGAAGAGAAGTTCCAATGTCATTTGTTTCCGTTGCAACAAGATGGGTCCCAAATCTTTTCAGTGCTTTAAAAACAAGCAGGTGAAAGGTAAAAGCGAAAAAGGAGAGCACTCCAAAGAAAGAAGTTCAAACAAACAACAGAAGAAATTTCCAGTGTTATATGCAGCTTTAGCAACTAGTGTAACAGACACAGAATGGATTATCGACTCTGGAGCTTCTTCGCACATGACAATGAATAAAGATTGGTTGGAGAACTGGAGAGGTTACAATCAAGAGATAACTGTTGCAAACAATAACAAGCTTCGAGCTGAGGGAAGTGGGGAAGTCAAGATAGAGATTGATTCTCAAGAAGTGACAATAGGAGATGTCATGTACGTTCCTGGACTTTCCACAAATTTATTATCAGTGAACAAATTGGTAGAAAAAGCCTAATAGTAATTTTCTCCAAAGAAGGCTGTCAAATACTGGAAGAAAATAATTCAGAAATAAAGGGTGATATACTGATAAGTGGTTCAGCTGAATCCGGGATATTCAAATTGAATCAATCGACTTTGTTCAACAAAAACGTATTTGACAACTTCAACCAGAATGTTTCATCGTTTATGGCATCGAAGGCTTGGACATCTTTGTAGGAAGTCAATGAAACTCCTTGCAGAAGGTATGGCAACAGAAATCAAATTCAGTGATGAAGAAGATGATAAACAATGTATTCCTTGTGTCAAAGGCAAGCATACAAGGCAAGTTTTCAAATCATCGGCAGAGAAACTCGAACTTGTTCATTCAGATATCTGCGGACCAATGAGTGAAAAAAGTTGGGGTGGAGCAAGATATGTTTTGACTTTCACTGATGATTTCACAAGAAAGACATTCATTTATCTACTTCGACACAAAGGTGAAGTCAAATCGAAATTCAAAGAATTCAAAAGTTTAGTGGAAAATCAGACAAGGAAGAAAATTAAAGATGTTCCGAACTGACAATGGTAAAGAATTCTTGAATACAGAGATGAAAAAGTATTTTTCTGATTGTGGAATTATTCACCAAACAACAGTGGTGTATACCCCTCAACAGAACGGTGTAGCTGAGAGAGTCAATAGAACTCTTGTTGATAAGGCAAGAAGTATGCTACAAGATGCCAATCTTTCAAAGAGTTATTGGGGAGAAGCTTTAAATACGGCTACATATCTTAAAAATCATTCGCCTACGAAAGCAGTTGGAAATATGACCCCAGAAGAGGCGTGGACGAGTCGAAAAGTTGATCTTTCACATTTGAGAGTTTTTGGATGTCGAGCTCTAGCCCGTATTCCAAAAGCAAAACGTACGAAGTGGGAAGCGAAATCTAAGGAATATATTTTCACTGGGTATTGTGAAAATACCAAAGGCTACAGACTTATCAATGAAAAATGTCCCACTGAAATAATAATTGCGAGAGATGTTGTATTCATAGAAGAAGGCACTAATGACCAAGTGAGAATATCAGGAGAGAAGACTGAAGAAGTAATGATTGGGAGTGAGAATGAAGAAGAAATACGTATAATTGAATCCCCAAATGATAATCGACAGAAGAAAAAAGCAGTTCAAACAGAAATACAGGTATCAGAAGACAATGAAGAGGAGAGTCAAGACGAAAATGTACAAAGTATCAGTAAAACTGTAGATCTTTCCAGTTGGAGATCCGAAAGACTTCCAAAACCAAGAAAATGGTCTTCAGATATGTATCTATATCATATAGAGTGTACAAATTTAGACGAGCCAAAATCAGTAGAAGAGGCGCTTTCTATTCCAGAAAATAATAATTGGTTTGAAGCAATGAAGAGAGAATATGAATCACTGATTCATAACAAAACGATGGATACTGGTGGATAGACCAGAAAATAAGAAAATAGTTAAAATAAATGGGTCTTCAAATTGAAATCGGGAGCAGATGGAAGAATAACTCACAAGGCAGAGACTTGTGGGAAGGGCTATACCCAAGAATATGGTATTGATTACACAGAGACTTTTGCTCCAGTGGTGAGACATTCGTCTATGAGAATTTTATTCGCAATTGCTGCTGAAAATGAAAATTTAGATATTGATCACATGGATGTGACAACGGCTTTCTTGAACGGAGAATTAGAAGAAGAGGTTTTTATGGAACAGCCCGAATTGTTTGATGTGGAAACCGATATGAGCAAAGTTTGTCTGTTAATAAAAAGTTACATTCTACCTTATTGAAATTGGGAATGAAACAAACAAATCAAGAACCCTGCATTTATTACAATATAGGTGTTAATTATATTGTGATGATAGCAATTTGGGTGGATGATTTCTTGATTTTTTCCAATAATGACGAAAAGAAAAAGGAACTAAAAGACAATTTGATGAAGGAATTCCAGATGGAAGATTTAGGGGAAGCCAAGTTTTGTATTGGTTTAAGAATAAGAAGAGATAGAACGAACCATACAATTTATTTGGACCTGCAACAGTATTTGGAAGATCTATTACAAAAATTTAATATGGATAATTCAAATCCTGTTAATACTCCACTGGATGTGAATCAAAAATTGATGAAGCCAAATGAACAAGATGGAGAAATAATGGATCCTTAATGTATTTGTCTGTAGGAACTAGACCTGATATAACTCATGCATGTAGTGTACTCAGCCAATTTAACAATAATTATGATGAAATACACTGGAAAGCAGCAAAACGAGTTTTGAGATATCTGAGAGGTACGGCCAATTATTGTCTGACATTTAAGAAGACAGGAGATGATATAGAAGGATTTGTGGATGCAGACTGGGCAAATGATGAAAATGACAGAAAATCATACACTGGATTCGTATTTTTACTAGGAGGTGCAGCAGTTTCTTGGGAATCAAGAAAGCAAAGGACTGTGGCATTATCCAGTACAGAGGCCGAATACATGGCAATCACAGAGGGGTCTAAGGAAGCAATATTTATGAGAGGACTTCTGCAAGAACTGTTTGTGAGAGATGAAGCAGTTGTTTTGTTCAACGATAATCGAGGAGCTGCAAAATTAACTAGGAATCCCATTTATCATCAAAGAACAAAACATATAGACATTAGACACCATTTTGTTCGGCAAACCAGTGAAGAAGGAAATATATCTGTCAACTACAAAACTACAGATGACATGATTGCAGATATATTGACAAAAGCTTTGAATGGTCCAAAACACAGGAAATTTGTACAAATGATTGGTTTGAGAACGTATGATTGAGGGGGAGTGTTGGATTTGTGTTTCTATTTATATCATCATACGTTAGAACATCTTGTATGTGTTATTTTTGAGAAAGAATAGTATTAATGTCATTGTTGATGTAACAATATGTCAAAGTATTTTCATTAAAGTTTATACATATTCTCGAACAATTAGTAAGTTATTCATTGGAAAAACCAACACTAGGAATAAATCAACCGATGGTTATAATGTGCTTTTACTTATCAATGAACGTTAAACAAAAGCATATTCTAACAGTTGGTTAATTTATTCCTAGAATAACCGGAGGTGAAAATAACAGGCGTATACTGACTGCTTCAAGGAAATATATCCACAATATTCGAAATTGAAATATGTTGAAATATTTCGATAAAAAATAACATTACAAAAACTGGGTCTTCATTCAGAATAGCGGCCAGGTGCTAGTGTACGACGGCGTATTGGCGTATTCTCAAAATTTTGAGATTTATTCTAAAAATTTTGACTTTTTTCACTCAAAATGTTGACTTTTTTATTCTCAAAATTTTGCCTTTTTTTCAAAAATATTTGAGATTTTGTCTCAAAATTTTGACTTTAATTCTTAAAATATTGAGATGTTTTCTCAAAATTTTGACTTTTATTCTCAGAATTTTGAGAAGAAATTTCAAAATTTTGAGAATAAAAGTCAAAATTTTTAGATTTTAATAAAAAAATGTACTGGTAGGATGGCGCCAATACGCCGTCTTGCACTAGTGACTCTTATACCAACATCAATATATTTTGTGAGCGTAAAAAATTACAAGCATTGAGATACAATAATATGCATTCATCCTGGCAAAAGTCGGCGCAAGCTGTCATTTGATCGGGTTGATTCTATTGGTTCGTTGTTATGACCATAGGCGTGTTTGTTATTTGGATTTATTTGCCATTATCAGTTTATTGTACCAGAGCACAAATCAAACTAACATACACGCTGCTGTCTGCATCGGTGTTGTGCGCATCTAACTTTCTCGCCTGATTAAAAGAAAACTACTGTGAACTCGAGTAAGTCTGGCCGCATTTTCGATGAGTTGTTTTTTCTTGAGTGTTTTCAGATATGGATATAACACGTTTGAGGCGATTTTATTTCAAATATGTCTTGCCATGTGACTTCACATAGTAAATGTTTCCGAACGATTCTGTCATTTGACAAAAAAAAATTGTTTTATTTTACAAAAATGTCTGTAGGTCACACTTCACCATCGTGTTGGGGAAAGTGTGACTCTGCCTAGTGGTATGGTTGAAAATTGACAAAGTTTGAATTTAAACAAAACGTTACAACTACGTTTTTCGATACCTAGAATATCTTTATTGTAAAAAAATCACAAAATTTCAGATATTATAAATGAAAAGTCGCAGAATCTAATTCATAATATGAGGTTCATCTTCTAAGTATCTTCTCAGTGGTTCCAGTGAAAGTTTCACGGAGTCTTCGTCTATCACAGAGTCACAATCTTTTATTTCTGGGTACGTGAAAGTATTGTGGGTACATTTCGAGAAGCTAACTAGCGATCTTCCTTCATTATCACTCTCTATCTGCTCAACGAAATGCTTGAAGGATTTTTTAGGAGCATATTCCACTGTAATCCATCGCCCTATTGCAATTTGAGATTCCTCTTCATGAATTTCATTCTCCTCAAACACCCCAGAATCCTTATCAGCGTCCATACTGGTTCTTCCATTTCTTCTTCGGAGCTTGAGATGCTAGAACCAAATTTTCGTTTTGATATTTTTATTTTATGAGACTCTTGGGAGATTTTTTTTCTCTTATTTTCACTTTTTTTTCTCTTCTCTTCCCTTTGCAACTCTTATTAATGCCTCCGCATCTGTAAAAAACTTTCTCTTTTCTGTGAATGTTCATCTCTTTGGGTCTGCTTCATTGTATTCAATGAACTGAGGGACGGAATTGTTCCAGATTTTTTTAAAGTTGTTGAGATAACTTGAACCTTTCTGAAGCTTCTGGATCGTACTTGTCCTCTGGAACTATATTGCGTTTTTAAGAATCCATTTTTGAGAATCTCTGGATTTACTTCCTTTCAAGTTTGCCAAATTGTAGATTGTAGGGGTGTCGATATGACTCTTCAGCCTCTCCATACCCCGATCTGTATGGTCTTTTGTACATTACCCTTCATCTATTCAAGACCTGGGATTCCGGGTAAGGAAACTGATATGCTTCGGCATATCAGTTTCCTGGGACTAAGTTCCTGATATCTGACGGCGTTAGTGAAACCCCTTCGAAGAACTCCTTTAGCAAAAAAGCGCTTGGCGGTCGCAAACCAGGTGTTCTGCAGTTTCAGCGAAGACCTTGCAGTAACGGCACAGTTCACTGTCTGATCTATCCATTTTTTTGAGGTGATACCTCACAGGAAAATGTCCGGTGAGCAGTCCCATTACCAGTTTCAAGTCTTCCTTCTCCAACTCGAGAAGCTGTTCAGCTTGCTTTGGCGATGGGCTCAGAAGCCTTTCCGCTTGTCTTTGCTCTGGAACCTTATTCCAGTGGGTTTCAATTTGGTCAGCTTTCCAGCACCGAAACTTCTCTTCGTTGATGTGGGCTTTGGAAAGACCACAAAAGGGTTCCGGGACAAAAAATTTACTGTTTGCGCCTTCCTTGGCAAGGATGTCCGCTTCTATATTGCCTTTGATTTCCTTGTGACCTGGCACACACATCAGAGTAATCTGATTGTTCGTAGCCAGTTGTCTTAGGGAGAGTTTGCAGTCCCAACTCAGTCTAGACTCACAAGTATGTGACTTCAGAGCTTTTAGTGCTGCTTGGCTGTCTGATGGGATATAGATCTCTGCCCCCCTTGTAGCATCTTTCAAGACATTCTTGGGCGCAAATTTCTATAGCATGGGTTTCTGCTTGAAAAATTGTTGGGGCTTTCGTGTTCAGTTCACGTGTTCTAAATGTCTAAATCACCACAATGGTCGTGATTATTATTGATGATTATAATAAGTGCTTCAAAGAAGAGTATGAAGTCAACTATTTCTGACTTTATCACCAGTTTGGATATAACAAAGTTAGTTGTTTTCTTCACTTTGGAATTGCAAATATATCTCAGGCAGCTGCAATGTATACATTCACCACACAATCAGATTAACATTCTACATTATTTAAATGTCGAGTTAAATGTTTACTGCATTAGGCAATTGCCAGAGTTTCCTCTGAGTAGGTCAACTGAAATTGCGCTTCCCAAAATGTTGTCGAATTTTACAAAGAACAAAACATGTTTTAATTTTTTTTTCAGATTTTTTACCACTGTAATTCGTTATAAAATGGCATTTTACACTCGTCATTCACGGGTGTGCAAGATTACACCCTGTATATATATATATATATATATATATATATATACATATATATATGGAACCAGTAAATTGTGGGGTTTTGCAGCAAATAAAAGAGAACTCTTTAAAGGTTGTCCAAGCTCTCGGAAATTTTATTAATTATTTCCATCGTCAGGGAAACTACAAAGAGGTAAAATTAAAGTTAGTTTTTTTTAATGAAATATAGGGTAGATGTGACTTACATCTTTGTTGAGAATAATTATACAGGTGTTGAAATATAATGGTTGACACATTATGAAGGATGAATGATGATATAGTACAGTTTAAAATAACTAGTTGAGTATTAAAATAAGGATGGTCACAAATTTCTCTTGGTGACTGTCATTTCCCCATGTGGGAAGAAGTGTCAAGTACAGGTTAGGTACTTCTGACAGGTAGTTGACATGACATCTGATGGGCCAAAACCAAATTGAGACTGATAACAGCCAATTGTATGTTGCCAACATAATTGTTTTTGTATGATTAAAGATTGAAGAAATTTTAAGTGAGGTTATTGTTTGATAACTTTTTATCAGCAATAACCTCACTTTAAATAATTATACAAAAATAATTATGTTGGCAACATACAATTGGCAATTATCAGTCTCAATTTTGTTATGGCCCATCAGAGGGCATGTCAATTGTCTGTCAGATGTCATGTCAACTACCTATCAGAAGTACCTAACCTGTACTTGACACTTTTTCCCACATGGAAATGACGTGACAAAAAATTTGACAATCCTTATTTTAATACTTAACCAGTTATTTTAAACTGTACTATATCATCATTCATCCTTCATAATGTGTCAACCATTATATTTCAACACCTGTATAATCATTCTCAACAAAGATGTAAGTCACATTTAACTTATATTTTATAAAAAAAACTAACTTTAATTTCACAGCTTTGTAGTTTCTTTGATGATGGAAATAATTAATAAAATTTCCGAAAGCTTGGACAACCTTCAAAGAGTTCTCTTTTATTTGCTGCAAAACCTTACTATTTACTGGTTCCATCCCTAACTAGTCAGCAACGACTACCCGTTCTATATATATATATATATATATATATATATATATATATATATATATATAAATATATATATACGATGTAATCTAACCGCACACCTGTGAATGATTAGTGTATAATGCCATTTTATAACGAATTACAGTGATTAAAAATCGGACAGACATTTTAAAAATAAAAAAATGGCAATTTTGTTCATATTTCGGTAACCGCGAAACAGCAAAGTTTTGGTGTTTTTTTCTATAATTTTTCCTCTAGCTTATTGATGACTCATCGTGAAGAAAATCAAAAGAAAAATCTGTTTATTTTTTTATACACTATGAACTGTTAACGGTTGTGCAAGAGATTAGATTACACCCTGTATATAGGATGTATTGTCATTCATCTGGGAGTGCATTATGATTTTTAGTGACCCATTTGGCTCACCACTGTTTTCAATTTTAATATCAATTAATTGAACATTTTTTGTATGTTCTATATTTGCCGATGCAAAAAATCCTTCGAAACATTCATATTACATTTGCATACATTTTCGAATTTATTCAATACATATTCTGTTCTTGAAAACTAAATATTGCTCACCGACTATCTTATAGATTATTAATTCTTTCACCTGTTTCTATTCATAGGCCGTGAAACCAATCCAAGAATGAGAGTGTTGTTTCAGGAAACCATAAAATTATCAGGCCTTTAGACCGAGACCCTTTACATGTTCCATAAGAAATGTATGACATAGCACATAGCCCTATTGTGAATACGACTTTTGTTACAGGGGAACTAGATGGGGTTATCAAGCAACGAATCACGCGGCTGCAATTGCTTCTGGTGGATTTGAGATTTTTATCAAGAAAGAATGATAACTGTGCGTTCACTACTAAGCGCGCTACGAATTGATACGTGATTTAGTTATTGGGTTGAGTTTTCCGGGGTAAAAACAATAACTTTTTTAGATGATGCACATGGACCTTTAATAATAACAATTTTTTTATCGCTTTCCATATTACCCCTATTTTTTTTAAACGACATTTTGCATTGATACAGTTGAATTTTAAATATATATTTCGTCTTTCCAGAGTTGCGTAGCTGGATGGTTCAGTTACTACAGCTTCAAATGTCAACCAGTGGATTATTCGATGAATCCTTTGGCGTTGAGGGTGAGTTTTTGAATAAATGTTATTAATTGTAATTGGGGTGGGAAATAAAATGGGTTGAGTGCGAGTTTGACTCGTGTACCAAGTACTATATTTCATTAATATAACTCTGGAAAAGAGCATTTTTTCAAGGTTCATGTAAGTAATATGCTACAATTCCTATTTAATTTATTTCGGAGATTTCATGTTACCCTCTTGAATAGTTATCAAGTTTGGTATTATTTATTGTTTGAATGATCCAGTGTCATTTTTTTATAAAATCATTGAACGTCAGTGTCAGTTAATTAGCATTTTACCATGAATGTAAATATGCCTACGCATAAAAAAAAAAATTTTTAGGTGGAGTTAACAACAAATCTGGAAACATCGCGAAAATAAATAACACCTTACTTTGGACAGAATTTTGGTTGCTATTTTGTATCTATACCACTTTTTTTATGAAATGTTGAGTACTTGTGTATTTTTTGCTTCCCGAACTTAAATGATATCACAACTATGCAATTTCAAATACTTTCATAGTTACGGCACCTCAAAAGTCCAAAACGGCGATCGTCGAACTCCAACAAACATAAACTAACAAAATTTACAAAATATATTTCAACATTCTCACATAAAATTCATCATCAAAACTTGGTTCGTTTGTTTTTACAAATTTTTATTCAATTTGCTTCGTTCGTAAGTCATTATGTCATTATGTCATTATGTTACTCTGTCATTCTGTCATTCTTTCCGATTCAAAAGTTGTAATCCATTTTTGGAGCACTTGCCGACATCCATTTGTGCTGAAATTTGGCAGGTGTTCATAATTCCGGTGACAATACATTATGACATTTTTGTTAGAGAAAAAAACAAACTGGCGGCTCCGAGATGGCGGACCAGTTTTGTGATTATAGTACAATTCGATTCATGATTGGTATGTGGGGGTTTTTGGGGACTGAGATTATGATTTTTTGTCAAAATTCAAGATGTCGAACAAGTTTTGTGATAGTGGTCCGATTCGATTCAAAATTGGTATGCGGAAGTTTTCGAGGTCGGAGATTATGAATTTTTTGACAAAACTTATAAATTAAAAATGGCGGTTCAAAAATGGCGAAGGTGTTTTGAGATTATGTTCTGATTCTACCCAAAATTTGTATGTGGTGGTTTTCGGAGTCGGAGATTGTGAATTGAAATGGTGGCTCATGAAAATTTTTGTTATAGAAAAAACAAAATGGCGCTCTAAGATGGCTGACGACATTTAGGTTTAGGTTCTATTTAAAATTGGTATGGGGGTCTTTGGGGTCGGAGATTATGAATTTCATATCAAAATTCACAAATTCAAGATGGCGGACGAGTTTTGTAATTATGACCGGATTCGATTCTAAATTGGTATGTCGGGGTTTTTGGGGTTGGAGATTATGAATTTAGTCAAAGATTATTGATTTTAGTTAATATTCATAAATTGAAGATGGCAACTCCAAGATGGCGGATGAGTTCATCTTCAGATGGTCTCTTCATTAAAGGACTAGAACTTACAGGAATAATAACGATGCTAGATTAAGGCGTACTTAAGAACTAAATAGCGCAAAATAAAATAATTAATAAAAAACCTTTTGAAAGACAAGCTTCAATTCAAATGCACTGAAGAGTAAAAAATAATTTATTTGGATGTGTGGCGTTGGTTATTCCGTGAGTACTAGATTCAAAGGCTTGTCGCTTTTGTATTCGAACTGAAAACTTTGCGCGACAAGTTTTTGAATCTATAACTCACGGGATAACCTACGTCACACGTCCAAAGCAATTATTTGTTACTTTTTAGTGCATTGAATAAAACTTGTCTCCAAAAGTTTTAATAATTGTTCAATAGTATTATTAGTGAATTTAAATACGTATCGCTGGTAGGCTGCAACGAATGTTCATTAGGATTCTAATTTTTTTTTTGTATATATAGAATCAGTTCAAAATTACACAATAAATATTTTCATATCCCCTGTATTGAATCTGCGGGTTCCAGTGTCTGTTAAGCCAGTCGAAACGAGACAATTCCACGAAAATGCTGGAAAAAACCATCGAGTTTATACCCGAGGAGTGAAGTTGGAATCATATTCAACCCTGTCAGAATAGCTTTTGTTTGTTGTGAATCGCTACATAATTGTTATTCTAACCATTAAGTAATCTGACAGATGTTATATTTACAAGACTTACATTTCTTCAGGTAAAATATAATGTGTGACACGGAATGGGACACATTTTGTTTCCTCCCCTGTCACACAATATACTATTATTGAATCATGCAATTTCCATAGTGGTTCCTAAAATTTGGTTCAAATTTGACAAATATATCTATATATCTTTATTCCTGAAAAAAAGAGATACAACCCATCCCCAATCCCAACTACCAATTAGATAATTGATAACATAGATTTATATAAAGCACTTACTCATGTTTATTTATTTATTCTGTATTTATATTTGTAAACTTCACACTCATTCTTAATTTTAATATTTTTCTTTCTCCTATTTTTTATTTCCATGCATAGTGAATTTCGATAAATAATAGCATATATTTATAAAAAGCACATTCTTATGTTTATTTAATTTGTATTTATATTTGTACATTAGATATTTTACGCAATAACCACTCAAATCACGCACAAACTATGATTAACACAGCTTCAGTGATTCTTCTGTTTGTTCAAATGAAATTTATACTTACTTGAATGACTATTATTATTATTATAGTGCAATGGAGACCACTCGCCGCGTAAAAACCAATCAGTAACATCGATGACTGCTTGTTGCATTCATTATCATAAATCATCATATATTATTTGTATTGCTACTCAGGAATTTGGGGTTTAAATCATGAGCAGAACAGTAATGTGGTGTGTCTTTGTGTGTGTCTAAATATAATGACGGTGGAGAAAGCAACTGATAACTGTCTCAGATAAGAAATCCTGGAACTGGCGCCCCAGCACTCCCACCAGCATGCGTACCAAACGGGAAAAACCACGAAGACAATTGACAGATGAAATCCGGGATGCACTGGAGAGTAAAGAAACTGTAGTATGTGCCTTTTTAGACATAGAAGCGGCTTTTGACAATGCACTATACGAAGCTGCCGAAAGAGCACTAGAAAACAGAGGAGTAGACAACACTACATCTAGGGGGATGTCGCAATTACTGTCCACCAGAATATCAGAGACTAAAATAGGACAAGACACTATCTCCATCTGCCCAACCAGGGAATGCCCACAAGGGGAAGTGGCCTTCTCACTTATGTGGAGCCTAATAGTTGATCGACTCCTCTGCGGTTTGATCGACATCGGTATATCGTGTCAAAGCTATGCAGATGACATAGTCATGGACAGGATTAGAGTATTCTCTGCGATATAGTTCAAAGAGTTCCTAATTACATTAAAGAATGGTGTCAACCGATGGGACTTACACTAGACAATGAACTCATCTGAAACAAGCACGAGAAAGGAGTAACAACACAGCGACGAGGCCCTAATGGTATGCAGAACTACAAAGACCCTGCAGTCGATGTTCATGTCAATTCTGAGACGGACCATCACCTATGGGACAGTGGTCTGGACAGCAGAACTAAACTGGCTAGTAAAAGAGCAAATCAATCGAAATTCAAAAAACTAGCCTGTGTATGCATAACATGTGCAACGAGAACGTGCCCAACGCCGCTATGGAAGTAATACTGAGCCTTAAACCTCCATCCAGTAGTGGAGTATAGCGAAAAAGAACAACATACAGAATTCCCAGAGAAGGAACCACCACACGCAAGTTTCGACTCCTCCTTGAAAACCACCAAACCTGGGGTATGAGTAGCAGAAATGAATGGGACGAAACACCATCTCAAACTCAAGAGAAGTGCCATTAAATGGTACACAGATGGATCCAGAACAACAGAAGGAAAGGAGTATATGGGCCTGAAATTAAATACTACGAAAGTCTAGGCATATCCCGAGCATTTTCAAGCGGAAATCTGCGCCATCGGAGAATTGTCAAGTTCAATAAAAAGAAATTTTCCAAGACAAGACATTGTCATTATGTCGAACAAGCCAAGCCTCCATTAATGCTCTGAACTCCCATGTAACCAACTCCAAGATGGTTTGGGAGTGCCTAGAAAGTTAAATGAACCCGCAAGAACAACACGGGGTTTCCCAGGACACACTAGAGTCGAGAGTAATCAAAAGCAGACGTACTTTCAAAAAGGGCTGAAACACCATTTCTGGAACCTGAACCCTTCTGCAGAATAAGTACCAGCACAAAACTTGATGAACTTGGAAGATAGAATCACAAGGAATAATGCAGTCAAGATACTACAAGCTCAGAATACTAACGGGAATTCTAACAAGGCAGTGTCGGTTGGAGAGAGCACCTTAAGAAATTCGGAATAGTAGAGGAAGATGAATGCAGATTATACGAGGAAGAACGAAACCTCTATCCACATTCTCTCAGATGCAGTACCCTGCAAATTCGAGGGCACGATACTTCGGAAAACATCAAATGAAGACGGAGATCTACCTACCCTGAAGCCATCCGATATCCTGTAAAAGCCATGGGACTGGGGAACTGCTCTAGTCTTTGATACATCCTAAACGGCAGGGCAGCAGAAGGGGACACAATAGACCTTATAGGTCGCAGTGTAATGACACCCACCAAATAGAATAATATATATATATAAATATATGAAATGCACAAAATTATAGTAGTGACACCTATAATTTGTGGGGTGAAACTAAGATCTAATGAAGTGGAATTCAATGACACGAAATTTCGTGCAACATTGATAGGTCACCAACAGACGTCAGATAGGCGAATCCACGACACCAAACGTCGTCTTCTAGTGCGTTCAGGTAACAAAACAAATAACAAAAGAAAGATAGATTTGTTTCGTTTCCAAAAGCCACCATCCGCCTACAGCTGTTTCATGGTTTGCCAATCATCAGGACGGCTCGCGGTATTTTTTTTAATTCGAACCAAATTTCTCAGAGTGCTAATACCTACCGGCATGGATAAAAATGTAAATGCACAAAATTATAGTAGTGACACCTATAATTTGTGTGGTGAACTGGACCTAATGAAGTGGAATTCAATGACACGAAATTTCGTGCAACATTGATAGGTCACCAACAGACGCCAGATAGGCCAATCCACGATACCAAAAGTCGTACTTCTAGTGCGTTCAGAGTAACATAAAACAAATAACAAAAGAAAGATAGATTTGTTTCGTTTCCAAAAAGTCACCATCCGGCTACACTGTTCCATGGTTTGCCAATCATCAGGACGGCTCGCGGTATTTTGTAATTCAACCAAATCTCTCAGAGGTAATACCTACCGGCATGGATAAAATGTGAAATGCACAAAATTATAGTAGTGACACCTATAATTTGTGGGGTGAAGCTTAGACCTAATGAAGGGAATTCAATGACACGAAATTTCGAGCAACATTGATAGGTCACCAACAGACGTCAGTATAGACCAACCCACGACACCAAAAGGCGTATTTCTAGTGCGTTCAGGGTAACGCAAAACAAATAACGAAAGAAAAAAATAATTGTTTAGATTTCAAAAAAAACCACCATATTATGTTTTATGGTTTCCCAATCATCAGGACTGGAGATTTGATTCGAATTCAAAAAGACCACGAGCCGTCCTGATGATTGGGAAACCATGACAACTTGAGCAGATGGTGGCTTTTTGGAATCAAACAAATCTCTCATTCTTTCGTTAATTGTTTTGCGTTACTCACACGATAGAACCACTTTCGGTGTCTTGGTTTTAACCTATACTGACATCTGTTTAGACTTATCAATGTTGCACAATTCGTGTCATTGAATTCCACGTCAGGTCTAACTTCACCCACAAATTATAGGTATTACTTGCATTCCACATTTTTTACTTCCGGTAGGTATTAACACTCTGAAGATACAGTTCGAATCCAAAAAAGACCACGAGCCGTCCTGATGATTGGGAAACCATTAAACAGCTGTAGGCGGATGGTGGCTTTTTTGGAATCGAAACAAATCTCTCTTTCGTTTTTTTATAAATAATAATAATAATATATATATATATATATATATACATATATATATATATATATATATATATGGAAATTGCTCCATATTTCATTTTATTCTGATTTGTGTCTGAATATATTTATTTTCGAGGGTACCTACCTAAACGATAACACTTCATATTCTGAGAATATTTTTGTGATATCTGCGTATTTGTTTTCTCTTCCAGGAATCAGATCACGATGGAAATGCATTAAAAGGGTTAATAATAATAAACATATGTATTCAATAAAAATATAATTTTATAGAAATAATTCTCAGACATACAAATATGGATAAAACCGACGTTGCAAGTAGTTATGAAAGATCGTGTGGCATATTATACATAATGAAAATGGATCATTATCCATTGTCCCGTAACCTTTCATCATTTAAAACAATCCATACATATCCATAAATATTCCAAAAAAATTCCATACTCAAATACAGTTCATCAGTAATAAAACACGTGTCGAGTACCTTTGGCTTGGGTATAGAAAAACTAATTATCATTAATTACTTAATTTCTATTATTATTATAATAGGCCAGCACACGAGGATAAAATTTACCAGTAAATCTACAATTATTGAATCTCCATGCTGAGATAGAGTACCCACTAAATCAAAACTATAAAATTTTGAAACTCGATTCAAGATCAGAACAGTGTTGAAACTGCAAAAAATTGAATTGAGGTATTGTTCGACGAAAAAAAATTCAACATAGCTTCAAATTTGGTATAACTCTTATTCCATTTTCCAGAATTTGAAGCATCATTTGCAGTCATTTCCGACTTCGGCAAAGTCATCAATTGTTTTTAATAACATTATTCCATCTAATTTTTCGACCAAAATATTAACATAGGTATAGTTTTCCCAATATCAAGCAGAAGCATAAAAAAGTCTTGCGGCGAAATCCTGTGAGCAGCAGTGGCGGAGATAACTAATTTTATTTAGATATTTTAAGATTTTAAAAATACTTCATAAATAATGAAAAATGAAAAACAATTAAAGGCAAGCTTTTATTTATACAAATACATTAAGAAAGAAAAATAATTTCTTTCATTGTTTGATGTAGGTTATTATTATATCCTAAAACGTATTTCGATCGGCACACACCAAGACCATAGACGCTACTGGTTTTTAATCTTTCAGAGCTATTAAAACACAAATATAACGCGTGATTTATGACCTCACATGGTAGAGACACACCTGCCAGCATTAATGTCCGACTCGATTGGCCCAGACGAATCGGTTGTACGATAGACAGCCGTCACTCGAGTCCACGTTGACTATCGGCTCTTTTGATCTATCGTTTGCCGACGGAAAATGTTTACGAGTAGTACAGATTATTTTTCGTTTCGTTTCTTCGCATATACGCTCGTGTTAGCGAAGTGAGTTTTCATTTGCTCCCTATAGAAACAGCTTCTGCAATTGATATTAGATGGACTATACTTGCAAAATTATTGGACAGACGCTGAAATTGCCCTAGACTATGCAAATTTTCAACTCTATCCAATGATTTTTTCTTCATAATTTCACTTGAATGGTTAATTTGTACTCGATGGCACGTTGTATGTTTTTTGCAATAAGTGTAAAGAGGGGAGAGGACAGCAACGGCCAATCGATTTTTCACGAGCCCTCACCGCATTTGTGGATGACTGTTTTAAAATATAGAAATATTTTTTTTAGTATGTTATCATTTTTCCCCTCAAGATTGTTTCAATGGCGTGAGAGAGACGGCAGCGTACATAAAGTTAATCATTATCGATAATTGAAAAACGTTCCATAACAATGCGTCGTGTCTCTGGAAAAAAAAAAGTCCTGAATACCTCTGGAATTTCAAGGATAAATCAGTTCGACTTATAACTCCACCTTCGGGCTTCACCAACCCCAATTTTTCCACATGTTAATGAACCTTTTTTCCAATTATGCAATTTACCAGTACTCATTTCTAGTGATATTAGTTCATGTCGTAAATATTTTCTTCTCTATTATATATGAATTCACATCAATGAGAAAGCTATCAATCTCTGAATTGCTTTTCCTTTCATGTTCTATAAAATATTAATGGATTATTTATAAATATTTCCACTTCAATAATTGTTCACGATTTTTTTCTTCATTCCCATGTACACTCGAGAACAGTTTAATTTTTTATTATTCAGTAATTTGCAACGAATTTCTGGGTTTGTGAACGTTTCAGACAAAAAATCTTTAGATAAAAGTTGTGGGGATCAAAAAGTTTTATCAAACGATATATGTATAACGACTGCGTATTCATATAAAGCATAGTCTTACCGAATTTGATTACAGTCCGTTGTGAAATGTGGTAAATACAGGGTGTAATGTGACCTCTTGCGAATGACGAGTGTATAATGCCATGTCATAACGAATTACAGTGGTTAAAAATTAGAAAAAAAAATTCTTGTAATTCTTTAAGATTTTGCTATTTTGCGAATTTTTTTTGAATGAATTCTGTTAGAAAAGATTTACAAAAAGTATTTGTTGAAGAAGGATCGAAGGGAAATAAATCAATATTTTCTTGAAAAAGTTTTTTATTAGCAAAAAAATGCCGTTACCTTATGGTAACAGTAGCCTATGGGATTCAAAATTGTTATTTGGTATGAAACATTTCATTGCATTCTATACATAATACTACATCACATTTCCGGCATTTTGTACATACACTGGATAAACATCCTTCACCAGCACATCTTCTTCTCTTTTTGTTCTTATTTGGCATAAGTAAATGGTTGCGACCATCGTATCATCTGACACCCTATTTAGGGTAACACTCGAGCGTGATGTTAATGGACTTCTTATTCCTTTGGGGGCAGTCCATATCTAGTAAGATATATTTGTACAATTTGCCTTCTAAATTACAACTGGGTTATAAGTTCGTATCGCCTGTAGATAGTCCAAACATTAACAACGGACACATCTAACATCCACGTAAAAATAGACCACCACTGATCCTATTTCTGGAAGTATTTTCATCTATTTCATTTATTTATTTCAGACATGATACATCCAACAGGCCTAAGCCCAATAACAGGAGTATATAATAATAATTATAACAATTTGAAGTGAATACAATAGTAAATCAGGACTAAATGATATCAATGGTAACAAATAATAACTAAATCATACCAAAAAATGCCTAGCTAAAGGTCATTCAGGAGAGTGAAGGTTAGATTAAATAGAAAAGGTGATAACTTAGAATAAAGTACAGATGCACGAAGGAGATACAAGTAAAAATTGAAAGTGTATATATGCCGAAGCTAATTTGGAATAAGTCTATACAGTTGCTTTCTAAATTGATTTAGAGTTAGAAAATGAGATGTCTATAGAGGGTACCTTGTTGAGGCTTCTACACACAGTTTAGATTGGACTATTGTAGTGATGCTGTGAATTTGGCATGTGGATTCGAAAATACAAGTGTGACTTTGACGAAATACGTGGAGTATTAAAATTTAATAGTGATAATAGAGATGTTGAGTCGACTTGATTATTTATCAGTTTGTAAACAAATACGATATTTGCTATTTCTCTACGTTTTCTCAGGCTAAAAAAATTTAATTATGTCAATAGTAGATCGTATTCGTAGTGATAAAAGTGTGGTGTCTCTTGTAGAATAGAAATTTAAAAATTTTCTTTTGAACTGATTCAATGGCTGTTATGCATTTGACGTGGCCAGGGTTCCACAGTACACTGAAATATTCAAGTTTGCTGCGAACTAAACAGTAGTAGATAGATGAAATAGCCCTGAGATTTGAAAATTCATTAAAATTGCGTATTAGTAAACCCAGAGTTCTTCTAGCAGTGTTTATTATTTTTTCAACGTGCTGATTAAACGTAAGTTTGGTAACTTTTCTGGAATAGCTCAAAATTTTGCATTTATCAACATTCAGATGTAACTTATTCGCCAAGCACCAGTCCGATAAGAGATTTAAATCGTGCTGGAGACGAAAGCAATCGGTAGTGTCTGAGAATTCTGTATAGATCTTCATATCATCATCAAAAAATAGTTTGCTCGACTGAAAAGAAGTACATATTTCATCGATGAATATTAGGAATAGGAGTGGCCCTAAATTCGATCCCTGTGGTACTCCTGAGTAAGCTATGAAATCGAAAGACTTCACACCTTCATATTCAACAAATAGTTCTCTATCGTTCAAGTAGGATTTCAATAGAAGCTGAATCTTGGGCAAAGGACAAAAAGCTCCCAATTTTAACAATAGCTGTTGGTGGGATACTGTATCGAACGCTTTACCGAAATCAGTATATACAACATCAATTTGGAGACGATTATCAAGGGAATTAGATATAAACTGCGTGAACGTGCAAAAGTTGGATACAGTGCTACGTGATTTCATAAAACCATGTTGGAAATCTGACAGGGATTTACTCACATGTATATAGATGAGATCGAAAAGAATGATTTCGAGTAATTTTGAGAAACCAGAAATTAAGGCTATTGGTCTATAGTTACGAATGTCTCCTATTTTTCATGATTTGAAGACAGGACAAATACGGGATTGTTTCTATATGGTGAGAAAAGTTTCGGTATTCAGGATGAGGTAATAAATAAAAAGTAGAGGCCTACATAGCACTTTCACCGGGGATTTAATTAGTCTAACGGGGACATTATCAAGACCACATGTCAATTTGTTTTTTAGCTTTTTTGTCGCCGTTAGAATGAGTTCCTCGCTGATTTTATTAATATGTAATGACTGGAACTGATAGAGCATTCGGGAAAGGTACGTTCGTTTGAGAGAGGAGAATCAGAGACATAAGCATTGCTAAAGTTCTCAGCAAAGGCGTTGGCAATAGATTGGGATGAAGTTAGCTTTTCATCATTGATGAACATAAGTCCAGGGATACAAGTTTTTTTGGTGTTGATGAATGACCAAAAACGGGGATTACTAGTCAGACTATTTTCAGATTTTTCAAAGAACTCTGAGTAAGCAATGTCTATTTCAGTTTTAATGATACACCGGAGGTGTTTTTGTAAAAATTATATTTGCACTTTCTATAAATTGTGAACCACGTTGGGTATTCGCGAGTATTGTTAACTACTGAAGGGGTGCACTGACAAATTACACTTTGTATGGTAGCATTGAACTCTTCACAAGCTATATTGATATCGGAGATAGATTCCACATAATTTCAGTTGATTTCGCTAATTTTTTGGGAAAACTTTTGGATGTTAATTTTTCGGAAATTGTAACGTTTAGCATCTCAGTTTCACAATCAATTTCCAAATTCACAGCAAGACTAGGGTGGTGGACATCAAGTTCAACCAACGGATCATAGTCAAGTAGCACTTTGCAATCCATATTCTCGGGTGACAAAACAAGATCTAATATTCTACCGTTTTTATTTTCTAAGAAAATGTTCTGTATGAACTAACAATAACTTATGAACGAGTTAAATTTGAGAATTAAATTAAATGATTCATTGGTTTCATAATATTGCTGTAATTCAGTAATATTGAAATATCCTAAAACTATTGATTTATTGATAATCCAAATTTTTCAGAAATTAAAACATTCGTCATATTCCGCAAGGGTAGTTCCTGGAGGAAAATAAATTACTACTAAAAAATTGGTGCATTTTTAACATGAATTATTTTCACACATACGAATCAATAGACTGAATGGGACAGTTTATTTGACAGAATTCCGATTCATGTTACTATCCACAGAAAGAAGGACTGGTACCATAAGATCTGTCAGGTCAGTTCCACCCATGAATCTATTATATTCGGTTATTAGTGATGGACGATTTACATGTATTACCTTTTTGTCGGTTCTTGAACATCTTTTTATACTTTATGGGATGAATACATGTCGAAGCACTACATTGTTATCGATTCATTTCAGAATCATTATAGCATCCTCTTTATTTATTTTTGCAATGGAGTTTCCTTGTTTCTCTTCTTTAAGTTCCTTCTTTAACAAAAGTGGACATGACTTGGGTAAACGATTTTTTCGTAATGTTCCCGTACCATCTTAACCACGCTGCTTCAAATAAAATAAAACTGGAAAATATTTTCCCAGAATCCAGGTATAAGCCATCAGATATTAGGCCAGCTAATAACGACTTTGAAGTGAATTATGAAGTGGTTATGAACAAGCACCATACATTCACAATGAATGGGCCTCAATCAGAAAAGAATGCATCAGTATGGTATACTGTTGGTTCTAAAATGGACGAAAAGGCTGGAGTGGCAGTGATGGGTCCTAATTTTAGGCTCTCAAAATCCCTAGGCGAAGCCGCAACAATTTTTCAAGCAGAAACCCATGCTATAAAAATTTGCGCCCAAGAATGCCCTGAAATACGCTTCAGGGGGGGCAGAGATCTATATCCTATCAGACATCCAAGCAGCACTGAAAGCTCTAAAGTCACGACTTATGAGTCTAGATTGACTTGGGACTGCAAACTCTCCCTGAGACAACTGGCTACGAACAATCAAGTTACTCTGATGTGGGTGCCTGGTCACAAGGGAATCAAAGGCAATAAAGAAGGGGACAGCCTTGCCAAGGAAGGCGCAAACACTCAATTTTCTGACTCGGAACCCTTTCGTGGTCTTTCCAAAGCCCACATCAACGAAGAGATTCGGCGCTGGGAAGCTGACCAAATCAAAACCCACTGGAACAAGGTACCAGGGCAAAGACAAGCTAAAAGGCTTCTGAGCCCATCGCCAAAGGAAGCTGAACAGCTCCTCGAGTTGGACAAGAAAGACTTGAGACTGGTGACGGGACTGCTCACTGGACATTGTCCTCTGAGGTATCACCTCAAAAAAAATGGAAAAATCAGACAGTGAACTGTGCCGTTACTGCGAGAAATTCGCTCAAATTGCAGAACACCTGCTTTGCGACTGCCAAGCGCTGTTCTGCAAAATGCCCTCAGACACCAGGAACCTAGCTCCTAGAAAACTGATACGCTACGCAAGGAGTCTCGGGTCTTGAATAGATGAAGGGTAATGTACAAACGACAAAGGTCGAGGTACGGTGAGGCTGAAGAGTCATATCGACCCCCCTACAATCTACAATCTACTATCAAACGCTTGCATAGATGCGGTTTGTTTACAGCCGATTTCTTGAAAAAATTTAACTTGTTGTTTGTCTTTGATTCCCACCTATAAATATTGCTATCCGTTTGCGCTCAGTTCAATTCAATAGTTTGAAATAATTCAGTGGTTGAGTGCATTTGCTTCTAGTAACTGACTATTGTTATCAAATTCGCAGAAGAATAAGAAAAATCACCACTACTGAAGGGTCCGAATGGAAAGCGAAGCATTATTTAGTAAAGTTGATTGTCCGGCCATCAATTTGGAAATCAATGTTGGCCAAATCAATTCACCTTGTGTTAACTTCATCACATAAGATTTGACTTGTGTCTATGTCCAAGTTACGGCTGTCAATATCGTAACGATGGTAAAAACTTTTTAATAAAAAATTAAACCGACGGAAAAATAAACTGAAAAGCAAAAAAATAAAATAAACCCCCTTCGTCTTAATGATAATTGAGCTCCTAAACTAATGTTAGTAACTAATTTTGAGTCGGCGCCAAACAAACTAGCAATTGAATTAGGTAAAGCGTAGAGTGATGGCAGCGGGATGCACGGCGGCATTTTGATTATTTCTTCAAAATGATATAATGATCTTCGTTAATTGTTTGTTCGGTACCGACTCGAAATTAGTTACTCACATTAGTTTAGGAGCCCAATTATCCATAAGACCAAGAAGGTTTATTTAATTTTTGGCTTTTCAGTTGATTTTTCGTCGGTTTAATTTTTGTAAAGTTTTTATTTTTCTCTTTTTCGTGGCTAAAATCAATTGATAACTATCTACTCAATTGAGTCCAGGTATCCATTGTGTGCCCAGTTCCAACAGAATCAGTTCACAGATGAAAAATTAATAATCCCCTATTTTTCTACCCTTAGGGGGTGGATCATTCCTTCCCAAATCACCAAGTCTGAAGTATACCCTGTCCATTAAAAAAAGAATCATCTGAATTGGATAACCCAGTACAAAGTTATAAGTGGTAGAATCTTTTAACGGGTAAAAATTCAGAAGATGAATGATAGATATCCTTATTTTGCTACCCTTAAGGGTTACATTTTGTTTTGAAATTCAATTTCGACCAATTTCAAAGTATACACTATGCAATAAAAAAAGAATAATCGAAATCGAACTGCTCTGTGAGAAGTTGTGCGTGATCATACATACGAAAAAAATACGCGTCGACTTGTGAAGCTCCTTCTTTTCGATTTCGTCGGTTAAAAATCACTATGCGTGTAATGATTTTCAGATGGGGTTTACCATAGACAAATTAAAAATACAGAGACTGTTAGAAACATTGGCGATCTTGACCACAAAAGTTTTTGGTACGGCCCGCAATCGACAGATGACTGATGACATGATAATATTCCAATTTCGACATTTGTCAGAAAATAGAAGTTTATTGTTTAAACATGTATTTTTATTATGACAAACCACGCAATAATTTCAGAATACTTCTTCTACTGTTATTGTCATCGAAAAGTTAATTATATTCTCCCAAGGTAAAATATAAGCTGCTTCTCACAATCTGATACTTATTTCCATCAATCAGTTGCAGAATTTTATTCACAAACTTATGCTTATTTCCATCCGTCAGTTTCCATTCAATATCACCATTAGAGGAAGTACGAAGTACATGGTCTACTTGATTATCATCAAACTGGAGTATTTGTTATACCTACTCGTTCTCCTTTGTGCTAAAAATGAACAAAATTATTGAAGGTTTGTTGTAAATGTAATAATATTTTTAATTTTGTTGTTTTTCAGAATTTTATTATTGTTTTGTCTGTAGTTTTACCTTGTCCTAGATAAAATGAAATATGTTTTTTATAGTGCTTAACTTATTATTCTTGTTTCATAAGAACTTTAACTTTCAACAGATTCTACGAATCGATTACTGTATATATTTTATTAGTGCTCGATTTGCCATTCCTGTATTTCATATGATACAACAATTCATATGAAATACAGGATTGGCAAATCGATCACTTATAAAATATATACCATATAAATCATATGAAAGTAAAACTTAAATAAACGCCTTATCTCAATCGGTAACTGAAGAGAAATCTGTTTTACCAACTGTACTAACTTAGTTCGGCCAGTTGCGAGATATGTCGCCACTGTCTAAACGTGGTGCCAACTTTTACTGCAGGTTTGACAACACTCTTTATTTTTAGTTTCTCTATGGGGCTTACATTGTCAGGAAGGGTGAATATTTTGGAAAACTGTGGTTCTTCGCATAAAAATGTGTTAAAACACGCGATTGAGAGTGTATATTATGTCTCAGTTAGAAGAAGGACGACTGTTAAGTGTATTTCGTAAAGTATTTGCGTTTCGTCTTCGGATTCGTGTTCAGAAGACAAAAATACGTAAGGGTTCATGAAACGAATATTTACCGACTACGCGACTTGAATTTAAACTTGAGGTTTGGGTTATAATGACATCCTTCTCAACCATGGTGTATAACATTATATTTCTACTGCAATCATATTATTCCTTCCAATTGATATTTACCGACTATTTCCATACATGTATTCGTTCCCAATCGAACTTGGAGTGAAGAAGTGCATTCCACTTGAATCCAAAATACTATCTTTCGTAGCAGCTCCAATTTTTCCAGCATGTATTCCTCGAACGTATTTGGTTTCTTATTTTCACTTGTCCTATCCTTGTTTCAACATTTGACTATTTAATTTGATTCAAAATTGGTATGTGGGGGTTTTCGGGATCGGATATTATGAATTTTTGTCAAAATTAATAAATTCGAAATGGCGGTTCCAAGATGGCGAACGGGTTTCGTGATTATGGTCAGATTCGATTCAAAATTGGAACGTGGAGGTTTTCGGTTTCGGAAATTTAGAAATGTTTGTCAAAATTCATGAATTCAAGATGGCGGACGAGTTTTGTGATTATGGTCCGATTCGATTCAAAATTGGTATGTAGAGGTTTTTGGGATCATAGATTATGAAATTATTGTCAAAATTCATGAATTCAAAATGACGGCTCCAAGATGGCGGACGAGTTTAGTGATTATGGTCCGATTCGTTTCAAAATTGGTATGTGGGGGTTTTGGAGTCGAAGATTATGAAATTTCGGTCAAAATTTATAAATTTGAATGGCGGTCCCAAGATGGAGGACGAGTTTTGTGATTATGGTCAGATTCTATTCAAAATTGGTGTGTGGAAGTTTTTGGGGTCGGAGATGATTTTTTTCAGCACAAAACTCACAGGGAAGAGAACTTGTGATAACGATGCTCTATTAGAAAGGAATAGCTTAAGGCGTGTACTAAAACGTATAAAATAAATTTAAGTTATCGCTGACAATGATTTAATTATTTTTTGTGGAATTATTTGGTTTCAAAAATATTTTCATGCGACTTGTAATAAAATTAATACTTCGACAAGTTGTTACTTACCAACCATTCATTGTCCAATGAAATTAATTACTTTCATGAATACTTTGTAAAAATCAAATACTTCGACAAGTTCTTACTCACCAACTACTGAGTGCCCAATCAAATTAATTGGTACCTACTTTCATGAACACTTCGCGCGACAAGCTTTTTAAAACCAAATAATTCAACAAAAAATAATCAAATCATTCTCAGCGATAACTTAAATTTATTTTATACGTTTCAGTACACGGCTTATATAAAATCTTGTCTTTAAATAGTTTTTTTATCAGTTTTTGTTCTTGTTTCAGCAACTTAATTTTGAATTTTAAATCTACTCCAAATACAACAAATAATTTCGTCAGATATAAGGGTTCGAAATATATTTTTTTCAATGTTTATTAGTTTATTGGATATTATTTAAGGCATGAAGAAAGTGATACTGGTATTTAGTTTTACAAAAAAAAGTTGAAACACTGGATCGTTCAAACATGAACATTTTATTACCAACTTTAAAACCTATTCAAGGAGGTAACATGAGCAAATTGAATCATAGTCTTCTGGGATATAAATGAAATGTGAGTGTAATTTGAACAATATACCTATTCGAATGAATACGGAGTTATATATCTGCATACATCCTAACTTTCATTCATACTATGAGTTTACTAACTTAGTCATTCACATATATTTTTGTCTTTATTTATTTTCAAAGTTCTGGTAGCCGTACTAGGAACGCATTGCGGGTGGAAAAGGGCGTAAAGAACTGTTCGGAAACAAACAAATTCGGAATATCAAAAGTTAATATGGAAAAATATAAGTTTATTTCCTTACTAGGTATTTTTTTTTTCTG
Organism: Gonioctena quinquepunctata; assembly: GCA_018342105.1. Taxonomy (NCBI): domain Eukaryota; kingdom Metazoa; phylum Arthropoda; class Insecta; order Coleoptera; family Chrysomelidae; genus Gonioctena; species Gonioctena quinquepunctata. The sequence continues at coordinate 401,445 of JAFIRS010001029.1, read as the reverse complement.
AGATAGTTTTTGTTATCTGTACGTTATCTTCATTTCCATTTTTATGATATTAGTGACCGATACTTGATGAAACTCTATACTCAAGTAAACAAATAACTTTATTTTCATTCAATTGGGTAAACATAACCACGACACGTGATTCGCTATACGATAGCTTGTGTTTGTTTAAGTTTGCATAACTACCCTACTTCAGAAGTTAAACGCTCACAGTGTATTCACTCGGAATTATCAAGGTAACCCAGAACAAACTGAAACGATTTATGGCATCAGTGAAATCAACTACACAGAAATATGCCCAGATCCAGACACATATCATTTGACTAATATCACTATACCATCGAGGAAAAGGCAAAAACACGTCACTTTCGTACCATCAACATCGCCAATAATACTCGGCATTCCAAATTCGCTTACTGAAAACCAATTAATGTTTGTCTAACTGATTCTCCAGATACACCATCAATTGGTACCCCAAGTAGGCTAGAATCTATCAATCAGCCAAGTCCGTTACCAACGTTTCCCAATATATCTCAAAGACTATGTCTCCAAATAAGTCCACAAATTTCACTCGAGAAAATAGTGTTTTATTTTATATAGGCGCGGCCGACACTTGATAAAAATCCACATTGAGACAAACAGAAGACACTGAATTGTTGTCACTACATTGGATTTACAAAACTACGGCACCTGTTTCGCTATACAATAACATCTTCAGATGGAGATAACACTTACTCAAAAATCACGATATTTCATGTAGTAGTAGGTATTATAATATAATTGGAGATATAGAACGGGGAATATAATCCATTACCTGTTCAGTCTTGAGTGAATCAAATTTTACAAAGCAGAATTCTAATTAACCTGCCAATCAAGCAAATATTGGGAGTCTTTGCATTTATTGATATTCGCGTTCCGAATGTTCTGCCTGTGCAACTTGTGCAAGTTTTTACCTAGTAATATCTCCTGAAGGAGCTATGGTATAGCAAAACACACGTCTTGGTTTTGTAACAACAGTTTAGTGAAAATAATTCGGTGAAGTATCGTAATCGTGGTTATAGTTCGAGGCTAATGGATTTTGAGTAAACTCTGTAAAAACAGCCCTGAAAGAATTGTTTACGCTTAAAAAAAAAGAAAACCTAAATTCAAAGTTACCACATATCTGCCATCTACTGAATATGTTTGTACTTCCTTACGTCAGAACGATATCAATATTGCGTACAAGACCGCTAATGGGGTTGAATAAAGGGGAATTTATCAAGGATCATACCAATAAATCTGAAAAATAATGGTGGATAACTCATCTATTAGTTATTGCTCAATTTTTCATATAGACTAAATAGACAGAACTCTAGAAAAACGAATATCTGAACATAGAAAAAGTATTGTCGACGGTAAAACAAATTCAACTTCTGCTATTCATCTCTTGATGGGGTTCATTATTTTTTTAACGATGTTGAAATAAATGTGGGTGAGCTTGACCTCCCAGAAAGTTTAGAAATCGATTAACTACAAAAATATATTTTTTTAGTGACCAGATAAATTTGGGTAATAATGCTTTGGTGAATTTGTTTTACTAAATATTATACGATGATGGAATCATATTTCTGTACTATTCAATCGCCTATTAGATTATATACTCATAATTACATCTCACATATACTACTACCCGCTCTAAATATTCAAAAGGAAATATGGATTGAAGTTTCGTGGTTTTGAACCCCTAATTTAGTGAAAATTCAATTACGAAGTGTTTTTTGTTTACTTACTTTCATGAGCCTAAATTGGTGAATTTACTGATTATCCTGTCCCAACTAAAAAATATTCGAAATCAAAGACAAAAATATGACTTTTGATAATTTGTGTTTAATTTTCAGATGGCCAGAGGATGTTGGTGGTACTATATATCCAAATACACGGAATTTTTCGACACAGTAAGTTACTTGATATAATAACTTCTATGAATATAATAGAATATTACATCAAATCACTAGTTTCGCAACGGAGAAAATTATGAAAAATTATAGACAGTGATTCAGTACCATATCATTTCAATGAACAATTTTCAACGCACGTCACTGTCCCAATTAATATACTTAATTTGCAATGGAGCTGTCTTTTCCAACAAATCGATTTTTAATTATTCTTAATGAATATTTTACACTGCTAGTGATGGGTTTCATGGAACTTATCGATTGTGAAATACCGAGGAATGTCTATTTTTTTAATACGCTTCCTCAAAAACAACTTTATTCAAATTATTTTGAGTGTCGACAGTAATCTCAATACTTGGTAAATATGTATTGCATTTTTGCGTTTCATCCATATTGACATCATAATGGTGATTTTGCATAGAGTTCAAGAAAAATAAACATGCATTTGCATACTCACTGCAAAATTATTCCTATACAGAGTGCACCGATGCTTTTTCAATGTACTTATTATGGTCCAATTCTATTCAAAATTGGTATGTGGAGGTTTAAGGGGTCGGAAAATATGAATTTATTGTCAAAATTCATAAATTCCAGATGGCGCACAGTGGTTCCAAATCCCAAATGGCTGGCCAAATAGAGAAGGTATTGTTCAATCGTTACGAAATTTGGTATTCGGAAGTTTTTGAAGTTGCTGAACACGAAATTTTCCGAAAACAAGATGGCGGCCTAAAAGTGGCGGATTATTTCTCCCAAATTCAAATCAATCGCTACGAAATTCAGTACTCGGAGATTTTCGAGATCAATGAACCCAAGTCTGAAGTCAAGTTTTCCAAAAATAAGATGGCGGCCCAAAAATGGCGGACCATTTCCTCCAAATTAAGATCATTCGCTACGAAATCTGGTACTCAGGGGTTTTTGAAGTCGCTGAACACGAATCTGAAGTCAAATTTTTCAAAAACAAGATGGCGGCCTAAAAATGGCGGACCATTTCCTCCAAATTCGGATCAATCGCTACGAAACTTAGTAATCGGAGATTTTTGAGATCGATAAACTAGAATCTGAAGTCAAGTTATCCAAAAACAAGATGGCTGCCAAAAAATGGCTGACCATTTCCTCCAAATTTGAATCATTCGCTACGAAATTTGGTACCAAGATTGCGGCCTGAAAATGACGGACCATTTCTTGAAAATTCGAATCAATCGCTATGAAATTCAGTACTCGGAGATTTTTGAGATCGATGAACACGAATCTGAAGTCTAGTTTTCCAAAAACAAGATGGCGGTCTAAAAATAGCGGACCATTTCCTCCAAATTTGAATCAATCACTACGAAATTTGGTACTCGGAGGTTTTAAGGTCGCTGAACATGATTTTCTGTTGATAGAACGAAAGAATATATTAATACATACATGTATTTAGGATATAGTAGATTGGGAAAGCATGTAAATGCAAATACACTTTGAATATGAATACTAGTTTATTGAAAATTACATTGAATATTACTTTTATGTAAAAAAAAATACAAAAAGACGCTTAGACTTATAGAGTCCAATTGCTGTCCGAATCATTATTGTTTTGTTTTTCATCCGTGAATAACGTGTAAGGGCTATGGACTTTTTTGGACCATGTGACCTCCATGACTTTGTACACTTCGTTCGCATTATAATGCAAATTATTTTCCAATTATTCGAACAACTGCAACCACTTCACATGGCGGTTCTAAGATGGTGGACAAGTTTTGTGATAATGGACCGTTTCTATTCGAAATTGGTATGTCGAGGTTTTTGGGGTGATATGAATTGATTAGGAGATAACTGAATTTTTTGTCAGAATTCATAAATTGAAGATGGCAGCTCCAGATGGCGAACGAGTTAATCTTCAGATGGTTCCCCATTGAAGACTGGATTGCTCAGAATTTACAGGAAAACGCCTCATAATGACGATGCATTGACAAAAATGCATAGATTAAGGCGTACCTACTAACAAGCATAAAATAAAATAATTAATAAAAAAAACGTATTTAAAGACAATATTTTTTTCAAATGCGCTAAAAAGTGAAAACTAATTGCTTTGTATGTGTGACGTAGGTTATTCCGTGAGTTATAGATCCAAAAGCTTGTCGCTTTTGTATTCGAACTGAAAACTTTGCGCGACAAGCTTTTGAATCTATAACTCACGGAATAAACTACGTCGCACATCAAAAGCAATCATTTTTCGCTTTTTAGATAGAAACATTTCAAACGCTAATTTTTAAACAACAATAAACAATGGAACACTAGATATAAAATCAAAATCACAATAAATGTTCGAAATGTCCAACTCCTGCCTGTATGCACGCATCAAATCTTCTCATTGATTCGTATTTTGAATCGTTCTACAATAGTTAATTATTCGATTACTTCATTCTCCTTCATTTCAGATAAGTGTCTGGTGAATTAAGGATATTAGATGTACCCAGAGGGAAACAATCCAAACTGTTAAGGTCTGGTGACCTAGAGGGCCATGGTTGAGGCCATTCCCGTCCAATTCAACGGTTGCCGAAAGTTTGATCTTGGATGCTAAAATGTGCTGGGGCACCTAAACCACATTTCATTTCGTAGTCTGAGTGGCACATCTTCCAGTAAAATAGGCAAATCTTCTTCAAGAAAATGACGATATCTCTCTCCTTTAAATCTTCCCGGAATAAAGAATGGACCTTTTAAAATAATCTCCAATAATTCCTGCCCACACTTTAAGGGAGAACTGTTCTTGGAAATGTGATTCCTGTATCGCATGGGGTTTTTTCTCTGATCACAAATGATTGTTGTGAACATTGAGTATAGCGTTGCGTGAGAAATTTGCTTCGTCGGTAAACAGGATTTGATTTTCAAATAAAGGTTTTTGAATAAGGCATGGAAGAAACCCACGACAGAAGTTGAAACGTAACAGAAAGTCACGAGGGAGTAGTGCCTGAACTCTTTGAATATGGTAGGGATATCAAAAAAATTCCATACCAGAACATGGGAAATGTTTAGCGCCAGAGCTATTTTTCTGGAGCTTGTTTCCGGATGTTCTCCTACTAGATTGAGAATTGTTTCCTCTGTTTCTGGCGTTCTTGCCATCCGATGTGCACCCGACAGATGACGAGCTATCTCAAAACTTCCTGTTCCCCTTTACCGAGCGTGTATTCTTGAAAACGTTTTTGAAGTAGGAGTTGTGCGGTTCATGGACGTATAAATACGTCCATGGTGCGGTTAGGATAACGCTCCTGAAACAAACGTCTAGCCTCATATACATTTCCGTTAAGTCCCGTATGTAAAATGTATGTCAGCATAAAGTTTACCATTTTTTAACAAATAATCACAATCATAATAAATAAAACTATTTAACTATGCGTCAAAATATTATTTTTGAGAGGACAACGCAAAAAGAACATTGGAATAAACTTACTAGCCTACTTGATACTTTTATTTGCAAAGAGTTCGAAAATATCTCGAAAACGGCTGCTCGTAGCGACTCTTGAGAAGCATATCTTTTTCACGTAAAAACGATAGAGAAATCGATTTTTTGTCTAGAAAATGTGATACGACAAAGTTGTGACTCCCAAAATAGACAACGACCTGTAGGCGGCGCCCCCTACAATTAAAGGCCAAACTAAGATCGAATTTGAATGTATCATATTAAAAAAATCTACAAGTACCAATTTTGTCCGAATATCGACATTATTTTAAAAATTATTTATGAAAAACAAAAATAAAAATATATTTTTAACACCATGTATATAAAAAATGAAGGCTTTGCGCACCCATGGTTATATGAACTTTTCACCTCATAAATAACTGAGGAAGCATCATAGGGTACTGCTTTATTATCTGTTTACTAAATCCAATAAATGATACCCTTTATAATTATGGTCATTAAAAATAAATGAGTTGGGTATTATTTGGGTATAATCTCTGGAAAAGGCTATGAGAGGCTATTGTACAGGGAAACACGTGTCGTGGTTTTGTAAACCCAGTTTAGTGAACATTATTTTATGAGTTGAGTGTCTTTTGTTTACTTCAATATGGATTTTCCTCAATTATCGGCCGCATCAATAAAAAAAATTGGATTACTGTATGGATTCCAAATTTCTACCTAATTAAGCTTTGAAACGAATTCGAAAATGAAAAATCATTTATGTAATGAATCTTCCTCTATTGACCGTATTCAGTGTTACTCATTGCAATTGTGATTCCGTAGAACAGCCATGGTTGAAATTATAATTGAATTACCTTTTCAACGGTGTGCAACTCGACCTCTATGCCTTTCGAAATTTTCAAGTTGTTATGCCCCCAGCGCCCTCTGTCGAGTAATTATAATGTTTCTTCCCTCAAAAAATCGGTAACACTATTCAAAATATTTGTTACCATTGTTTCGTTTGAAACCGTTCAAAAGTTAGCGAGATAAGGCTACCATTCCGATCCGCACTTATGCTTGACATTTCAAATGCACATTGTGAAAAAACAAATCAATGAAATGATAAAAACAATTAGATGGTTGGAAAGAAAATTGAACTATCTTTTCAACAATGTGCCACATGACCACCCATGATATTTAAAATTTTGAAGTTGATGTGTCCCCATGCGCCATCTATTGGGCAATCACAATGTCTTTTATTTCAAAATTAGTATCGGTGATATCATACAACACCTTTTTTTCAAATTGTTCTACGTCGAACCGTTCAAAAATTAATAAGGGTGGGTACTATTAAAAGCCGCACTGTATATATATATATATATATATATAATACAATAATTTTCCCACTCCACAATATATATATATATATATATATATATATATATATATAAATATATAAATATATAAATATATAATATATAAATATATAAATATATAAATATATAAATATATAAATATATAAATTATAAATATATAAATATATAAATATATAAATATATAAATATATAAATATATAAATATATAAATATATAAATATATAAATATATAAATATATAAATATATAAATATATAAATATATAAATATATAAATATATAAATATATAAATATATAAATATATAAATATATAAATATATAAATATATAAATATATAAATATATAAATATATAAATATATAAATATATAAATATATAAATATATAAATATATATATGTATGTGTGGGTGTGTTTAATGTTGTGCAGACACCAAACAAAATTTTTTTATACGCTATTCGAATATTTAACATTGTCAAATACATATAATTATCGTTATTTGCCTTTCCCATTCCACTGGTCATTCAGAAGAATGCTTTCCTTGATTTCCGGGAGAATCTGACCCCCCTCCCCTCCCCTTGAAAACTTCGGGCCCGGGAAAAAACAACCTCCAGGTGCTCTTTTCCTCTTTTTGGTGCGTGTTTTATTTTGCTTTATCCTTACGCTATATACGGTATCGAACAATTGTTTGGTATCAGAGCGGTAACTCTGAGAGAGGATCAGGGGGTCTCTAGCGTACTCACTGAGGTAGCTTAGTACTCTGACTCCCCCCGCCGCAGACCCACAAAGACAATTACTTGAGTGAGTATCGTATCTAGCGTAGCATACATGATCTGAGGCATATCCATTCAGTTTGGAATTGTTCATTTCCGCAGAACTGAAATAACTCCTCCAATCAAAAGAAATTGCCAGTAAAGGTACACAGAGCTGTGCCGAGTACTGAAGAAAAGTGCTTCGAGCCCTAAGCACTTTCAATTTCTGAAATGCTCGCGATTACCAAGCACTTTCAGAAAGTAATTGGACTTAGCGAACACTAAGCACTTTTCAAAAGGGTGAGACAGTTAGGCACTTAAGTTACTTTTTAATATATAATTGCTAAAATAAACAATTTGGTCCAAATAAAAAAAGAAGTTTTCGTATTTTTGGGTTAATCACGTTGAATTGAATCCAGAACAGCAATGGAAACAGAATAATTATGTAAAACGCAATGCTTTGCCACTATATATTATTTATGATTTTGGCATTGAATAAACTGGTTTGGTGGAATAAATACGACTCGCACGCTAGTGCATTTCAAAATGGAAACTTTATTCATATAGTATAAAATATTTTGAAGCTGTCTCCTCGAATTATCGAATTTTGATAAATCATGATTTCCGACCCCAAAAACCCCTACATTATATATATATATATATATATATATATATATATATATATATATATACATATATATGGCCAAGAGATTGTATCTGTTACTTCTTTTGAATGTCAAAGTCTTCATTTGCTACCCTTTGAGGCCAAAATTAATTCAAAAATTGTGAAAGTGAAAAATAATGAGAATTTTTTATAGAAATGTGTTTATTATTAACATAAGCTTTAGTTGAAATGAGACTCAAATGAACAAAAAATATAAAAATGAGACTTAAATAACAAAGAAAAATACAGGATATACAGGATTATCCTGAAGGACGTGGTTACTAAGTGGTCGAAACGCTATCAACTTGGCATCATAAATGTTATTAAAGACGACCAAAAATCGTTGCAATCGACAAGCAGAGTAAAAATGATGCGTAGGCAAATACATCAAACACCGTGGTCACCACGTAAAACCGGTAGGAAAATAATAGAGTGGATATTAGTAATGTGGTTGGTTTTCACTGATAACCAGTAGTCCTCAAAGGGTTAAGAGGAGATTGGACTTCTTCGAAATATGGTGGTATGGTGGAAGATCGATGCGACCCCTATGCCGTATATTCAGAGTATGAACATCAGTCCTATATGTTATTGTATTATAAATATATGGAGATATATGTTTGTAAATAATTGAATAAGGCAGAACTAGAAAATGAAGTGTCCGCCGATCTTGCATTTACGACTACTTCAATGGTTTCAACATGTGCTATACTGGATCGTATTTGCGTATGCCATAAAAGAATCTGAGACAAGATTTCTGCATACGGTTCATATAACTTTGATCCAGACAAGGTCCATATAGCACATCGCAAAAATTAAATGACTCAGAACCAGGGTATCACTCAAATCCTTTTAATTGAAGTTGAAAGCAAGTGTCTATGAGGATAGAGCATTTACAAGGTAAAAAAGATTCAAACAAATTTCTAATTTTCAACAAATGACAATTCTTCACCTTGAATTTGGATTTCCAAAACAGATTTGATGTAATGTTTGTTTTTTCCAAAAATCATTACATTTTATTTCATCGCATTTATTTTCAAGGAGTGCAGTGTAGGCAGCCTCACTAGCTGATTTGAGTCTTCAGTAATTGCTTGTTGCGCCAACAGCCAATATTCAGGATCAAATGAGTGATACAACTGTGTATCATCAGCATCAAATCGAGATTGACATGTTTTTATGCTCGATAAGAAGTTACTAGTATATATGCAGAACAACAATGGCCCTAGGATACATCCCTGGGGAACACCACCGGTCACATTTTCCTTCTCAGACTGCCCGACAGTTGTTTTCACAAATTGGCATCTATTTTGTAAATAATTAGCCATGAGTTTGATTGCATGGGCCAAGAAGCCTACGAAATGAAGGATGGAGGGCCGTAGAGTAATCAAAAAGTATCAGCAATGTTGTTTATCCTGCATCTGCAGCCCTTAAGATGTCGTCGACAATATTAAGTAAAGCTGTCATACAACTAATGGGGCTAAACCCTGACGGTAATATGAAATATTTCTCAAGATGAATTCTTATCTGATTGTTCATTATTTTCCCTATTACTTTCGACATACATGGTAATATACTTACTGGTCGGAGATCATTGTAACTTAATATCTCAATTATTCTTGATACTCCGCAGATATCGGGGAATACATTTTCCAGTAAACAAGTGTTCACAATATTTGTCAAAATAGGTACAATTGTCGGACAACAATGTAATATCATTTCTTAATTGATTAAGTCAGTACCTGAACCTAATAACTATACTCTGATAAAGATTCATGCACAACTTTGAATTGAAAGCGTTCCTCAAAATGACATTTCCTATTCTGGTTGTAGTTATTCAATAGATTTTGATCAGGTTCTGACTTATTTAATGAAGGCTGTAAAAAGTGATCGTTGATCTTGGATGGATTATCAAGACACACTGGTAGGGAGGTAGGATCTTTTTTGTTGTAGATATTCAGATTTTTTGTAATCTGTTCCATATTACTTTACTGTCATTGTTGTTTCTAGTACAATATTCCAAATAACTTTTTTTCTCGTTCCGTATGGCAATATTTACTTGATTCCTGAGCTGTTTATAATAGTTCCAATGATCGATGTTTTTTGTTTTTTTGTATCTTTGATATGCTTTTTTCCTAAGTTCGATCATCATTGCAACGATATCTGTATCCACGGAGGTAACGCGCGCTTGTATTACTATATATACGCTTTCCCGCGACTGCTGCCCTCGGTCGGTCGGTCATGTTTGCAAGTTTTTCTCACCTATTTCGCAGCTTTTAACGCAAAAGTGGTTTTGTAGTACTATTCTTCTACTTGAAATATCTTCTGGCAAAGTTGAAATCGGACGACCTATGACGCCTCCGGGCTTGCTCCAATAAAGTGCATTGAAAATTTTAAATTGCAATCATGCAAAAACCAATGATCCGACATTGCCTGAGTTATCCACACATGAAAAACATATCAATCACTACTATGTCGCGGAGAGTCTGCGCTACAACTCTAAAAATGTCAGTGTTATGAATTTTTTAAAAAAATACACAGATTTTTTCTGTTTTTTTCGTTTTTCCTCCGTTACTAATAATACCATCGATACTACGATTTGAATTTTGATTTTCTAAAATTCTTCTATTGAGAGCATCGATATTGCTTCGTTAGTTTTTTGTTACAAGAGAAAAACGAAAAAAAAAATATATTTTGCTCTTAAATGTTTATAACAAATTAAGCAATGATAGTTGCGAGTATAAAATATAACAGGATATAACTACGGATCATCTTTCGTATGATGGCACAGTCAGTTTTCTGGTACTATTTTTGTCACATAATCAATAGAGCTAAAAATCTCCATTGATTGGTCTATTTTGGTTCATCGAAATTGGACTGTCTTCTGCGATCCAGAGCACCGCAGTTGCACAGTATGTGTCACACTGTTTCTGATTTCTTTCCGCATAGTCTGCATGTCAGGTCGTCATTAAACAGTCATATTTTATCAAGGTGCTTGTTTACAGGCGCGTGTCCATTCATTAGCGCCGTTATGATTTTCAGTTGCTCCCTGTTCAAAGTTAACAGGTCTTGTTTTTGCCGGTACGGGCCTTCAATGTATCCGTGTCATGTCTGTGTTTTTCCCCTATATAGTCTTCTACAGACGCATATGCTCTACTATTTGTTATCCCAAGGGCCTGTCCTGGACCCAGTTCATTTTTCATTACCTGTGAATCCCTGTAAATTTGTTTCTCTTCACAGATCCATACTAGTAGCCAGGACGTCACTTCCCAGCTACTTAGAGCCTGGCTGTCTGAAAGAATATTGATCTGCTCCTCTACTATTGCTCTCCTATTTCGAATCCAATATCACCATGGGATATTTGACCTCTCCCTTACTCTGTAGAGTTTCTCTTCGAAGTTTTATTGGCTCTAGTCCTTCTAGTTTCCTTATGTTATGTCTAGTAATTATGATGGCTTTCTGAGGGTTGATATTCAGTCCCTCCGTATTCGTTCGTTAAGTGCCTCTTGCATCCGATCCCTAACTGTGATGTTGAATATCCCCTGTTCCAGGACGACTATATCGTCGGCATACCCAAAGGTTTCATTACCTTTTTTTTAGAGAATCCCATTCCTTATATGCCTATTCACCAGCTTCTCCAGAGTCTTCAGTCCAAAGGACATGATACTTCCCTTGCAGTTTTTCCAGGTTCTGGTATGAAAATTACCCTAATATTCCTCCATGGCTTTGGTATGTGTCCAAGGGCCAAACTGCCTTTGAGTTTTTCAGTAGTTCCGTTCCCTCTTGCAATAGTACTGGGTGAATTCTGTCCAGTCCCAGTGATTTATGTGGTTCAAGTGAGCTTATTGCTCATTGTACTTTGTCATAAGTTACCACTTTTTCGCTAATGTCCAACTTTCCCTGAAATTCCTTTTCAGAGCCATTCTCAGTTCCTTTATCGTTTCTTCTCTTGTTCATCTTTAAGGGACTGTATCGCTAGATGTTTGTCCTTAGGGTAGATTCTTTGGAGTCTGGCACACTCTTGAGTACTTTATATCTCCTCACAGTACCTTCTCCAAGAGTCTCTCTTTGCTTTGTACAGTACCTTTTCAAAACTGGTCAAGGCGATCTTGTGGTCATCCCACCTGCCAGTTTTCTTGGCGCCGTTCAATTTTCTCCTAGTTTGCCTCCTTATCCTGCAAGTTCAGCATTCCACCAGAGCACGTTCCCAGTGGAGCTCCTTGCGGTAAGGGGACAATTGTTGTTGAACGCAGGAATTATGTGTCGTAGAATTGCTCCATTGCTAACTCTAGGTCCTTGTTTGTACTTATCTTTTTTGCAATCCTGGAAAGTTACATGCTAGGTCTTCTCTGTATAAATTCTGTTTTCCTTGGATTCCGCCTAAGTTTTTGTGGTGATGTTGCTCTTTATTTTATAATTTATGTGTGAATGTATGTATGTGGGAGCAACTCTCTGTTTCAGACACATTCCATGCGATAACAAAATTACTCACAAAGGTGGTGGCTATTGTTACGTCAAGTACCTCTCTTCTGTTTTTGTAACGAAGATTGGTTCTCTGCCTACATTTAGTATATTTTTCACTTGTAATACCACTAGAGGTTAAAAAAATTCGGAAATAATTTAACCTCGTGTGGTATTCGGTAAGAAAATTCCACACCAGATTGTGTTTGAAAATTAAATAATTTTAGAATTAATTTTTTGACTCTCAACAATGCCAATTTTTTTTCTTCGACAAAACACTAGCAGAACATAGAATGTTTTGATTCACTCAATTGTTTAGTTACCATGGCAACTAGGTAGAACCTTAACTTAAAATGTACTCGAGTTCCGAATCTGTCAAGCGGCACGACGTTAAAAAAAATTTTTTCGCTTCGTTCAAGAAAGTAAGAACGTATTCGTCAGGAGATTCAGCAGTTAACACCCGCGAATACTAAGAAATCCAAGTCAAGCATATGGAGGCAGTTTACAAACTTTTGCGAAGAAAAATCATATGATTTTGATAGGGCGGATATACCTGTGGAGGAACTGGCGCTTATTCTTGAAGACTATGGGTATAATATGCGGAAAAAGAACTCCGAAGACTACAAGGAGAGTGTAGTAAAAGTTTTATGAAATTCCACAGCCAAGCAGTTGCAAGAATATTTCTTAAAAGGTACAATCGCAAATTTCATCCATTTTCTGATATATAATTTGAAAACGCAGAAGGACCCAGCCAAGAGAAAGACAAGTTCATCCGCATTATCAACAGACGAGTTAAAACAAATTATTGAGCTTTGGTGATGAAGGCACCCCGGAAAGATTGCAAAAAAAGTTTTTCTGAATCGCTGTCCATGAATTGGCCTGGAGAGGGAATGAAGGAGTTGCAGCATGCACAGAATATTTTGTGGAGGAAATTGATAATCAAGGAAAACCAATAGGTCGTATTGAATATGATCCAGTTTTCTCTAAAACTACCCAAGGCGGTTCAATAAAAATGGCTGACAGTAAGTGATTAGTACCAAATATACTCAATGATGAAATATTCCCAGTTAGACTTTTCAAAAAGTCAATAAGCAAGCGAGATCGCCTCACCAAAACCAACCGTTTTTTCCAATTCCCAATCCAAACTGGCAAAGGTTGGTTCAAGAACAGTCCGGCTGGACAAAATACGGTCTCTTCCTGGTTCAAATCGGCAGCATCATCAATTGGAATTGACGTCAAAAAGGTCAGAATAAAATAATATAGTCTTCAATTTTTCATCAACTTTGAGCTACAAGTGGTAGAAAATAAAAAAAATTATTTTTTATATAGGTACATGAACAGGTTTAGTTTCGTCACCAATGGATTCTAGCCTATAAATTGTTGACTTCTACTCATAGTAGTAGCAAAAATTATATTTAGAACGTAAAATATTATATTCTTTCATTTTATAGTTACTTAGAGCTACTACAAGGGTTAGAAAGTTTGAATTTTAACGGTTTTTTCATAACATAACAGATTTAATTTGCGTCACAGTTTCGGCAGCGATTTTTGCCTATAAATTGTTGATTTCTCTTGTTGTAGTTGCATGGAAATAACATTTTAAAATTGAACATAGTTCATTTTTCAATCCAACATAAGTTTTGAGTAATTACAAGTGGTAGAAAATTTCATTTTTGCGTTTTTATGAATTTTTTATGCGCGCTTTATTGCATAGCATTCATTACCATCATCGTATTTTGACAGTACAAAACGTCAGCAAAATCTCGTGTTTTGTAGTAAAAAGAATATTGTAAAAAAAAACTTTTTTTTTAAATGTATCGATTTGAAAATATGCTGTATGTAAAATATGCATAAAATTGTCTGATGTAATGATGAATCATGTACTATGTCTTATTTCCAGCATTAATAGAATATTGTGGTTTCTATTTAAAGGAAAAAATTTGTTTCGAATTGTTCAGGAATATTTTCTTCTAAACTACTCAAAATTGAAAATGCTAAATGTAAAAATGGTGAATGAAATAGTGTCTAAATATAATATATATTTTATTAGATATAGATATTTAATGCATTCAATTCAAAGTCCAGCTTTTTGGCCTTTAGAAGAAAGGAGGTGTCCGAAGAAAATAGAAACATTTTAACTATGTAATTGAAATGTATCAAAATTAAATAAAAAAGAAAACAGTATTGTAAAAAAATATTATTCTGTCATTAAAACGCAAAAAATTTCCGATTTAACTCGCTGTTGGGTACCCAAGAGAAAAAAAAACCACTAAAATACATACGTTGCCATGGTGATCTGTCAAAAAACCCAATTTGATTGGTTAAAAATTACTGGTGTGGAATTTTCCAAAAAATATCACAATGATAGAAATACGAATAAAAGATGGGTTGACAATGATTTGATTATTTCAAGTAAGAAGTTGAAAAATTTGTTTTTATTGCAAAAATCTCATCGAATATTGGTTCCCGTTTATGAAGAAGCAAAGAAGAATAATAGTGCTCTAAAAATTAAAAAGTTAACACATTTCTAGGAATGTATTGGAAATGCAGAAAACAATACGCGTGTCTTGTGGCAGGTAACTAATGAACTTACGAAAAAAAAAATCGTTCTCACTATCGATGGCCATACAATGGATGTTTCTAATATAATAGCCAGAGCGTTCAACAATTTTTTCATAGAAGCGCCCACTAGATTGGTTGATAAGATAACTGATAATGAGTTTATTGTACTAAAAATCAACTCAACAGTAAAACTATGTGCCTTCATCCATATACAGAGAATTAACTATATTCACTACTGAATAATGAATTGATAATAAAATTCAGCAAGTCCGGATGAAGTTCCAGCATTTTTATCGAAGTGTATCATTGATACAATCATAAAAACATCGACCCACCTGATTAACATGTCTTTTGAGTGCAGCGCCTTGAGTGGTTCCTCTATTCAAAAAGAGAAATTCCACTTTTTTGAAATTTACTGGCCGATAACAATACTTTATAGCTTTTCAAAAATCTTTGAATATGCTTTTCTCAATACGTTATTACCATTCTTCATCGTTGTATTGGCAAAGAGCATTATACCTCATAAGCTAAATGTAATGATACCATTAGTTGAGTAGCAAGATTCCTTCAATTGGCGTAACCTTTTTTCCAATGTGAAAAAACACGAATTAGAGGGATTCACAATCGTCAAAAAGTGTAGAAAATCTGCAGTTTCTCATAGAAAAAACATTTTTCAATAATTCTCATGAACCGGTAAAAATTTTGGGAATTTATCTAGATGAATTATTGCACTGGAAACCTCAATCCAAACAATTAATTTCAAAATTGAGTTCACTGAAATATATGTTTCCCAACTTTCGTACTGTTTTGGATATGCATGATCTCCTGATTTTGTATTATGCTCGAATTGAATCCCGGCTAAAATATGGCATATGTTTTTGGAGCAATTCAACACATGCACGTAATATATTTACTATTCAAAAACGAATTTTTAGGTGTATTTTTGAAATTTTGCGGGTGGGTTCACATATTTTAAAGCTCTCAATATACCGTCAGTTCCTAGTCTATGAATATTTGAAATATGTTTATACGTTTTCCAGAACAAATATGAATTTCTCTTCAATATGGAAATCCAAAAACATAATACGTAACATAAAAGTGACATTCGAATACAAAACGACGAAGATGAATATTTGGCCCAAAAATTTTCAACAATCTTCCGAAGGAAATAAGTCTTGTGGCTCCCTATTACTTTCCAAAAGAAGACTCCAATGGTTTTTAGCTGGAAAATATTTTTATAATATAAGACAATTTTTTATTATTTGGTAAAATGTATTAGCAAAAATAATTGTACTGTATTTTGATTTTTATAAAAATTTTACTGTACGTTTTTTATTTTTATCTCAAGTTTAATTGTTTCGTAATATCCTAAATTTGTACTTTAAAATACATGTCTGAC
The DNA here is from genome assembly GCA_018342105.1 of Gonioctena quinquepunctata. Classification (NCBI taxonomy): domain Eukaryota; kingdom Metazoa; phylum Arthropoda; class Insecta; order Coleoptera; family Chrysomelidae; genus Gonioctena; species Gonioctena quinquepunctata. The sequence goes on along the minus strand of JAFIRS010001029.1, from coordinate 384,934 downwards.
CATTTCTATACATGTAAATATTACAAGGAACATAAACTGATTGATTGATTTGAAACCTATATATTTCTAAGTTGGGCAAATTTACTTTTGAGAAACGACAATTGAAACCAAGTGAGGATGCAAGGAGATGAATATCGGAGACAATATTTTCTACGACCAAATTTCTATCAGCTTTTATCTTCCACACGGGTTCGAAAAAAAATATACATTTTGTTTTTATTTCAGTTTTTCTTCGTTCTCCGCAAGAAAAATGACCATATCACGACCCTTCACGTGATTCATCATGGTATAATGCCGATGTCAGTATGGTTTGGAGTGAAATTCACCCCAGGTGGTCATTCCTCCTTCTTTGGATTCTTGAACACATTCGTCCACATCATCATGTACAGCTATTACCTCCTTGCCGCTCTTGGACCGCAGTACCAGAAGTACCTCTGGTGGAAGAAGTACTTGACTACCATTCAAATGGTGAGTTGATGGTTCACTGAAAATTAGAATATACTTATAACTAAGTAAAATCCAGTAATTGGACATTATAATAACATTGTATGGATATTATAGAAATGTGCGTTCATTTATTAGTTCACCAATTTAGTCGAATCAATGAAGCTGGAAAGTTATGAAAACTTCTAAATCCACAAAACACTTTCAAAATATTTGTTTTCGTTTTTAATTCAATTATTGAAAATAAAACATTTTAGGTAGGGCAGATAATTATTAGAAAATATTACTAGTGCCAAAAGGAATTTAATGAGCAACTTGTGTGAAAGTCTAATAATAAGCCCAAAATAGCAACCAGAAAACAAAAAAGGCAAGGATTTAACAATCTCCTCTGATGGTGAAATTTCAACACATCCCTCAGATATAGCAAATACAGATGCTGGATATTTTGCTAACGTAACGGAAAACAATCTTGATAACTATTTTGGAAACTCGAAGCCAACACCAAGTACAACAAAATATTCTTTTTGAATCCTGTAACATCAGAGGAAGTTGCGGATGTAAAACTTAAATGTAATAAAAGACTTAAATCGTCAACTTCTGAGCGGCACCCTCTATATGGCCTGCAACCAGCATACCAGAGACTAAAGTCAAGAAATAGCTTCCTAACAACCACCGCAGATTTCCAGGAACAAATGAACAAGTCTAGGATCGATTTTTGGAAAGCCACCAAAGACCAACATTGGATGACTCCATCCGAAAACCTAGCTGCTGGGAGAGAGGAGAGTTGGGAGGTCTGGAAATCTCTGAATAGACTCCGAACTGCAACTGCAAGATCTAGGGTAACCCTGAACAAATGGGGATACCCAGTGAGCTCACCCTATGCGCTGTGGCGCCCCCCAGACGACTTCACACATGTACGAATGCCCGCTGTGCCCCACCCAATGCACCCACGAAGATCTGATGTCAGCTCTACCAAACGCAATCGACGTCGCCCAATACTGGGCAAGACATACTTAGTGTGATTAATTAAACAATATCTGTATACCTAACTGTAAGTTATATATAATGTAAGATGCTTCTGACTCGAATAAATAAAATAAAAAACTTGACATATCAGTAAAAATCTTAAAGGCAGGTGTTAAATCTCGGTCGATTTACTTGTCATTTTATAAATTTATCGATTATCGAAGGCAAGTTTCCAACGTCACTTAAACGACCCCGCACCATCCTTATGGAAAATGGCTTTCGGTTAAATTCCCTGAATTTTTGGTATGTTGTAGATTTTGACTTTGGGCCCTAAAAAATCCACCTACTAGTTTTCGAGATACAGGGAGTGAAAGATGAGGAGGAGCTTTCTGCTCAGCATTTTTTACAATTCCGATAATTGACAAAACGCCTGTATATTCTGGGAATACCATGCCTCAATGATGTACAATGTCACGTTGATCTCGTTTCCATTATACTTTTTCGTTTTGTGCTCTATAACAGGGTGAACAAAAAAAATCCAATTCGATTAATTTTAAACCAACCAGTGTGAGTTCTCTGATGAAAATTGAAGATTCATTTAGCCTGGATAAACTCCCTCAATCGGATAAGTTAATTGCTTATTTTTTATCACGATGGTTCGAAAATAGGGTACTTAACGCCTCGTTTTAGTTCGGATAGGAGAAGCATAATCATATATATATCAACATCCTTCAATTTGAGAACTGTATAGTTATTCCATGTATTCAGGGTGGGTAAAAAGATACAGTCCAAGTTTCTTGGAAAAATGCGGTTTTTTCAATGAATACCCTGTATTTCGAGAAAAAATCGGTTAATTTTCTTGAGTTTTTTATATAATGTACGGTTTAAGGAGTCCGAAATATTGTCATTAATATCAGCATAGGTCTCTGGACTCGTTTATCGGCTACATACTTTTGAATTTCATTTATACCTATATATTCCATCGGAGACAGAAATGTTTTTTTTTCGAACAACTTTAGGTAATAAAAAATACAATATAAAGGGGTAGTTTGAACTAATGTATTAGAAATCAATGAATCTCATCCAATTTTTTGGATTTTCAAAGTATACGATATGAATTAACTCGTTTCCACCCCACCCCAGAGGTACAGTTGCCGGTGCGTTTTTTTAGTGGTACCCCCTGTAGGCCTATTCTACTATGTATGGAGAAAATACGGTAAAGAAGTTTCCCTCATATTCCAAATGTATTCTCCGATAATTAGCTGTTATTCAAAGGAACATTACATTGATTTTCTGCTGCCCATTAACTCGGTATCACGATAAAAAAGTAGAGTCTGTCTCTAATTTGGTCGTACGTAAATAGTCATATATACTGGAAAAAATATTAGTCTCATTCCCAAAAAAATCACAGAAACGGGTTATCGGAGTGTCTATCATTTTCAGAGGAAACTAGATGAAATGTCTTAAAAACAATTATTATTTTTTTAGAAAATTGTTGATATTAAAATTTTCATTGTTCTTCCAAAATTAATCTTTTCCGAAGTGATATATATTCTCCATTCGCACAGAAGCCCAAAAAAATCACAGAAACGGGTTATCGGAGTGTCTATCATTTTCAGAGGAAACTAGATAAAATGTCTTAAAAAACAATTATCATTTTCCTGAACGTTAGAAAATTGTTGTTATGAAAATTTCCATTGTTCTTCCAAAATTAATCTTTTCCGAAGTTATATATATTCTCCATTCGCACAAAGCTTTCTATATGACTTCAATAATTATCATTATAAATTATTTATAAAGCACGAACATTTCACACAATGTTTCATTTTCTAGACTAGTAAATTAAAAGTATTTTTTACAAACTTTTATTTGTTCGATTTCTGTCTGTCTGTGCAATCGACTTGAATTTGGCAAGGTCTTCATCATTCCGGTGACAACGCATTATGATATTTTCATATAAAAAACAAGATGGCGACCAAAATGGCCGAGGAATTTATGGCGTAATTCCAATCAAAATGGATATTTGGGATCGGAAATCATGCTTTTCTTGTCCAAATTAGAAAATTCAAAATGGCGGCTTCAAAATGGCGGACGAGTTTTGTGAATTATGATTCGATTCTTTCCAAAATTGGTATGTAAGAATTTTTGGGGTCAGAAATCATAACTGTTTTGTCAAATATAATAAAAAATTAATAAAAAATATATAAAACATTTTTTTGAAGACAAGATTTCACTACTAAGGAAAAAATAATTTCTTCAGAGATGTCACGCTATTCTGAGAGTAACTGATTCAAAAGTTTGCCGCGCAATGTTTTCAGTTTGAATAATTGAATTCTTTAGCGACAAGTTTTTGAATCTATTACTCACAGAATAATGTGACACCCCTAAAGATTTTTTTTCTTTTTAGCACATTTCAATAAAAGCCTTCTTTAAAAGTTTTTTTATTTATATTTATTCATATTTTGTGTGTAAAATATTTTGAAATATATTTCAGAATTAGTTTCTTGAATAAGTATTCACAAAACGTAGATATTTTACTATCGCGGATTTTCTTGTAGAATTTTGAGAGGTATAATACCTCCACCATTCAAATTGAATTAGCTTTCAAACAATGGGAAATTAGTTCCAACCTTGAGAGTGCTATTACTTCTGATACAGTTCAATTTTCTGTAGTTTCTTTGGAAAAAAGGCTTTCAAATGAAAGACATTTCATTGACCATATATTAGGTATTGCATTTTTGGAATAGATACCGCACTAATCTACACCGAATATTTTCCAACGAGAAGAACTGCTTGAAAATAACCCACTTTGTTCTCTCCTGGAGTATATGGGTATCAATAAAATCCGAACATTCAAAAGTTTGTAGCCGACAAACGAGTCCGGAGACCTATTCATGACAATATATCGGACTCCTCAAACCGTACATTATATAAAAATTCAAAAAATTAACCGATTTTTTCTCGGAATACAGGGTATTCATTGAAAAAAAAAATTTTCTAAGAAACTTGGACTGTATCTTTTTGCTCACACTGTGTTCATGGAATTTCCATATGACGTTTTCAATATTGAAGGATGTTTAATATATATATGACATACTCTCCCCTATCCGAACAAAAAAACGAGCGGTTAACGTACCTCTATTTTCGAACCACCCTGTATAAAAAAAGTTTTTCCAGGCTAAATTGAATCTTCAATTTTCATCAGAGATGAACACTGGTTGGTTTAAAATTAATAGAATTGGATTTTTTTTTTGTTCACCCTGTTATAGAGCACAAAACGAAATAGTATAATGGAAACGAGAACAACGTGACATTGTACATCCTTGAGGCATGGTATTCCCAGAATAAATAGGCATTTTGTCAATTATCGGAATTGTAAAAAATTCTGAGCAGAAAGCTTCACTTTTCATCTTTCACACCCTGTATCTCAAAACTAGTCACTGGATTTTGTAGTGCCCATGGACACTTTTGCCGAAAAGTCAAAATCTACAACATACCAAAAATTCAGGAAATTTAACCGAAAGCCATTTTCCATAAGGATGATGCGGGGTCGTTTGTTCACAATCCCAATTCACAAAAAAAACATCCGGAAAATATATCCAACTATCAGTGCCGAGTGTTATTTCTGAAATCTTTGAAAAAAAATTTTGCAGCAGGATGATACATTTTACTTGATCGGCCCCCTCGAGTGGTCAAGTAATGTAATCGAGATATTGACGGAAATATCCGTTTAGAGGTCCCCCGAGACGATTGAGACCATTTCCAGAGTGAAGTATGTCTGTCTGCGTGTGTGTGTCTGAAATCTTCCACGATAAGTACCGAACCATTTGATCAACCGAGCTGAAATTCGGTACGAAGATACAGTTTCTGTCCCGAATTCGACCATTAGTTTTCGACTGCCAAACGGAAGGGTCGCTATTAAAAAATTACAGAAACTAAATCGCACGAAACATAAAAGCCCTTGAAAAAATGTATCAAGAACAGTCAAAATTATTTCTCCAACAGTCATCCTAAAATCGCAACTGCCAACGATATATGCGGACGATACCTCACTGGTGGTCTCTGCACAGACCTCAGAGGAACTCATATTATCCATTGCAGATACTGTAAATTCTCTCGTGAATTGGTGTAAATGTAACGCTTTAATGGTTAATGAGGGACAACATAGAATACAAGGTAGAAAATCTTCAGTAGATGGAATCAGTTTGTTGAAATTAAAATCAATGACAAAAAATGGTCTATAGGAGGTATTTATCATTCGCCTAATGAGACCATTCTAGGTTTCTGGACACTCTGGAAAGCATCCTTGGAAATCATTTTTGAAATATAAAATGTCTTTGAAACGAGATTTCAATGTTGATTTGAAAAAGGCAATTTTTATAATTAAAAAATCATAATGTTTTCAACTCATTTGGAATTGATCATCTTGTTACGAATGATAGCAAAACTCTCATCGATTATGTGATCACTAATGAATCAAATATAAGAATTGCTGTACATGATATACCAAAAATAACTGATCTTAAAATCACATTTGGGATACAACCAGTCTATCTGATATTTATTCAGAAATAGTGATTTCCAGTCATACAACACAAGAACATGTAACACATGTATACAGTGCTAGTCAAAAGTCCCCTCCCCCCCTCGTATGTTTTGAACGGGTATACTTATAATAATGAAATTTGGAGGGTGGAAATAAACGGATGTAGGCTTCTCAACTGGTCATAACAGGTGACGCAATAGTCATAAATGACGTCACAAGGCCACTGTGACCAATAATTTTAAATGGGACCCTATGGCAAGTGACAGCTCGTTTGAAAGGTATTGAAAATACCTATTCAGTCATACCAATTTTGTTTGGGTTTCGGCTGATTTTGATTGATAAATTGAAGAAATACGAAAATTATAGTTTCGCATTTAATTAATAAAGATTTAAGAACCAGTTCTTATAATAAGTGTTCAAAATGTGCTCCATCTACTTCCTGGCAGTAATGCATCCTATTGCTAAACTCTTGTCGTACTCGTCCCAGTGTGTCACGGAAATTGCCCTACATTCTTCAACAATTCTTGTTTCAGAATGGCAATACTGTCAGGAAAAATCTAATGGTGTAAGGTCCGGTGACCGAGCTGGCCATTCGATCGAACCTCGTCGTCCAATCCATCTACCACGATATTCTTCATCTAGGTAACGTCTTACTGCACCGTAATAGTGTGCAGGAGCACCATCTTGTTGAAACGTTATTTCCAAGTTGTCGAATTCATCTGGATTATCTTCTAGAATTTCAAGAATTAACGCCTCAATATCATTTTGTAACATCTCCAGATACAATTCACCGGTTAAGTTAGCATTGAGAAAAAGAGGCCCAACTATGTGGTTTCCCAAAATACCTGCCCAAACATTTACTTTTTCTGGAAATTGAGTATGTTTTTCACGAAAGATGTGAGGATTTGTGTCACTCCAATACCTCACATTTTGAGTGTTAACATTTCCATTGAGAAAGAAAGTACTTTCGTCACTAAAACAAATTGTCTGTATGTAGCCTGGTTGTTGGTTCATTTTATTGGACATAGTTTCACAGAATTCTAGTCTTCGGTCGGGGTCATCATCTGAAATTTGGTGCACCATTTTTAATTGTATGGATGAAATTTGTTTTAGCCAACACCCTATGTACTGTCCTTTGACTGACTTCACAGATAGACGCAACTTGGGCTGTGGAAGAAGTAGGGTTTACTACCATTTCTCCAATTATGTCAATTTTTTTGTCATCACTAATTGTTGGTCGACCAGATCGTTTGGCATCTTGAACACTACCTGATGCTTCAAACTTCCGAAGAAGCTCCCTCAAATAAACCCTCGATATAGGGCGATCGGGGTACCTCTCATTAAACAGTCGTTCCGCTGCATGGAAATTGTTTCTACATTCACCAATTATTAAGATAGCTGCTACTTTGTCGGCTACAGTACGTACCATTTTGCCTATGTAAACACTTAAACGTCTCGTTAAACAATAGCTTAGGTAAATTTTCAAGGTATAAACACTTTTGACAAGTAGAGAATTCAAAAACGTCAACCTTTTTGACAATTAACCAGAGGCGTACTTTAAAATCTTTATTAATTAAATGCGAAACTATAATTTTCGTATTTCTTCAATTTATCAATCAAAATCAGCCGAAACCCAAACAAAATTGGTATGACTGAATAGGTATTTTCAATACCTTTCAAACGAGCTGTCACTTGCCATAGAGTCCCATTTAAAATTATTGGTCACAGTGGCCTTGTGACGTCATTTATGACTATTGCGTCACCTGTTATGACCAGTTGAGAAGCCTACATCCGTTTATTTCCACCCTCCGAATTTCATTGATATAAGTATACCCGTTCAAAAGATACGAGGGGGGGAGGGGACTTTTGACTAGCACTGTATATCACGAACCAACTACAAGAGGGAAATGAATTCATTGTTTTTTAAATGTCTAGATCTTCAATAAGGTACCTGATGAGATCAAAAATGTAAGTTCCTTGAAAGTTATTGAAAAGTGATTACTAGAACAAATCAAATTATAATGACGTACTGTGAAAAAGTATTTATTTATACAGTCCGTATTTTCTATGCCGTACCACTATTAGCATCTCGAAAACGGTAAATGATTCGAAGTTGGTTTGATAGACAAAAATTGCCTATTTCAGTGAACAGTGAAACGATGTATCCAAATCGGAAGAATCATGAACCGTTTTTAAAATATACGGGGAAAACCGAAATGGCCCGTTTTCTTTTCGTTACGCTAGCGCCTCCATTTTCAGGAATACAGAAATGTGTTCGTAAAACTTTCTTCTCTGTTTCAAATTTGATTTGATCAGCTGTGCTTTGACTTTCAAAACAATGTTTCCTTCTTCAAGGGCCACCCTCCACTCAATTTTTTTTCGAAAACGGATCTGTTTTTTTTAATGAATTTAAGTAGTCCTTATCTTACCGATTTCAGATATGTTTCTTACCTGGTATTTTTTTCTACATTTCTGCCAATAAATTCTATCATCAAGGTCCGAACAATAAAGATTGTGTTAAGTTGCGAGGATGAAATTTGAAGTAAGTCTAACTTGAATGAGTACTCAAACTTGAAATCAAATCGAGATCAAATCCAATGAGATGAAAAATTTACCGTTTTCGAGATGCCGATAGTGGTACGATATAAAAAATAAGGCCTGTATTTATATGTTATATATTGTATATCAGGATTCCTAAAATGAAGTCTACTACTACTTGTATTACATTTTTCAAAATGTGACGTCTTCCGATAGTGCGGTTATATTTCAAATTTGAAAAAAAAACAATATTCAGCAGATTTTGAATTGATGCGGCAGATACTTGATGAAAATCCATATTAAAGTAAACAAAAGACACTCATAGTTTATAGTAAACATCATTTAGTGAAGTGAGTGTCTTTTGTTTACTGTAATATCCAGCAGTTTTTCGATCATCCAACTGAAATGTCATTTGAACATTTCGTAATTCGGATTAAGATTTATTCTGAAATGGATAGATTTATTTTGGGAAAGGAAAACAAAGAAGATTTATTCTTGCGATTGAGGAAAGTTTTTCTTTTTCATCAAACCATGTTGTTTGATGTTTCATTAGGTTCCTGTGCACTATTCAAAATTAAAAATTTTCAATGATTATTACAGTCGATCACTGGTGGTTAATGATTTTTTTCTGTGTAGTCCGTTTTAAAGCTAACACACTATTTTCAAGTCACTGTTTTTTTTTCAGATTCAATTCATTATGGTGATGGTCCATGCCTTCCAGCTGCTATTCATTGACTGCAACTACCCGAAGGCATTTGTTTGGTGGATTGGAATGCACGCAGTCATGTTCTACTTCTTGTTCACCAACTTCTACAAAGAAACCTATAACAAAAAACAAGAGAAAATGAAAATCGAGGTGAGTTAAAGTCAATGCATGTATAGTTTGAAGTAAATTAAATGCTACAAATGATAGAAAAAATAAATAAAGATTTTTTCAAACTTGAAATAGAAAATATAATAAAGGGTGTGAAATAATCATTGTACATGTTATTTGAAATTCGAATATGGCCAAGGTGTCACACATAGTTTAGGTCATACGCGAGGACGACATCCACATCTCAACTGATCCAAAATAAGTTTAGTTATGAAGATATTTATGATCATGTAGCTAACTCGTTTCTGAATGGCAAAAGAACACAAGAAGAATATCAAATAAACATATTTGTTTACATCGATCAGTGCTTCATTTCATATTAGATGTGCATATTTAACAACTAGCGACGAGAATATTTTTAAATAAAAGTCCTCACTGAGGAAAAGTGAACGTTGTCTGACCGTTCTTTCTCCATTTAGAAACAACTATACAATCCATATTTGTACACCAATCAAATCATACAAAATAATTATTGGTCATGCTCAGCATAAATCTGGACCCAACTATTCTCAAGAACAAAAATAATTATTTGCTGAAAAGGCGTGTTTAGTATGAAATATTCCGATCATTTTTCCCATTACCGTGCTACACAATTGATTGCCTATGGAATGGAAGCGTGTGATTTTTCCAATATTTTATTTGTATTTTATTGCTGGATTTCAACCTTATTCTTCTCCTACCCCACTGGGAAAAAAACAGCTGTAACGGACACATGAGTGATTTTCTACGGGTTTCGATTTTTCTTTTCAAGATACGTAACCCTAAAAACCAGCGTTGGTCCCATAAAAAATATTTTTTCTGTCTTGTCTTGGTTAATTTTTTATGATATTGAATGTATAATAAATAACAATAGAAAATCATTTTAATTAGTATTTCTATTACTCTGATAAAACTAAAAAAATTAAAAACTAATTTTTAATATTATGCATGCTTGGGCAATCTCCAATTTGTTTTAATTATTAATTGCTTTATTTAAAAAAGTGTCCCACTCCACGGTCAACATTCAACAATTTCAAAGCTGATTTCTATTTTTAATTGATTCAAAAAAATACTTTTCCAAAATCACAGGCATAAAATAAACAATATATGTGTTATTATTTGATAATATGGATATTACGTACATATAATATTTATATATCATATGGTCTGCTGTTACCAGTGTTGAAATGTCAAAAGACTATTTCAACACATAACTCAATTAACTGTATAATGTCTCTATGATAGAATATAATGAGGCACTGTAATCAATTTCAGTCACCGATTGTCCAGAACGAAGACTGCTGCGGCTTCACAAATGCGCAGTCTTTTTGAATAACTTCTCTCTAGATAAATACTTTTTCCTTCGATACCTTTTCGGTTTTCTTGAAAAGAAAATTAGTTCTACCAAAAAAAATTTACTAGACTTTATATTTTTCAAATTACTCTCTATTAATATCATCTTCCAGACTATTTCTCTCACTTTCTTCACTTATTTTACCATCACCTTAAATAAGGCACTCATATTACCTTCAAAAATATGGTACAAACAAAATTTATCAACAAAATCTCCAAAGGTTTTCCTATGAACATCCAACTAATCAAAATTCAGTTCTCGAAACTTGTTGAGGAAATATATAAAATTTGACCCAATGGTCACGTCTATATACTGTATAAAAAACTGTTTCTTCATCGATTTCTTGTACTTTATTATGGCTAGAAGAAGCTACACTTTTCTATGGCCTGTTCAAATATTCACCCTCGTGATCTAATAAAAGCTTTGCACTATGGTTATTTAATGTGTTACTAGAAGCGTCGCAACTCGCCAAGTCTGCAACAATTCTTCCCTCCATAACAAGATACATTTTCTTCACGAAATCCCAAAGGTATTTGTATGTTATTCTCGTATAACGAATATAACATGGAATAGCACATTGAAACCTGTTGCATTAAGCTTTTAAAACACAAATGTATTGTTAATTTCGGGCTACATCATCGACAACATGATCACAAACTTTGAGGTTGATGCAGCCACAACCTCTGATTTTTATCTATCAGACCACTATTCCCAAATTCTAGATATGAACATGGAACAAGAAGCCACATCAAAATATAATATTATTTTGAATAAAAATGTTCCAACAGAACTGTATTCTATAATAACTCAGCACTAGAAAATTGGAATGAACAACGTGAGACAAATGAGATGATCCAAGTTCTCTATAACATCCTTAACCTATGGAAGTTTCATTTCACCCCATGAAAGTCAGAATGAATTCTAAAAGTGACCCTAGCATCTAATCATATCCAGAAGTCATTGTTGCAAGAAATGAAATCCAGAACAAATGGAGAGCTGTAAGCATTGTAAAGGGGTTTCTCCCCCTATTATCAAACTTTGGCGCTTTTCACTATTCTCGGTTTTTCTCGGGCGCCACCTTTAGCTTTATAGTGGAAAAGGCCACTTTTGCTCCGGGCAGTCTCAGTGAAGAAAGACACTCCAGGGGTCAATATAGTCGTGACACTGTAACAGGGCCAGCAAGGCAGGCTTTAATTGCCTTTAACTGGGTTTCGGACCTGGGTGGCGACTGCGCACTAGATGTTTAAATTCTACTCAAGATAGTAAATGAAAGAATACTAAAAACAGGATAAACAGGTATATTAAAAATAAAGAAATACAGGAAGGGCGGCTGACGGCGGCCTCAAGTTATCACAACAAATAAACACATGGCAAGCACTATATACAGAGGAAGCGGGGAGGGTGTTTTCAAGCAAGCGGGGTAAATTTAGCAACCAAAAGCTCTTGCGGGGGGGTATCGTACGGACTCGTATGCAGAAATTACCAGCACAGCTTTGAAATAAATATGTGCCTCTTACGATCATGCGCACATCGCATCTGTGGTACTTACAAACATTTCCTGATGTCTTTTACCTGATACAACATATTTACCAAACTCCGATCTCACTGCTTCGGCAAGGCCCGGGACGGTCGTGGACTGCTTCGGTCTTTGGCTCACACTCTGGATACTAGTCGGACGCGTGACTGCTTCTGCTGGGCTGGGCAAGCTACTAATTCTTTGAAATATGTCGAAACGGAACTACGGCCGGCTTCTCCCTCTTTTCCAAATACCTCTCGAACGATTTATATGCGCGCGCCGTTTTGTGGACTCTGTCGCTTGCGATACAAATTATACTTTCACAGAATAATTACCCAGCTTGTAAAATCCTTCGTGCTGTGACGTCAGCTCGGTGCGTGCGTCTTTGTCTCAACTCAACTGTACTCTCGGGTTTCTGACGGAAAACTCTGAATGTGTTCCGCTCACTCCTTGTGGAATTCTCCTAAGTGGGAATCTCGTGGCGTGACGTCAGCTCGGTATCGTATGCTCTTGGTTCGACTGGACTGCTGGCTCGGGCTTCTATCGGAGGACTGAAATGTCTCGTCGGCGTTTGAACATAGCCCAGCTTGCTTGTTGAAAATGTTTTCTCGAGAGACGATAGCCGGCGCAGGTTATACTCGTGCGTGCTATGTTAGCTACGCCTGGCGTTATTCGCGTGGTTTCCGGAAGGCGTTTAGTCTGTTTTATTAGGATATATGTAATCCACGGATTTATCACGAACACGAATGGCATTTCTAGACCTATTATTACCGTCAAGCGGAGTTCAATTCTTTACAGGGAGCTTTTGTCTGATAAATATAACGGAAAAATAGTAACTTCGTTACAGCATTGGTTTGCGAAGTTCAATATAATAACTCTACCATCATGTGTAATATACTGCAATTCAATACACATTCGAGAAAACTCACAAAAGTATACTACAAATGGAAACAACCATTTTTATAAAACTATAAATAAAGAAAATATCAGAGCACCAAACCGAAGAAGAGTAATAACTCATAAATAACACTTCACAACTCACTTCCTCAATCAATGGAAAAATGAAACCCTTACTAATTTTAAAATTGAAAAAAAGCCTATCAGAGAATGCCTACTATGATACGTCTGACTTCAGCTTTACCGAATGATTATTGTCAATGTATTCTGTCTCTATGCACCTCTATATCTTTGATACATTTATTCATTTCGTGCTCCTATCGTATACATTTATATGAATTATTTACTGTTTTACTTATATATTCATTTATTTAGTGCTCGTATCGTATACAATTCATTCTAATCATTCATTGTCTTACTATAACTATGATATTTCAAATGTAACTACATTTATATTGTATGTAACTATATTATTGACTTGTCATAGCACTAAGGTGTGATAGTTTAACCAATGAAAAATATAATCTAAACATCGGTATCGACACTCGCCGAAATTTCCATTATTCAATATGATATGAACCCCAGCTCCCGAAAAAGTCACTCAAAACAAAATTTTTATACATTTATTTCCGACGATTCAAAAGTTTCCCGCCATTATTTCGCATACAGACTCATCCGTCGGCCATCTTAGTGGCTAGCGGGCGCTTGCCGCGCGTGACTCGCAGACGCTCCCTTTGAGCTCCTTTTTCACGCATCTCCAGTTCAAGAGACGCCACCCTGAGTCTGCTTTTCGGGCCAATTTTTCTAATTGGCTCTCAAGAGGCGTCATAGCCGTATAATACTGTCCGAAGTGCAATTTAGGTGTTCGTGACATTTCCCGACTCAGCGAATGAATGGTCTCCAGACTATACATCCGCCGATTATTCCGCTACTATGTAACAATTCGACTTGCACTCAATTCCGGTACAATAATACGATTCGTCCTCGTGAAAGGCATGATCTTTTTTTTCGAGAGGCAACTATAATTTCCAAATGGCGGAGTTACTTATAGGCTCTCATCATTTTTTCTCATAGAACTAAAATTCAATAAAAAAAACCGTAAACTACCCTGAGACCAAAATACTGTTGAATAAATTATTAAATACAGGGTGTTACAAGATCGTTTATTCCATATAGAAAAGTTTATCAACATTTTTCGCCACTTCCTTTCGGGGTTATTTCAGGAAAACCCCTGGGAACGCCTGTAAAATAATAAAATGTTAATCACATTTTATTGTCAAACATTATTTCATTAACCTATTTTGGCATTTTAGCATTGTTTTTATCTTGTCTCTGAAGTACCAAGTAACTCTTTAAATCAAATATATTTGGTTTTTCAAATCATGTTGTCCTTTCTGTTTCATCTTTTATCTAGAGTGATCACACCATCTTCGTTTGCCTAAGCGTATTTTGTTTGTTTGAAAATTCATTATTTTTTTATCCATATTCAAAATCTCTTGAGTATTTTTGTTTCCAAGAACGAATATCTAAATATTTGAAATGAGTACATTGTGGAATATCGTTTCGACTACCGGTAATAAGATACATCTGTGAGCAACCAATCTAGTACTTACTAATCAAGTAACTCTAAATTACCCCTTTTTCGAAAAGCTATTTCACATTGTACTCTGAGCGCTAATTAAAAAAATCATCCATTTTTTTTTTATGGCTTAGACATTTCGTCATTCGGCCAGTCACAAGTTGAGTATTTATATGTATCATTTTATAGTGTTCTGGGTAGGCCTTGTTACTAACTCCATACGCCACCTAGGAGCAGCACTGTTAATTTGAACGCAACAGCGAATCGTCGAGGACCATCCTCGGCCCGGCTACGAAATTTAACATTTAATTCTCTCAAATTAAATAGAAAAATTTCTGCCCTGGCCGAGGATCGAACTCACGACCTTTCGATCATGAGTCGGACGCTAACCCACCGCGCCAATCCCCCCAAAATCATCCATTTACAAAATATGATTTTGCGAATTACTGGATTTAATCTCTTAAAAAAAAAAAAAAAAGTTCAGAAAACTGTAACCCGACTACGGGAAAAATAAAATGAACTAAAAAGTAAAAATCATCGTCTTATTGAGTAGACAAATCTTTTGATTTGATATGTCTGATATTCCTGTTCATTCAGTTCGATTGAAGTCTTCTGGAAGTCTGGAACATTAATAACGTTACAATTCAATTCAATGATACCTCATTGTTATAATATGTGAGATTCTAAAATGAATTTCTATCTAATAGAAACAGAAACAAGAAACAGGTGGGGTGGTGATTCTGTGTTTTTACACGATTGATATTCAGCGCTAGTAGTATTCATAAACGCTGAAATATAGTATAAAATTGTTTTTCTGTATGTTTTATATATTTTTTTATATTTAATATTGTACTATATTTATATAATTTTTTACTCGGAATTTTTTCCTTTTTCATTTGACATCTCACTTGATACGATAGCACAAAAAAATTCAGAGACTCTCACTTTTTCTTTATGTAACATCCGTCATATTGATTTTATTCGCATACAATGTAGCCTCTGTCACCCGGGCCATGATAACGAATCAATTAATACCTCATTAATCAAAATCGAATGATTAGTTTGGGCGCTACGGTGGAACATTCGTAAATACAAACATACATAGACTGCTAAAATCATTACCCGTCCTTTTCGGCTGTGGCGTAGTCGGGTAAAAATATTGATAAAGACGCTAACAATTGCAAATAATTTCGTCCTTATAAGCAACAGATTCATTTGGTATTTGAGATAAAAATAGTTTTCCTCAGAAAATAGATTATTTTATACTTGTTGATCCATTCATCCCCAAGCCAAGTTAAAAAACTCATTCAAAATGAATAATGTCCTGGATATCCGGTATTCCTTCCCCTGAAGCGCTTCACAAGAACATTGTTTCTCTTGATCCTTCAGACCTTAGAATAGCCTATTCAATCAAGGGCTTTCTGTGGAACCCGTTTTGAATTGTAAACAGCACAATAAATGAAAAAAGGTTACCCCTCATTAAGGACGATCCAAAAATTTTATGACCTTTTCGTGATTTTGCGCACACAAGAGTTGATATAAAATTCTGAAAAAAGTAATTGTTCAGCACTACATTAATATTTTTCAAAGATTAACTTCATTATTCCATATTTTATGTAGAAGGAATAGCTTTAATAACAAGATTATGACATTATCATATTTTGAACAGAAGCTAATCGATCAGAACATCAATCCATAGAAAGGATTCAACAATTATAAAATATGGGTTGATTTTATTGTACATTCAGGTTATGCTCAGTCGATCGTGATGTTTCACTGATATGCTGTATAACTATTATGATTATGCAATTTACTCATATCCATTTCTTCAAACATACATAGTTAAAACTTGTTTCAATCGTACAATTTTCTCATTACGTTCCGCTTTGAACGGATATCGGGCATTCATGAAAACTGATGAAGCAATCTTGATGCTCTTGATGGACGAACGATGTCACGACTCGATGAAGTGTACCTAACCTAACATAGCACGTTCAAAAATTTTACAAAAATTACAGGGAATCAAAAATGTCAGAATTTGTTAGAGAAATCCAACGGTATCAACGACAATTCAATCTGGTGTCTAAAACCGGAGTTATGCCCTTTTCTTAGGTTAGGTTAGGTACATAACCCAACGTAACGCACGACTCGATGGGATTAATCGTAACGGAGAAAAACCGGAAGAACCCCCACCACTCGGCCGCTTTCACGCGCTCGCCCGTTCTCGGTCATGTTTGCAAGTGTTTCTCACCTATTTCTCAGGATGTCAACGCAAAATGAGCATAGCAGTTTTGTAGCACTATACTCTTACTTCCAAAATTTCGAAATCGGAACACCCATGAGGCATTTAGGCTTGCTCCAATGGAGTGCATTGAAAAACTCAAATTGCAATTAAGCAAAAACTTATGATCCGAAAGTCTCTGAGTTTTTACACATAAAATACATATCAATCATATCATCAAAAATGGCAATGTTATGAATTAAAAAAAAAAACGCAGATTTTTCCTGTTTTTCTCCGTTACTAGTGATTCGATCGAATCGTGCTATTACACATTTTTTTGAATTTTGATTCTCTACAATTTGTCCATTGAGAGCATCGGGATTGCTTCATTATTTTTCATGTTAGAAGCAAAAAACGACAAAAAAATTTACTATTTTATAACAAATTAAGCAATGATAGTTGTGAGTAGGGAACATAACTGGATATAACTGCAGACCGTCTTTCGTATGATGGCACAGTCGATTTCCTGTTACTATTTTTATTACAGACTCAGTCATTTTCTGCTCTATTAATTGGCCTATATAGTTGGAGAGATGATTTGTTTCCATTTCTTAATCGTATTGAGAGTTATATCTTCAACGTTGCATCTATGTTTGTACTATCCTGGTTTTAGAGGTACTATTTATTTAACCCCCAACCTTTTTATGTTTTGATACATTGGACGTTTCCAACAAATAACAAATCCATCAATTTACACTTGATTTTTCAGGCCGCACAGAGAAATGGTGTACAGAAAAACAAAACCACAATGCCAGGAATTTGCTTCACGAAGCAGACTGCCCTTTATGAACACTCCGATAGTGTCAAGCCAATGGCGAACGGCTACACTTCTTCAGAAACACAGGACCATCTGAGGAACAGGGCGTATCTAGATAAAAATGGAACCAAATTATAGGATTAGATTAAGGGATTGAAATGAATCGATTGTATAGTCATCACAGAGTATATAATAGGTGAATGTCGCTCCATATTTTTATATATAGAGTTTTGTATAAACGGAATATAGCAGCCAAAATTTAGTATTAATGCCATAAATCTGGATAGCAGAAGTGCTTTATGTCAGATGCAGTTCGACCATAAGTGGCCTTCCAGTATCTTTTATTGCAAGATTTATGAAGAATATTTTTGTTACCGATACCAATTTTCACCAAACGTGAACTTTGTTGATCTTAAGAAACATTTCTCTGTTTAGAGGAATTTTGAATATCACTACAAGGCTAAATTCGATGCTTTCCAAATATTTGAGTGAGTTACAAAGTCTGATCCTGAATAGATTCCATTCGTAGGCGAAGTTTGTTTTCTCGGATTGTTAATTTACTTAAGAGAAGAGATTCAATTATTACTATTCTTTATTAGACGTATATTCCATAATTGTTATTTACCTAACTAGATTGATTCAGAAAATCATTTGTTTTTGCCTGTTTTGAAAAGAGCATGACTGATTTTGAAATATTTTGATTCGCCTTTTATTCCTCCCGAAATTCTACATTGAAATAATATTCAGCAATTGACAGCAATTTGGGTATTTGAAGAAAATACATTTCAAATGAGAATATAATTCTTCAAATCAATCTTGAATTTATTTTTAAATCTTATTTTTTTTATTTACTCATGATATGATTATGTTTACATAAATCTGTACAATATTTCATAGATATTTGATTAATCTAGCTTCATCTATACAAACGAACTGCTTCTTTTCTTATGAATAATTCTAACAATATGTATGTTTCCTAAGACCCATTTTCGATATAATTTTGTGATAAACTAATCAAAAGTCTTCTAAAAATCTAGTGTTTCTTATCCATATTTATCAGAAATAATTTCAAGTTCAGAATTGTATATTATACTGTTGAACCGCCAAACGTTTAGGATCTGTTTTTTAGGTGGTAGGGTTTTTAGAAAAAAATCAGTTTTTTATCAATTACTCAAAAAAATTGTGGCAGATTTTGATAAAACTCGGCATGCTCATTTGTGGTAATAAGAGGCTTCTTTTGATGGATTATGGATTCCAGTGGCGTCCCAGAGGGTAATCTGATTTATATTAGAAGAAATTGTTCTAAGCCACTGTTTTTTCTTAAGTTTAATTTTTGTTTTCGATTGAGCAATTAAAAATATTTTTTTTTGTCTTTTAATTTTTTTTCGTATTTTGCTTTGTTTTTGAGAGAAAAATTCAAAAACAGTTTCCCTTCATGAAACAGGGAAAAACGAATTGATATTTATTTTATTAGAAAGCAGGTGAATTTCACAAACACTACTCAAAATGACTACCATCTTTTTCAATGCAAAGTTCGGACGACAGATTATGCAGTTGCACGGTGTGTGAGATACAAAAAAAATGAGGTAATTGAGGTGACCATTTTTTTTATTTTAATTTGCTCAATCTAAAAAAAATTAACAAAAAAAAAGTGGCGTACAATGATTTGTCCTTATATCAATCAAATTACTCTCTGGGACGCCACTAGAATTGATAGTTTCATTTTTATTACCTTGAAATAAGCATGCCAAGTTTTATCAAAATCAGCCAAAAAGTTTCTGAGTAATTAATAAATAACTGTTTTTTTCTAAGAACTTTGGCACCCTGTATTTCGAAAACGAAGCAAGTTAGGTCCCATGATAAATGGGAAAAAATCTTATTTTTACTCAGAAACCGATCACAAATGTTTGGCGGATTAACCCTGGGTCCCCCTGTATGAAATGCAGCTTATTTTTATTCATTATCTATCCTATAATTTGAATGTATTAATCAAGTTATCAAGGGAACGATCTGTTTGAACATTTCTTCATAAATTTTTCCATAAATGTCATATGGGAAGAGTGGCTCTATGGGTTGACTGTATTTCCAAATGTATATAATAATATAGGATAGGATATACAGAGATACGTAGATTTTGGCAATGGGTCTCCTCTTTCGAAGAATAGTGTTGGTTTATACGGATTCATCATGAACAAGCGAATTTACTGAATATGAATATATGAAAATGGACATCACAGCAAAAGTATTTTGATTATTCAATCTCCGTAAAATACTCGTTTCAAAAAATACGGACAACATTTGTGAATATATTATAATAGTTAGGCACCAAATTAAAATAGACAATTTCGTTAATTTTTTATGTATTTTCAGTTATCTACTTCAAAATATTTCCAATGAGGGACTTTCTACAAATATTTTCCATTTTTACTAGAAGTGATTTGTATATTTTTTCATCTGATATTCATGACATGTTGTTGCGTTGTGGTTTGAAGGCATTTAAATACTGAAACTAGTTTCAGAATTGTGATTTTTGAATGAAAATACGACATTTTTAGAATATGATTCATTGATGATTATTTTGATTTTTTCAGTATTTTTTTGTGATCTTCATTGCTGGTTAATGTGGATGAAAATCAAACCCAAATTAATCAAATTTAAAAATTATATTTCTTCAAACAGATATATCGTTTCCAACATTCCATTTTCTTTCTCGTCATATTATAGTATTCCACTAGAAATTTCAGTTTGTATTATATCACTAACATATTGAAAATAGGTGTTATCCTAATAGCCTAATAGATAATTTTGTTGTTAACTTCTCACATTTTATCAGCATACAAGAGATTGCTTCAGGTATCTGCATCTATTTTTTATAAAAAACACAAGATCATAAAACTTGTTTTCATTCATTTATCCAGGGTACTGATTAATGATATTGTTTTCTATTGAAATTAATTTTGTTTCCCTTATACATTGATAGATTCTATATCTTAGGGAATATAAGTTATACACAAAATTAATTTAATATAATACAGATGAAATTTCAAATATTTTGACATGAATGGAAAATATTATTGTACATAAAACATTTTTGTTGGAAAATCATTCATTCTCTTTCTAGAAAATTGAGTTGCCTCGAAATGGGGCATTATTTCTTGTTACCACAAGAGCGATTTCGTATACTCCTGCTATAAGAAATATCCTAATTTAGAAAAATGCCTTGCCTGCAAATTGAGTTATTCAAGTTTTTTCTTACACCAGGGAATATACTGTTGAATCTTTTCCTGGGTGATCGCTTTTGATAACTGTTATTTTTCAGAAGTATTTGGTGATTATATTGTACATTATGATTTGATCTAAATATTTTAGGTGGTAATATTTTTAATATCATATTATTTTAAGGTTATATTTATTTTTAGTATTTAAGAGCTATGCAAGTTCATTTATTTGTTGAATATATATTTTAATTACCCATTGCATTTTTATTTATCGAAAAAAAAATATTCGGTGACGGATATTGGATGTACACAAATAAGTTTCTGAAAATTCAATGGAAAATGCAATCATAATACACACTTCTACTAACATATTCAACAGAAACATGCTGCAAAATTTATTCTCCAAATTTTAAAAAATTTGGAGAAAACATACGTTACATTTTTTCGAAAACCTTTTACAGTCTCGTATAAGACACATTCAATATATGTTTTATTCATCCATCTGTCTTTACAGACTCCCAGGCACTCAATTGGTGATAACGAATAGTTCGAAGCATTTTTTCAGAACTCCATTATTAAGATCGGTCAAAGGAAGTTTAAAGTATTGCCCCTGACCATTTGGGTTTGATTACGGTCTGGCAACAAGATAATTCCTACTTTAGAAAATAGTTGTAAATACCCATCATTACTGGAAAGATAAAAAACCAAGCAAAAGAAATGACTGATTCCTTTCTGTACAGTACAAAAAGGATAGAAGATTGTTTTCATTGGTAGGGCAAAATAAGTTAAAATCTCGAGAGTAACAACGTAGTATTATTTCTATCCAGGAGACAAAAAGTCAAATAGGCTTCTCGTCCAGTTCTCATGGCAATCGGAGATAAAGAGCGCCTTTCTTGTCAAGGCTATTAACAGAGTTATTGTATAACTCCAAAAGATATAATACGCGAAATCGGGGCTTGTTCCCACTGTGTGCCCGTGGGGCTTGTTCTGGCAATCTGCCCGTGGAGCTTGCTCCTGTTAAGTTTCCGTAAAGATTATTAAAACTTCTAGTCCCAGAGCAAGATCTCGAACTTGTCCTCTGAGTCGTGGCAGTAACAGAGTGTATTTTTTATTGTTTATCAACTGCTAAAAGAGTTTTCCAGTAGTTGTGAGGTATCAAACCTGAGACTAAACTCCCCAATAGACAGGATTTGTCAAGCTGCCAACCAATATCTCAGTAATGTAGATATTTTCTTTTGCAATTATAATAACTTTAAAAAACATCTCAACGATCTTATTTTGTACTAACCGAAATTATATTGATTTGTAACACATTTCATATCATCACCGTACCCACTAACTGAAACTATTTTGATTTGTAAACATTTCATGAACAATGTTCACTACTATTATATATTTCGAAAATAATATGTAATTGGACTAAATGTCTGTTGATTATTAATGAATAAAAATATACGTGAGATAAACTTTTCGTACCGTTGTTTGATATCAGTTTGATTTTCTTGTGCCAGTAAGGCACCCATGTAACCATTTTTTTTTCTTTTTCGTGATAGTGAGACACCCGAATAACTATATTTCGGTTTCTGTAAATCTTTCATGATTTTCTTCAAGTGCTATTGAGCTTCATCACGAAGGCGGTGGTAAAATTGAAATAATTTATGAAAACCGGGTGGTATCTTGCGATAATTCATTCATATATATTAGGTTTTTCCGCTGATTAATTTAGTTTCTTGGGGTAATTTTTCATCAATTAATAATTACTGTAGATTTAAACCGCTGCAATAGCGGGATGTCACATCGCTTGACAACCATAAATCCGATCCTTCAGTATTGTAGATTGTCTGGCTCTTCAGCCTCTCCGTATCCTGACCTATTATATCTTTTGTACGTTACCCTTCATCTATTGGAGGCCCAGAATTTCGAGACTCCTTGCGAAGTTTATTCGTTTACTGGGAGATTAGTTCCTGATGTCTGAGTAGTGACATACCTTCGAGGAACTCAAGCCTTTTGCAAAACAGCGCTTGACAGTCGCCAAGCAGGTGTTCTCGCAGTAACCGCACAGTTCATTGCCTGATTTTTCCATATTTTTGAGGTGATACCTCAGAGGACAATGTCCGGTAGGCATTCACGTTACAAATTTCAAGTCCTTCTGGTCTAACTCGAAAAGCTGTTTAACTTTCCTTGGCGATGGGCTCAGAAGCATTTTCGTTTGTCTTTGTCCTGGATCCTTATTTCAGTCGATTTGGTCAGGCAATTGAGTGTTTGTATCTTCCTTGGCGGGGTTGTCTGCTTCTTCGTTGCCCTTGATTCCCCAGTATGACCTGATTGTTTGTAGCCAGTTGTCTCAGGAAGAGTTTGCAGTCCCAAGTCAGTCTAGATTCACAAGTGTGTAACTTTGGAGCTAATAGTGCTGCTTGGCTATCTGATAGGATATATATTTTTTCCCGCCTAGAGCAATGATCTACAGATGTCCAATGAGATTTTCAGTTCGTATTTTTGCTTCCTTGTGAATAGAACCAGCAGTGTTTTGTTAGGATTTAGTCCCTCCTTTGCGAACCAGCTTTTGATTATGTTTAGGGCTGTCTGCATGCGTTTGGATATTATCTGTCATGTTCGCCCCACATAGTAACGACCAGGTCATCGGCGTAACCTTGAGTCGTAATTCTAGATTCATGTAGCCTTACTATCAGATTATCCACGGTCAGAGACCACAGCAAAGGTAATAGAACCCCACCTTGGGGACAACTTTTTTCTGCTGTTATTCTGGCCGTTTCCTCTCCGAGCGCAGATTATTCTGCTTTTCAGCATTGCATGTATACATCTGATCAGTGAGGTGTTCATATTCATTTTCTCTAATATCTAATGATGGAGTCATGTGAGGTGTTATCGAAAGCACCCTCTATATCTATGAATGCACATAGAGCCATTCCTTTGGCCAGTATGCATTTTCAATACTTTCAACTAAGCAGTAATCGTTGAGTTGCCTGCTTAATAGGCGACCTTTTTTTTTTGAAGTGATATGCCCAAGAGGATTCAATTTATTATATAACAGACTATAATTTCCTCCATTGTTTTCGAAAGAAAGGAGGTGAGACTGATGGGCGTTAGGACTGTGGTTCGTCTGCTGGACATCTCCCAGTCTTTGGTTTGAACACCACTGCAGCCTCCCTCCAGGCTTTCGGTATGTGACCGAAAATGAATCTGGCATCGAACAACCTTCTCAAGAAGAGCTCTATTATCTCAAGGCCATTTTCTAATAAGGAATATTCCATTCTTTCCGGCCGATTTGAATGGTTTGAAGCTCTTGATGGCCCATTTAGGCTCCTGTTGGATCCGTTGGGGTTAGCAACAACCCCTTCCAGCTGAGCACTTTGCAGTTCGTCTTCAACAACCTTGGACCCAGGAAAATGTGGCTGGATGAGAACACTGTCCAAACCGTATAACAGCCTTCAATAAGGAAGAAATTGACGTTATTTTCAATGTCGACGAGACGGGCATCTTAAATTTTCAACAACCTGAAACATTTTTCACCGAGAAAGGGCAGAGACGGATAGGTGCTTCTACTAGTGCTGGAAGAGGAAAGAGTTATTTGTTGCTTTTCTGCATCTCTTTCATACATACCACCAATATTCATTTATCCCCGCAAGAGAATGTCTCAACACCTACAAAGAGATGGACCACCATATGCAATATGCTCCAAATAATGGCTGGAGCAATGATGATCTCTACTTGGTTTGGCTGAAACATTTTGCTCATCATGTGAAACCATCTATCGAGAAACCTGTATTGCTTATTCTCGATAACCATGGAAGTCAAATTTTACTGAAAATACATTCTTACTGCAAGGAGAAATGAATTATTATGTTGTCCATTCCTCCACATACCTCCCACCGAACATAACCACTCTATGTTTCGTTCTTCGGGCCCCTGAAAAAAGCATATAGTTTTTCTGGGCAAATTATTACATAGGCTTTCATTATGGCATTTTGAAGCAGCTTGGAGGCTGTATCAAGTTCCTCAGCTGAATCGATGAATATATGTTGGTCACCCAACTGCCTCTCGTGAGCATCCCAGTGGGGTATCCTATATCCCTCAAAGCGTGTTTCCGATGACTCCAAGTTGAATCTTATGTGTCGATGATCAGACATCGACGTGTCTTCGGATACATGCCAGTTTGATGTGATTTGTTGTAAATGGATCAGCAAGGGTTGGGTCAAGATTCCCTGTTCTGACCGCATTTATGAAGGTTGGTTTGTTATCTTTATTGACAATGTCTATATTAGTCGCAGACAGATATTCTAAAAGATACTCTCCTCGTGCGTTTGTGTGCTTCCCCATTTAGAATAGAATACATTTATTGCTTCAAAAACATACAGTTTATAGCAAGGGTTTGAAAATACAGGTGCTTACATAAATCAATATTGAACATGTCTACAAAAGAAATGGAAACTGAAGAAAATACAAACAAACAGTCAAAATAAAGGTCAACAAGAGAAAGAGAAGGTATATTACATAATAATGAAAGAGAGCTCATTCATTTATCACAAAAGATCGAAGTCTCAGGATAATCCAGATATAACTTTGGCAGATTTTGAGGAAGAGAATAAATGATGTTGTCAAGGCTGGATAGAGAGTCGGAGTTTTGGGGTTTCATTGCAAAATAAATTGGAGACTCAAATGAAATGTGTTCGATAGTTTTCAGTTTGTTTATGTTACATATTGTACAAATTACCCTCGTATCTATTCTATAGGTGAAACCGTTCAGAGTGAATCCAATAATATATTTATTACAAAGACGGGGTTGTGCGATCGTTTTTTAACTTGAATTGGTATATTGAGGCTTGAAAAATATTGGTTCGACCTGCTGACTCTGAAAAAACAATGAAGAGAAAGAAACGTAACACTACTTGAAAATGAAACATCATCTTGGAATAGATTTTCCTAGAATTCGAGTAATATAATTTTTTTATGGGTAGTGAAAGAACCACGTTGGATTTGAGACCAAATTTCGGGTAGGTTTAGAGCGTTGAAGAGACTTTTCAGTTGTACTTTTCGTCGCAGTTCTGAAGTGGAAGCTGTCTTTTGAGACATATTTTAGGTAATCGGGTTTCATCCATACTCAGTATTTTGGTTATACAATTCACACAGAGTTCAAGAAGATTATAAATCAATTTTACTCTCCTGGTTTCTAGTCTGACTACATAGTCAGAAGTGAGATTCTTTTGAGGAAACCCATCTGTACACGCTCCAACATTTCGGCATATATGATACCCCAAAAACACAATTGAACATCCCAGACAGCACGGAATATTCCTGAAATATTCTCTAAATATCCAAAAAGAGAAGAGTATATTCCGAATATACATGGAATATTCCTAGAATATTCACATGCCTCTAGCATATTCCAGGAATATTCCAATATGCATATTCCTGGAATATTCTCGGGAGAATGTACCACGAATATTCTCGTGAGAATATTCCTGTATGAATATTCATAGAATATTCCTGTGTGAATATTCATGGAATAATCATCTATGAATATTCATAGAATAATTCATGGAATATTCTCCCTTATTTATATGGAATGAACACAAATAACCATTTTCGAGTTGAAAATATGAGAAAAGTATGAGAAAAAGTGCGAATAGATGTATTTGATTTGCAAACAGAGTTTTTGTTCAGACAAGCTGACAAAAATACACTACTGACCGAATCATCATTGGTCGTGAAATATCGAGGTGCACTTTCATGACCAATCAAAACCATTCCGCGCGCGTCAGCGTCTGTCGTTCATCCGGTAGTCGTAGCTTAGCCCAATGGCAGAGAAGTAAAGTTGAATGCATTTTAAATTGACATTTGACCTCTTTTGTTTTTTTTTTACTGGTATGCGTTACTTTTGCATATTTGTATGTGAAACTACTGTGTTTCATATTATTGATGTAAAAGTGCCATTCAAGATTTTATATTTGAGGATACTCATGTGGGGAAACAGTTGTATTTTTCTTTATTTTCTTAATTTCTGAAATTTCAGGGAATGGTTATTTTGTTCTGAAAACCCTTCAAGATATTTAGGGAATATTACTATCATATTCCTGAATTACTTTGAATATTCTCGGAATATTCATAGAATATGTTCATGGAATATTCTAGGATTATCCTTTCTGGAATATTCATGGAATATTGTAGGTATATTCTGGATACACAAGGAATATTCCCAGAGGATATTCCAGGAGTGTTCTTTATGGAATATTCATGGAATATTCTGGGAATATTCTGGATATTAGAATATTCCTCATGGAATATTCAAGGAATATCTAAAAATTTTCCCACCAACCATTTGGAATTTCCAAAAAAGATAGTATATCCCTGGAAATTAAGAATATTCCAATATCCCAAAAATAATATTCTATGAATATTCATGGAATATCCAGTGCTGTCTGGGATGACGCTCACTACTAGGCTATCAAAAAGTTTCATTTTGCATTTCCAAGAATCTGTTTTACTCTTACAGGAAGCATTGCACCTATTGCCTGTTTAGCTTCAACCATGAGCTGATTGTCATTTCTCTAAAGCGGAAAGAACTTTTTTGTTTTCAATTCAAAATATTTGGGATTTATCAACTACGAAGGTCATTGGCATAAGATAGCATCATTAAGTAATTTTTATTATCAATATCAATTCGACGAGCCCCTTCATCTAAGAAAAAAATTTCTAGGTTCGATATGAATAAATTGATTAAAGGGGACTCAAGGACTCAAGGATTTTGTGAGACTATCATTACCTTTCACTTTTAGAGAAGCATTCTTGTATAGGTTTTTGATATCCATTATTATATTAGAGCCAACACCAAGAGATAATAATTTCTAACATAGTAAACTATGTGCAACAGAGTCGAATGCTCGCATGAAATCAACGAACAGAGCGAATATTTTTGTTTGTGTTGTATATGAAGTTGTATAATGAAGTACTAACTAACTTAATTTGAATTTGGGTGGTACGAAAAACGTTTTGATATTTGCTTTCTATCCAATTCATTTCATTCGGTATTATATCGTTTGAGACAGATTAGACGCCCAGCGGTAGCGCGCATTTTGAACATTCCGAGGGTCTCATAGGCCCAAAGAAACCCTCAAATACGGGTATTAGCCATATCTAGATGGGTTCAAGCGGGAGGTTTCTCGCAGGTTTTTCAACCGAAATAGGCAATGGGAACTGACCCCGATTTAAAAAAGATCCAGGGGGATTAATAATGTCATTTTCCAAAAGGTGTCGTTGGGAACCCGCGAAGAGGGTCGGTCGATACTGAAAATTGGGATCCGCAACAGAGTTTGGTCGATATACAGGTCAGTAAATATTTCAGGAGGAATATCTGCGGTTTTGATACACGCGCTAGGAACTTCGATAGATTGGGAAGAACGGCGTTCAAGAGATAGGCGCGAGGAGTGTCGAACACGGAGATTTGTGCATTTTGAGTGATTACGAATAATAGAAAATACAACCCAAGTAGTACAGAGTCATAAAATTAACATAATGGCTTCTCATACCGTCTTAAAGACTACGTATTTGTATGTTTTGGAACCAAAACGTTAATGTGCGTTTTATAACCTTCAGGCGTTGCTATGACGTCGTGTAGTAGATATAACGGAGTACAATAAAGAATTCTCGAGATGAAGTTGTACTGTGGTTTGTATGTAAATAAATTTTATGTGTCGTTAAGTAGAACTTAAGACCACTTGCTGTGAGGTTATTATGACAATGAACATATGTGGTTCTAATGAATAGATTTTTGAAACGTTTCTACGACTACATATTGTACTCATGTAATGTAGTTTTATCAACTGATGAACTTTGGTCGTAATGATTACATTATGTATCTATGGTTAGATTATTTTTGTTGGTTATGTTATTTTTGTTGGATAGGTATATTGTGTTATGTATGTAGAATATTCAGTTCCGTATGAATGATTAAAATGCCAAAACAAAAATCCAATCTGCCTTACAAGAGAACTGGAGCGTATAGAAAAATATAAAGAGGAAGGATGAGTGCCTACCCCAAAATTAACATCTGAAATAATTAATCAGTGTATCGAGACACTGCAAAAAAATGACGTTCATCCAGTTCCTTCAATTGTTTTCACAACAAGGAAAGACATAAATAATATGTATGCGTGCACTTCGAGTGATAAATAAAAAATATTTAAATATAACTGTTCAACATCAACATAACCTCTATTGTAAATGTCAGTTATTTTTAGCGTTTTCCATTAGGCGGAACTAGCGGAATGCTTATGCACTCAGTGTATATATTTTTCTGTTTTGATAGCGTTACGACGTTAGTACAACAAAACTTGCTACTTGTGGTCACAGCGACTACATAACAACTTTTTTATGTAAGATATTGCGATGTCTTTGAGACACTCGTAAAATATTCTATGATAGTGCATACCGGAGTAATTACAACTTTTCGACACTAGAAGGACGGCATCTATGTTTTTCGATTGATTGATAACATCATTCTGGTAGCCATATTGGAAGAAAAATATTTAAAATAAAAAATATGGGACCCTGGGTGTTATATCAATTCAAAAATCATTGGAGATGTGCTAATCAAGTATCTTTCGTAATATGGTCTACATATTTCAACGATTAATGAGAAAAATTGATGGAATCTATTTTTTTTTAATGAAAATAGATATTTATCTCTCTTCATCTTCGAGGCGCATGAATTTCAAGTGAGTAGAATTGGATTTTGATCGTAAAAATGGATTTGCTTGATCACTAGAGTTTCAGAACAATTCTTAAACATACATAAATGAAAATCATTTTTATCTCGATAACTATCACGGTCACAGAGTATCATGAACATGTAAAGGAAGGCTGACTTATATATTATATTGATACTAGCGGACCCGACAGACGTTGTCCTGTCCAAATTTCTATGTTCCCTAAAATGTTTTTCCCGAAAACTCTCGTCCGCGTAGAATTTCTTTTTTTCTATGTTTTCCTTTATGTTGTTCCATCCAGATTATGATTTTGACTCCTTCCGCTTCCTGTTGCCTCGTTATCTCGTTTACCCGTTATTCCCGTTATCCCGTTATCCCATTTTCCTATTATCCTGGTATTCCGTTTTCCCGTTATTCCCTCATCCTGTCATCCCGTTTTTCCGTTTTTTCGTTATCCAGTTATCCAATTATCCAGTTATCCCGTTATCCCGTTTTCCTGTTATCCCATTTTTTCTTTATCCCGTTATCCCATTTTTCCCTTATCCCCTTATCCTGTCATCCCGTTATCCCGTTTACCCGTTTTATCGTTATCCCGTTATTCCCGTTATCCCGTTTTCCTGTTATCCCGTTTTTTCTATGAAAAATAAAAATAGGAGTTGATCGTAGAAGGGTAAAAATTAAGAGTTATATGATTTTTTTTATTCTAAGTCATGACAAAATAAAAATAAAAATCTTGCCAAAAAAATAGGGGTTGATCGCAGAAGAGTGAAAATTTAGGGTTGTATGTATTTTTGAATGCTGTATCATAAAAAAATACAAAAAAAACCCAAAAAATTAAAAACAAAATTAAGGGGTGGACCACCCTTAACATTAAGGGGGATGATTTGTGAATCTAAACTATCCAGGGCGCCACCCAAACGCATACAAAAAAAATCATTCAAATCGGTCCAGCCGTTTATGATACCGACTGCAGCGCCATCTGCCGGGCTGATTTGTGAATCTAAACCATCCAGGGCGCCACCCAAACGCATACAAAAAAAATTCATCCAAATCGGTCCAGCCGTTTAGGAGGAGTTCAGTGCCACACACGTACAGTAGAATTATATATATATATATATATATATATATATATATATATATAAAAGATTATATAAAATGATATGATATACATATTGTAATACTATATTAGAAAGATTACGACCTTCATGCATAATGATATAATGACTACACTAAGACCACAGAACGACCCTTTGCGACTGGCTTATATAAATCTATATTGGCAAGTCATTACCACTACTTTATAACGTTACGTGACGTCGCAAGAGTGTGCCTTTTTGTCGTATTGGCATACATAGCGACGTCTCAACATATTACAAGACATAAGTCATGGACTTTTGCGAAAGGTCTAGTAGTATTTGCTTTCTATCCAATTCATTTCATTCGGTATTATATCGTTTGAGACAGATGTGACGCCCAGCGGTAGCGCGCATTTTGAACATTCCGAGGGTCTCTTAGGCCCAAAGAAACCCGCAAATACTGGTATTAGCCATATCTAGATGGGCTCAAGAGGGAGGTTTCTCGCAGGTTTCTTAACCAAAATAGGCAATGGGAACTGCCCCCGATTTAATAAAGATCCAGGGGGATTAATAATGTCATTCTCCAAAAGGTGTCGTTGGGAACCCGCGAAGAGGGTCGGTCGATACTGAAAATTGGGATCCGCATTAGAGATCGGTCGATATACGGGTCAGTAAATATTTCACGGGGAATATCTGCGGTTTTGATAATCGCGCTAGGAACATTGATAGATTGGGAAGAACGGCGTTCAAGAGATAGGCGCGAGGAGTGTCGAACACGGAGATTTGTGCATTTTGAGTGATTACAAATTATGGAAAATACAAGTGCCGGATAAAACGGGCGACCTTTTGGGATTACTTGGAAAAAGCTCCGAGGTTACATGGTGTAATAAGCTCGAGGGTAAGTTAATTTTGGCTTTGAAATATTACTGAAGTACTTACTAACTTAATTTGAATTTGGGTGGTACGAAAAACGTTTTGATATATGCTTTCTATCCAATTCATTTCATTCGGTATTATATCGTTTGAGACAGATGAGACGCCCAGCGGTAGCTTGCATTTTGAACATTCCGAGGGTCTCATAGGCCCAAAGAAACCCTCAAATACGGGTACTAGCCATATCTAGATGAGCTCAAGCGGGAGGTTTCTCGCAGGTGTTTCAACCAAAATAGGCAATGGGAACTGACCCCGATTCAAGAAAGATCCAGGGGGATCAATAATGTCATTCTCTAAAAGGTGAATAGGTTCCTAGATAAATTAAAGTTAATCGTTGACCTCAATTATCGGACTCAAGAGTCGGAACTATACAGTGTTCTTGTAATTCAGTTTTCTTCTATCTTGTACCGATCTTGTGACGATTTTAGTATTTTCTCAATGTACCTATTTTTAGTCATAATTAGTGTCATCATTTGCCGATCTGATCGGCGCAGAAAATCCCAGTGTTCAGAGTGGGAATCTCAAACCCTCAGGTATCCGACCCTACAAAGGAAGAATCACATCAAGTCTAGACATGGCTTCTAGCCGAACTCACAGCCGTTCGGATGATCAGGGGATGAAACCCAGTGCCAAAAGTATCTATATTAGGTATTTTTAAGTTTTTAAGTTAAACATTTATTGATTTTCATATTTGGGTTTACAAAAATTGTGTATACAATTGAAATGGAACATATAAATTTTTAAAGAATAGAATATTATGTATAACCGACAGTTATTAACTGGTATAAGATTATACATGGTTTTAGAATAATTTGTAATAGAATTAAATTTATTGGAAAATAATAACATATTAACGTAATAACAAATATTCAGACATTAATAGAATTAATAATGAAAAAAAATTTATAATACATTTGAAATTAATGAACATAATGATAATAATAAAAAGAAGAAATGGAGGTTGTAAAATGAATGGAATCAATTATTTCTTTGTGATAGAATGTATGTTTTCACTTTAATTTTGAATTGAAATATATTGTTACATTTTTTTAGATCATCGGGTAGATTATTGAATTTTGAGATTGCCTCATATGTACATTTTTTCTGACCTATTGTAGAATTAATAGCTTCACGATGGAACCAGTCATATTGTCTAGTGTGGTGAGTATGAGTTTCGGAGTTTCTTGTTAATATGAAATTAGATTTCAGCCTTTTATTAATAATATCATAAACAATTTTCAGAGTGTTGATTGTATAGTGTTCCTCTAAAGAAAATGTATTCGTTTTATCGAACAGTTGATTTGTTGGTATATCATATGGAAGACGATACAGGACTTTCAATGGTTTCTTATATAATACAGACATTTTGTTGAAATTATTTTTTGAACAAGATCCCCAAATATTTATTAAATAGTTTATTCGACTGAGGATATGAGAATGAAGAATTAAATTTGCTACATATGTATTAAGTTTGGGACATCTTCTCAATGCACCAATAATGGGAGATATTTCTTGTTTGAGAATATCAATATGCTTGTGCCATTTCAGTTTCTCATCAATTCAAATAGCATAGTTCATGTTTAACTCAGAAAAACAAATACTCGACGTAAACAGTGATTCTATTTCCAAAATTGTTCTTTGGTATAGGTACGTAGATGATTTGTATCGTGTTATTTGATGGGTCAGAACTAGAGTTACAAAATTTCTTAAATCACTTGAATTCCATACATAACGCCATAGAATTTACACATGAAGTAGAAGTCAACCGCAGCAAACCGTTCCTGGACCACACATTCAGAGAAATGACAAACTGGAGTTTGACATTTACAGAAAACCTATTTCAACAGGCACTATCATCCCATATAATTCAAATCACCCACACAATCAAAAACTGTCTGCCTTCCACAGTTTATTTCACAGACTTATCAACACCCCCCTTAACAACATGGACTTTACCAGTGAATTAAACGTCATTAAACAATTAGTCCATCATAATGGATTTCCCTTAGAATTAATCAATACATTATTTATTAAACATAGAAACAAATTCTTAAACCGCCATATATTATCATTAGATAGACCAAACATCATTCATAGTTCACTACCATACGTGAACACTAGTTCCCATAAATTAGCTGATATTTTAAAAAAATCAAATATTCACAACTCCCTGAAAAGACATCTAGTCAATGTTAAAGATAAAATTAATCTATGGGAAAAAGCAGGTGTCTATCGATTCAATTGCCCCCAATGTCCAGTCACCTATGTGGGAAGAACTTAGAGAAAATTTTCGGAAATAATTTCAGAACATGTAAGAACCTTTAATAAAAATCGTGACAAGAATAACCCTGATACCAATTACACCTTCGTCAATCGTCTAATTCATTCCGGACATACAAATTTTGAAATTGAACAAAATGTAGAATTTTTACATTTTTGTGAGAAAAGCACTAAATTAAATTAATGCTGGAAATCCACAAAGAAGTCAATTCAGATTCCTCAATTTGCGTCAATGACCAAATTGATTTTTCTTGCATACCTTTTTTCCAATCGTTAAAATGTATTCAATAACATTGTCAATAACTTCGGCTCTACTACCACCATCTCCCCACACAGACAAGTACCTCTTCTTAGTTTCTCGATCACGGATTTTTGGTTCAAAAGATTTCTTACTTCACATTACAGGTTTCTATTTGATTCTACTAATTATGTTTTCAAAATCGAATAGAGGGCGCTACCAACATTGTTTCACGCCTCCTACATGGAATATTTTGTATTTTGTTCCATTATCTGACATCAACATTTTGTCCTCCATCAATTTTTTGATCGTTCTAAACTATTCTATTTGAGCTACAAGTTGATCTTTTATCATAATGACCAATAAACGGAAAGTTGGAACTTGTTGCTCTCGTCCCAATGATTGTCAGATTTCAATTTAACGTCAATTTTATATCTTAAAATAATTTCCAGGTACCTAAGCTTTAGACTTTGAGTGTTTTTAACGTTTATTGATGTTTTCACCTTATTTTAGCTTCTTTTTGTAATACCACTGAAGATGAAGACTGCAGTCTTCGAAATTTACATTTGGTAATAAATATTAAAAAAAAAAAAAATGTGGAAGACTTCGAGATAAAATAGTTTTTTTTTTCTTTTCCCTCATTTATGCAACGCCACTTTGAGAACATGGACTACTTTCACTTTATATTAGGTACTTAAACTCAAACAAAAAAATCCATTGGCTAGGTTGGTGACAATGAGCGTCCTCTCGAAAGAGAGGTAGCTGCCAAACACCTTTTTTATATCAAGCAGACAACTAGCCATATTCACATTGTCGAGTTTTACAAATGGCGACTTAGCGGTGTGATTATTTGGATTTGTTATAACGACTGAGGAAAGTTACATATTTCTATAGCTAAATAAACAAAAATAATGAACATTTTTCAGCTGTTTATTACAAATGGGTACAAGTGGGTTTTTTTTGTTCAATGTTAAATAAAGCGTTGAAAAGCAAAAACTGAATAGAAAAGAATTATATTTTGTACAAAGGGTAACATCGGCGGAATATTCTTAGTGGAGTTCATTACCATTAAAAAAATGAAAACGATCTTCATACTATTTTGTACAACTGGTTTACAGCGGAGGGATTGTTTGAATGATTTTCCAGAGGAAGGAAATTTTAGTAATCAAAACATAGATAGATTTGGTGAAAAATAAGTCTGTTTTACACAAATATGACATTGGCGTGACGTAGTCCAATGAAAATCGAAAAACAAGAATTGGCTTTTAGCCTATTTTGTACACAATGCCGCAAATTGATAGTTTCTCTGCCTTTTTGTTGCCGGGAGATGTTCGTTGATTCTATCGCCGTTTTCTTTAATTTTTGCCGAAACTACCCAGCAACTTATATAGCATAGATCTCTCTTTTTCTCTATCTGGCCGAGTGCCTATTTTCCGTCCTTTTTGCGTCAGAAACGTTTTCTTGGATATTGAAATTTTACTCCCATCGCGCCCAAAGAAGTCGCACTTCAAAAATTCTCAATCTATCTTTTCCATACCAATATTAGCAAACGTTTGTTAGAACTTCATGATTTGCACTTCTTTCAATAAGAGAATCTTACTCTAAGATGTACACACAAACAGAAAATTGCTATGAATTAAATAATTTTAAGTAAATTCATATTTTGTGTTTGCCATGTATGTTTCTTTCATTTGATAGTCTTCAGTTCATGTCAATCAGCTCCATATACCAGGTCAGGATTTTTCTCGAGTTTGAAGTTAAACTATATAAATAATTATTAATTGTTATTTATCGGAATGATATTGAGATTGAAGCCCGAGTACTTTCCTTGTGTGCATTTGGTCAATACCTAAGTTAATTTTCAAATTTTTATATTGTTACGAAAATCAGTCAAGTACGCCCCTTGTTAATCTCGCACGTGCTAGACGATGCTGTTTATATTTTCAACAAATCAATCTATCATACCCCATGACAGGTTTTGATATCAGAAAACACTAATTTGAAAGTGTCTCTCCAAAAGAAATGATTCTAACTTTTTCCATCTTTGCAAAGTGAGATTGCTTCTTGAAAATGTGTTTCCCATTTCTTCCGGTCTTCCTGATGATCGTGGAAGCGTGAAATAGATTTTCGTCGACAAAAATGTATTGAAGACCTAGTGAATGCGATGTCTCTCCTGCGTCAATGTTACGAATTATTTCTGGTGAGTACTCTCTTTTGGAAAACATTCTTCTTTGCCTCATTCATCTTTAGGAGTTCTCAATTAAGACTGGAATAGAAAATCAAATGAACTATCTGAATGAAAATGCAAATTTTCAATTTCAGATTTTTTCTTTTGAGTTAGGGCCTTTTCAGAATATCTATCAGATGTAGTTCAATGTCCAGCGTGGCTTCAGCCGGGGAAGTAGTTGTTTTCTGTTAGACATTCACAAAAAAATAACTTCATTTTAATCGTGGATTTTTCAATTAACAGAAAAATATTTCTATCAATATTCAATTGAGAATGTTTATACCCCACAAGAGGTTATCTTGACGATGGAAGATAGTGACTAAAGTTTATCTTTCAGTCGCAGATGATTCCACATCTGATTTTATGAACATCCTGTTTATATTTTCAACAAATCAATCTATCATACCCCATGACAGGTTTTAATGTCAGAAAACACTAATTTGAAAGTGTCTCTCCAAAAGAAATGATTCTAACTTTTTCCATCTTTGCAAAGTGAGATTGCTTCTTGAAAATGTGTTTCCCATTTCTTCCGGTCTTCCTGATGATCGGAAAAATGATGGTATGAATGATTTAAATAGATTTTCGTCGACAAAAATGTATTGAAGACCTAGTGAATGCGATGTCTCTCCTGCGTCAATGTTATGAATGATTTCTGGTGAGTACTCTCTTTTGGAAAACATTCTTTTTTGCCTGTTTCATCTTTAGGAGTTCTTAATTAAGACTGGAATAGAAAATCAAATAACTATCTGAATGAAAATGCAAATTTTCAATTTCAGATTTTTTCTTTTGAGTTAGGGCGTTTTCAGAATATCTATCAGATGTAGTTCAATGTCCAGCGTGGCTTCAGCCGGGGAAGTAGTTGTTTTCTGTTAGACATTCACAAAAAAATAACTTCATTTTAATCGTGGATTTTTCAATTCACAGAAAAATCTTTCTATCAATATTCAATTGAGAATGTTTCCCTTTTCCACATGAATACCCCACAAGAGGTTATCTTGACGATGGAAGATAGTGACTAAAGTTTATCTTTCAAATGCAGATGATTCCACATCTGATTTTATGAACATTCTGTTTATATTTTCAACAAATCAATGCTCGAGTAGTTAGAGATTTTCTCAATGAAACTTTTTCCAATCGTTGGATTGGACGACGCGGTCAGATTGAATGGCCTGCTAGGTCCCCAGATTCAACTCCCATGAACTTTCTTCTCTGGGGTTACTTCAAAAGTAAAGTGTACATAAATCGACCTACCAATTTGGAAGCCCTTAAAGAGAGAATTCGAACTGAAATTCGACGAATTACACCAGAGATGTTGTCAAACATAACCCAAGAATTCATCAGACGTCTTGGATATTGTCAACTAACCCAGGGAGTTCAGTTCAAGCATTTGTTGTGAATTTGTTTATTTTTACTACTTACCTTATTTTCAGTTGTAATATCACAAGAGAGTGAAAATAAAGTGAAAATAATTCGAGAGATTTTCGGAAACCTGTTGCCACTCGAGCCCGTTGGGCTCACGTGTCTATTGC
This sequence comes from Gonioctena quinquepunctata, assembly GCA_018342105.1. Lineage (NCBI taxonomy): Eukaryota > Metazoa > Arthropoda > Insecta > Coleoptera > Chrysomelidae > Gonioctena > Gonioctena quinquepunctata. Next base: position 346,979 of record JAFIRS010001029.1, on the reverse strand, counting down.
CAAACAAGTTTGAGAAAGGAATCTGGAGGATTATTTTCTACTTCATCGAACTCTCGTGTGGTATTCTATAGATTATTTTTTGATGTAACGATCATAAACACATTCGCTCGCACAATGATACAATGTACTCAACCGGCTTTGAGTCATTTCTAACTTTTCATGCGAATTGATGACAGACGTCAAATTAAAAATATAGGTTGTCAGACAATAAAAACAAAATAGGTACCTCAAATTATTCCCGCGGAAATTTTCTAGGTAGAATATTCCCACTATTCCCACAAAACGTACATGAACGATCTGAATTGGAAGTTTCCATTAGTTTCTAGAAATGTCAAAAAATAATTCTTGCAAAATAAATAATTAAATGAATGTTAAGAAATGTGGACACTGGTTTCCTTCATACTCAGTATACTGTGACTTGAAGTGTTACATATGACGTATGTGGTATGGTTGAACTCGGAAAAATATGAGCTATCAATTTTTGTTATGAAAATATACACTTTTAATTTAAAAAAAATATCGACGATGTCATATCTTGTAAGGTGGTAGGTAGGGGGAAAAATCACTTTTTTGAAAAAAAAAAGTAAAAAACTAAAATACCAAATCGACTTGTCCGAGCTTTACCTCCGAAAATGATTAACTTGTAAAATAATGGAGCGTTTCCATACTTTATGGACGCACTGTATATCAAAATCGTTTCTACCCCACCTTTTGTAGGACAAAATCTTCCACAGACTGGACTAATATATTGTTTTAGAAAAGCGTGAAGCATATCTTCAGAGTTCCATTCCACGAAGTCTTCCATATAGGAATAATTTTATTTCTTTTCATTGGAAATACTCACTTTCCATATAAACGACATATTGAAAAGCACTCTCGCAATTTGCCTGCATTACTTAGGAGTTATTTGCACAATCCGCCAGAAGTGACATATTATATTCTAGACATTTCGGTCGGCCTGTACTATGCAACCCAGTGCGTGGCGATATGTTAGTCAATGTTCATGCAAACTATCACAATAAAAATAATAGTTTAAAAAAACTAAAAAACACGCTTTTTATAAAAAACCGAACTGAAAAATAAATAAATAATAGTTAAAAAAACGAAAAAATACGCTTTTATATAAAAACCAAAACTAAAAAAATGGAAAATAAATTTTAATAAACTTGAATTAAAAATAGTGTAAGAAATTTAATAAATATGAATTAATAATAATGTAAATAAGAAAAAAAAAATATAAAAAAAAAGCATGGGGTGCTTAATCTGAATCTTAAAAAGCACCCCACGTTTTTTTTGAATAAAATAAATGTTTTTCTTATTTATATTATTATTAATTTATATTTATTAAAATTCTTTACACAATTCTCAATTAAAATTTATTTTCTATTTTTTTAGTTTGGTTTTCCATAAAAGCGTGTTTTTTCGTTTTTTTAAACCATTATTTATTTATTTTTTAGTTCGGTTTTTCATAAAAAGCGTGTTTTTTTGTTTTTTTAAACTATTATTTATTTTCTATTTTTAGTTTGGTTTATTTATAAAAGAGTGTTTTTTAATTTTTTTACACTAATATTTGTTCTAATCTACTATTGAATCCGTGATTAATATTAGTAACTGTAAATATTTTCCAAATCATTGTGTACAGCTGTATTAATAGTCAAATCATGATTTCACAGATTTTAACGTTGTCAATATATACAGTGAGCCGCTATCTTGAATTTTTCAATTTTCACGAAAGAATCATAATATTCGACCCACAACCAATTTTGAAAAATCACAAAAACCGTCCACCATTTTGGAGCGCCATTTCGAATTTTTCAATTTTCACGAAAGAATCATAATATTCGACTCCAAAAACCCCCACATACCAATTTTGAATAGAATCGGACCATAATCACAAAACTCGTCCACCATTTTGGAGCCACCATCTTGAATTTTTCAATTTTGACACAAAAATCATAATCTCCGACCACGAAAACCCTCAGATACCAATTTTGAAGCAAATCGGAGCATAATCACAAAACTCGTCCGCCATATTGGAGCCGCCATTTTGTTTTTTTTTCACACAAAAACTTTTTAATGCATTGTCACTGGAATTATGTACACCTGCCAAATTTCAAATCATTCGGACGTCTGGAAGTGGGTTAAAATCAAGTCCAAAGGAGTTGGTTACAAACAAACATAAAGCTAATATAAAGCGTGTAAAAAAACGCTGACGAAGGATATCCTACGGTGTGCCAACTAGAATATCAATCTAAATTATTTTAGGAGACAAAAAATGTAGGCGTGGGTGGAAAGCCATTGCCTCTTGATTTTCCTTCCTTTGATAAATCTATGAAATTCCGAGTTCAAGAATGGAAAGAAAATTGAAATATGTCGTCCCTAAAAGCATTTGTTCAAACCTCATAACGAAATATTATTATTATTAGCTGGAGACTCGTGAATTTTGAGCGCAATGAAAACAAAACATCCAATTTTGACATTTAGACATCCCAGGATGATTTGAATGAATATTTTTGTGATATTGCAAATAATTTAATATCATCACTGCCACACATAGATCACGACGCCTCTGATTTCCTGAAAAATTTAAATTCACCAACATGTTCTTTCTTTTTATCGCCAGTCACCCCTCAGGAGGTGAAAAAAACCATTCGATCCTTGAAAAATTCCTACTGTCAAGACATTTTTGGTTTGAACTTTCATATTCTTGAAGTATTGGTGGATATAATAGCGCATCCGTTTTCATTACTGATAAATGAAGGTTGTTCAAAAGTAATTTTTCCCGATGCTTTCAAAATTGCCCATTGTTCTACCGTTACTTAAAAAGGGGACCCATTGAACATTGAAAATTACAGACTGATTTCCATGATACCTGTTCTAGCTGAAGTTCTCGAACTATTGGTGAAACATAGACTGACCCGATATTTGGAAACAAACTCACTGTTGTGTGCAGGTCAATTTGGTTTCAGAAAACACAAATCTACGATCAAAGCTATTTTACGTGTCATTAGTGAAATTGTGGAAGGCCTTGAGGAGGGCAAACATTCGCTCATTACTTTGTGCGATTTGGCTAAGGCTTTTGACTGTGTCTCTCATGATAATTTACTGAAAAAACTGGAACATTATGGTGTAAGAGGCATACCACTCACCTTTTTTCAATCCTTGTGGTAAGTGGTAGTCAATCACCTATTGCAGAACTCACTCATGGTGTCCCCGAAGGATCAATTTTAGGGCCACTGCTGTTCATTATTTATATCAAGGATGTGTACCATCATATGCTACCAATTAATACAGTGATATTTGCAGATGACACTACCCTAATAAATTCTGATAAGAATCTGCAAACTCTATCTTAATCTGCTAAATTGTCCTTGGAACAAGCTAATAACTGGTTCAATACAAATGAACTCAAATTGAACATTGATAAAAATCAGGAGCTGTTGATATCCTCTCACCAAAACCAAACACCGTTATGCCATTCGGGCTCTGTAATGCTCCCGCCACATTCGAAAGATTGATGGAGACAGTGCTGAAGGGACTCTCATGGAACACGTGTCTAGTGTATCTCGACGACATAATTGTGGTCGGCAGATCGTTCGAGGACCACGTGAAAAACTTGGAGGAAGTATTCCTGCGACTGAGGAACTCCGGATTGAAGCTGAGCCCTAAGAAATGCCATCTGTTCCAAAAAGAAGTACGATACCTCGGCCACGTTGTCTCTGAGGAAGGAGTAGCAGTGGATGACCAGAAGATCAAAGCTGTTAAGGATTGGCCCATCCCAAAAGACATTCACCAACTTCGAAGTTTCCTTGGTTTATGCACATACTATCGCCGATATGTGCTGGGATTCGCCAACATCGCTAAACCACTGACCAGGCTCACGGAGGGCCAAACAAAGTTCCAGTGGTCCGAAGAATGTCAAGACTCATTCAGGAAGCTGAAAGGAGCTTTGATCAACGCACCTGTACTGAGCTATCCCCTACCCGAAGGGAAATTCATTTTGGATACGGACGCCAGCAACGTGGGACTTGGAGCTGTCCTATCTCAGATCCAGGAGGGACAGGAGAAGGTCATTGGTTATTTCAGCAAGACGCTTAGCAAACCAGAGCGCAATTACTGTGTCACCAGGCGAGAGCTGTTAGCTGTTGTAAAGGGAGTGGAGCACTTCTACAAGTACGTGTATGGAAGAAGATTCCTGTTGAGAACTGACCATGCAGCTCTCAAATGGCTCTTACAGTTCAAAAATCCTGAGGGTCAAGTAGCACGTTGGATCGAGAGATTCCAAGAATTCGATTTCGAGATCGAACATCGAGCCGGAACTAGCCATAAGAATGCAGATGCCTTGTCGCGAAGACCATGTCCAGATGATTGCTCACATTGCCGACGAGCAGAAGAGAAAGAAGCAACACTTTGTAGAACCGCGGCAATGGATGACAACTGGAATGACAGCAAGATCCAGAAAGACCAAGAGAAAGACCCGACCTTGGCTTAGTTGTCAGCTGGAAGAAGGGCAATCGAAGACCATCATGGCAGGAAGTCGCAGGTTACTCGCCGGCTGTTAAGTCCTATTGGGCACAATGGAACTCTCTTATTCTGGACAATGGGATCCTGAAACGTGTCTGGAGGCCGATATTGGTGGGGAAGACAGACGCCAAATAATTGTTCCCAGGAACAGAAGAGAGGAAGTACTGCGGGAAATCCATGATGGAGTCGCTGGAGGACATCTGGGAGTGACGAAGACCCTGCAGAAAGTGAGGCAACGGTTTTACTGGACCAATTGTCAAGCTGACGTCCAGGACTGGTGCAGAAAGTGCGCTGTATGCGCTGCTAGCAATGGACCTCGAATACGCCCCAAGGCCCCGATGCGTCAGTACAACGTAGGCAGCCCGTTCGAGAGAATCGCCATTGACATCGCCGGCCCGTTTCCCGTATCCGACCACGGGAATAAATACATCCTTGTGGCAATGGACTACTTCAGTAAGTGGGCGGAAGCCTATGCCCTGTCCAACCAGGAAGCCATCACCGTCGCCGACGTCTTGGTGAAAGAGTGGATATGTCGATTCGGTATTCCAATGGAGCTGCACTCGGATCAAGGCAGAAATTTCGAATCCAACCTTTTCCAAGAAATATGTCTACTGCTGAACATCCGCAAGACAAGAACCACGGCCCTACATCCGCAGTCCGATGGAATGGTGGAACGGATGAACAGGACGATCAACCGCCACTTGTCCAAGGTTGTTCTGACCATCAAAGAGACTGGGACCAGTATCTTCATTTGTTCCTGATGGCCTATCGATCCGCAGTACACGAGTCAACCGGTCAAACTCCTGCTAGTATTATAATGGGCCGAGAACTGCGACTGCCTTGTGACCTGAAGTTTGGGATACCGCCAGGACAAGACACTGCGGGAGAGGACTACGTCAGCAAACTTCGGCAGAGAATGGACGACATCCACGAACGAGTCCGGTTGAACATCCAGAGTGCCAGCGATAAAATGAAGAAGACCTATGACATCAAGGCCGACGCTGGAGGATTTAAGGTTGATGACCTGGTTTGGCTTTACAACCCCAAACGTCGTCGTGGACTATCACCAAAGTTGCGGAACTCGTGGGAAGGCCCGTATAAAATCGTGAAAAGGATAAACGACCTTGTGTACCGAATCCATAAGCCACCCGAGGGAAACCAAGGGTCGCCCATTTCAACAGGTTGGCCCCTTACGCTGGAAACCATGACCAAGTTCGCACCCTCAAGCCACCGGAGGATGATATGACGTTCGAGAAGTTTATGTCCTTGTATTCAAACGGGCAGAAAGTTCTACATGGGGTTACTAGAGAGGAGTCACGAGACCTTTTCGAGGTGCCTGCTGACTACGCACTAGCGCACTGTGTGGCAGAAGATCTTCAAATGTCCAGGGGCATCGCCGCAGTGTCCTCCAAGAAATTTGGTCAACTCCAAACACTGCGGGAGCAGAATCCAGAAGTTGGTGGGGTGCTACAGTTGAAGAAAGGCCAGAGAAACATCTACTACCTAGTTACCAAGAGGCATTCCCAAGATAAACCGTCCTATGAAGATGTCTGGAAGAGTCTCACCAAACTAAGAGATACTATGGTGGACCAGAATCTGGTGGATCTAGCAATTCCAAAATTGTCCTGTGGGTTGGACTGGAGAGTCATAAGAAGTATGCTGGAGGCGATATTCAGATCCATTGGCGTCAAGATTTTGGTTTGCTGTAACCCTCTTCCACGACCGATCATGAAGACCGTGGAGTGTTACTTCCATCGAACTTCACGGTGCAGATATGGGGAGTCATGCAGATATCGTCACACTCCAAGGATGAAATTTCGGGACGAAATGTCTTTAAGAAGGGGGCAATGTAACGAACCTAGGCCGGACCTGTCGCCTCACGCGTTGCCGTCGACAACGATGAGATCATCCCCGGAGATATTCGAGAACCATCCAGCCGCTCTGCCGCGGAAAACAACGGTCAATATTGGAAACAATTGGAACACGCCGGTCGCCAACTGAAAGAATTCGAAACATCGAGAATGCTGTATCGGAGATAAATAGGCAACCCTCAAGTGGAGTCAGACAGTCTGAACGAGCCCATACGATCGAGCTATACAGTGGCGTAGTAATATAAATTAAGTTGTAGATTAAGTGTGAAATAAATTATTAAAACCAAGTTAAGTTTATTTACGTTACAATATCCTCTCACCAAAACCAAACATCTCGTCTGGTAACACTGTTACATTACTAGGTATAGTGATTGTTGACAAACTAAATTGGGCAGCTCATATCGACCAGCTAGGTAGTAAATTAGGCAGCACTACTTTCTTGATCCGCAGAATAAAATACTTTGTAAATTCTGATGTTCTTAAATCCATATATTTTAGTTTATTCCACAGTCACATATTATATGGCATACTTTTATGGGGCAGCTCCTGTTATTCTCAAAAAATATTTGTTTAGCAAAAAAAGGTCATCAGAACATGAGCGGGGCAAATTATAAAGATCATTGCAGACCCTTTTTCGCAATCTCAAAATATGCCAGTTCCTACAATTTTTTTTGGCACTCTTTTAGAAATTCACAAAAACAGAAAAAATTATGAAACTGAAACCGTGGGTCACCAATATCCCACCAGATCACGAGATTTGCTAAGAAAACCCATGCAGATAGAAATTCTTCGAATATTGGGGTATTCAACAAACTACCCAGGGAAGTTAGACATTTGAATGCACATGATTTCAAAACCATTATTAAACCATTTCTTTTGAAGTATTGCTTTTATTCAGTGGAGGAATATCTTAATTTTAATATGCGACAAGCACTGCTTGACGATTTAGACGCTCTTCCTTTTCAATTTTAAATTTTGTGTTAGTACTTTTATATTTTATTCTATTTTAATACTTATTTTATTCATACATATGACTTCAAATTTTAAAATATTTGTCAAGTTTTGTTTTACATTTATATCTATAGATACTTTGTATTTTCTCTAGTTTGGATATAATCCAAATGCAACATGACATGCTACAAATGTACACCAGTATGTAAAGTGGTGAATAAACTATCTATCTATATATTATTTGTACAACCATTATTTTATTCAGTTTCCATTTTATAAAAATGCCTTACATCGTCATAACGCAAAATCCTTATTGTGAAGTGAGAAAAGTATGTAACTTATAAATAAAAACAAAATCATTCATTAGTAATTTCATTACTATAAATTGATGCACCTTGTGAAAGTATTTGTGTTATGTGGTATTCAGCGGAACAGTGAAAGTATATTCTGATTAGCAATTCAAGGCACCATCAATTGCAATAAAATGTGCTCATCCAAATGTTTAAAATACTAGAGTATGCCTGCGGCTTCTGCCACTTAAATTTTTGGAATGGTAAATTTTTCAATACAAGTTTCATATTCAATGCGAAAAATTGTAACTGGCGTGTTGTTACTATTAGTTGTTTCTTTCTCTGGGAACGATATGAGAATTAATACTTATCCAGACATTTTTTAGAAGTAGGTGAGTTATCTCTGTTAGTTCGCTGGTTCTTCTTATAATAATAGACATCAATTGATTGAAAAAGATATTTTGTTTCACCCCAAAAATTACTTAATAACGGTTATGAATAGCTTCTGACCATAAATAGTAAAACTCGCCAGCCATATTCTCACCTCCATGGAATTGCTCATCATGAAATGATGATTAATCATGATTTAATCATCATGAAATGATTCTCTCGGTCATAGATGGAAAGAGCACATCATTTTCATATTATTTTTGAATTTGAGGGTGGCTTCTTCCCTTGTTATCGAGGTATACGTCTTTCATATGACAAAAATAATAATTTTTCGGGATTTTCCTTAGTTATCGACTTTCCATCCGGATTTTGAAAACGTTCTTGATTATAGTAGGGAATATCACATAATTTTCCATTATCTGGTTGAATTCCACGGTGGCTCCTTTCCTTGTTCTCGAGATATACGTCTTGAAAATGGCGGAACAATTAAAAATCGGGATTTTAATTACTTTTCGATTCCCCGATCGACCCCAAATACCCCCACTTACCAATTTTTATCACAAAACTTGTCCGCCATCTTGAATTTATGAATTTTAACAAAAAAATCATAATCTCCGACCTCAAAAACTCCATATACCAATTTTGAAACGGATCATAATTACAAATCTCGTCTGCCGTCTTGGAGCCGCTCTTTTTTTTCTAACAAAAATTCTGCTGATACTAAAAGACGATTATCCTTGGATGATTTTGAGAAAAATTCTTCATATGAACATAGGTCCGCAACCGATTTATTTCTGAGATACAGGATGTTGAAATTTAACAAAAAAATCAGTTCTTCCCCAATATCTCTGAAATCGCATTGGCATTTTTTCAATTTAGGTACATGCAAAGTACGCATAAAAATAATTTTTTTCCATGATAAAGGATTTCTTAATTTTCATCAGTGGCGCCCCTGTTAACATGTCAAATTTTTAATCAAAATAATGATACGCCACTGTCTTCTACCAAATAAATATCATTATTGTAATTGTCCTCTATCTTCTCATAAAAATGGTCGATTGCCTTTTTTTCGTGCGGCGGACGGTTTTCGATTTAGAAAATAAATTACATTCATTTGCTTGTCCCTATTTGATTTTTTCTCTTAGTCTTAATTTCACAATTGTGGTTACCAAAGGATCTAGGATTTTTATAATTTTATGGTAACTATAATTTAGTTTTTGTAATGAGTACGCATAAAAATACATATTTTATTTTAAAAAACATAACTATTATGAACAAAAAATACTAAAAGCAAATTAACTGTTCAAAATGTCCGCCTCCTGCAAGTATGCACGCTTCAGCCCTCCTTGTCATTGACTTGCGTACTCTTTAGAAAATTCCTGCTTCACAGGAAACAATTACTTACTAATTATTGCTTCACAGGAAACTATTACGCGGTTTCGCAATTCTTCCTCAGTTGGTGCACCAAAGTCTTAAGATGTCCCCAAAGAAAATAATCGAACTGTTTAAGTCTGGGGATCTAGCTGGCCATGACTATGTTCCCCACGACCTATCCAGCGATTATGAAAGTTTTGGTTTAAATATTCGCGTGCCAGAGCACTAAAATGAGCAGGTTCACCATCGTGCATAAACCACATGCGATTTCGCATTAAAATAGGAACATCTTCCAACAGAATTTGCAAATTATCTTCTATAAATCGGCGATAATTATGTCCATTCAATCTGCGTGGTAAAAAAAAGTCCAATGAGAACTGCTCCTGGTGATGAGATTCGACGATTGCATGCGGATTTTCCTCGGCCCAAAAATTATCATTATGAAAATTCTGATCCTGTTTTTAGTAAAACTAGCTTCGTCCCCGAATAAAATTACCCTGTCAACTGAAGGATTTTTGGTAACTTTTTGGAAAAACCATTTGGCAGAAATTCACTCGTAATGGAAAGTCTCGAGGAAGTAGAGCCTGAACCCGTTGAATGTGATAGGGATATAATAAATAATCATGAAGAATTCTCCATACTAGAAATGGGCGATATTCAAATTATTGGCAACTTGCCTCGTACTTATTTCAGGATTTTCGTCAACTGAATTTTCAACAGCTTCCTCAATTGTTGGAGTTCTTGCAGTCCGATGTGCTCCTTTCAAGTTATGATTTGGCTCAAAACTTCCTGTTTCACATAACTTTCTGTGGGTGCTTGAAATCGTTCGAGCATCAGGAACCATTCTATTTGGGAAGCGCTCTTGATACAGTCACCTGGCTTCATATGCGTTCCCATCAGCAAGCCCATACAAGTAATGCATGTCTGCTAATTCGGTATTTGTAAAATTTACAATGTTTTTTTTAATAAACAATTTTTATAACGTAAATAATATCACGTATCTTGCTAATGAAGTGTCAAAATTGTTTATGTTGAAAACAACGAGATGTGTTCTTAGCATACTAGATGTTTCTAGCCCACAAGATAATCCTACTACTCTTCAACGGCTGATTTCGCATAGGGACAAGCAAATGAATGCATTTTATTTTCTCAAACACCGTTCGCTGGTCGAAAAAAAGGCAAGAGACCATTTTTATGAGGAGATAGAGGACAATTAGAGAAATAATATTTATTTGGAAAAAAAGAGAGTGGCGTATCATTATTTTGATCAAAAATATGGCAGGGCATGTTAACAATATATAAGAATATCTTGTACAACTCTCAATGTGAACTCTTGAAGACCTCGCCAGAATCACAGCAAGCGACCTCACATATATCTCAACGAAAGCAGTTGACTTGAATTTCTCAAAGAACTTGCCAAAAGGCTGTATGTGCGAAGTTCCCACAGAACTCGCCTAAGGCACTGCCTGCGATGATCACACAGCTAGCTTTCATGCGAGCTCACAGAGACCTCGACATGAGATGTAAATGAGAATTTCCCAAAGAATTCGCCACAAGATTTCGCTGAGATCTTGCCAGAGGGTATTGTTGAGAATTTCCACGTGGGATATCGCTGAGACCTCGCTGAGAATATCCCTGCGGCGGACATTTGACGGAGATATAGATATCTCAACAACCTCTCAGAGAAGTTACAAGAGGCGTCACAATTTCATAAAAAGAGTTCGCCGAAATATCTTTAGGACCTCTTTGTGTTGCCTGGGTAGGGACATCAGAAAACCTATAAACGCTACCTGCCCATAGGAAAGAAGGGTTTTCCACTCGGAAAATCTTGAGCCAGCTCCCTGATTTGCTTTTGAAAAATATACAGAGCATTCCATACTATCCTCGAAGTGATATCTGTTTCCAAATCCCTACACACTTTCATTGAGGAGCTAATGGTGGAAAAACCAAACAGGTGGATGAAACAAGTGTTCAGCTATTGGTTATGCCATCTTGGCAAATGTCGGGCCAGGTACCTTCTTATCATCAATTTGAAACGAAATCTCACTTCTGATGTACGGTTCAAAGAACTTGATCACCCTTCTTTCAAATTTGGTATTCAGCTGGTCGTACTACTAAGCCCAATCGTGAATGTCTGCAATAGCCCATGGTCATTCAGCCAATTTGTTTTTGATAATGCCGACATGATTGAGTATACACTATACACTTTCCATGCTATGGGTGGAATCAGATGCATTTGCCCTGCGGGATCCGTGGAAAAGGTTCTGATATACCGAGACCGGACAATATGACGTCTTTTTGGTCCACCTTTCTCATGATGGACAAATCATTGGCGGTTCTTCTGATTCTCTTGACGTGAATGGCTTTGTTATTACTAGCCAGCAAGCGCCTCGATATGCTGGCTAATCTGAGTTTTTCTGGTATCTATCTGAGGAAACTCTAGATGGTGCTGTTCTCGCAGGTGAGTAAGAACGTGAGGGTATCCTGGCAAGTGATGACGAGCGTGGTGGTGGTACCCTGCAATATCTTTCGAAATGTCCGCTCCTACCACAACTGAAGTTAGTAGCGCTGCTATTCCTGGCTTCCAATTCTTCTAATATTCTGAGCATCTGTGTCTCCGCTTTCACTTCCAAGAAACGAACTAGAGCTTCTTAGTTTACTTTGTATTATATATATATATATATATATATATATATATCCATCAATAAATACCTGCACCGCCAAATCTTCTTTGAAATCCTCTGAAACATCTGGGTAGGCAGGTCTTTGCACGTCTGCTCCAAACTCCTACAGACTTTCCCTAGATTTCTGCACCCGTGTTTTCAACTATGCTCGGTACTACTAACCTCAATTCCAGAGCCGCAATCAGGTCTCCATACTTGCGATGGTGGTCATTCGGGATGGTCTGTAACATGCCAAAGCCGTTTCCTTCGAAACCACTATGTGAGTGACGTAGCCTTTCCTTCATAGTTCCATTAATCAGCTGTCGCTGCAGCTTCAAACTGTTTAAAATACAGAGACCACTGCTCATCAAAAGTCGGTATTTTTACGGAATTTTGCGATGGTGAAAGCCTTTCACGGTGGGCTTGGATCTTCAGTAAAGCAATTTTCTCTTATCCAGTTCTCCTCGCACCCCTCTCTCCTGAATCTCCTGAACACGAACGCCCCCAAGTCAATAACGCGATGCGATCCTTCAGGAATGGCAGGGGCTGTGGGACGCCCACGTGGATACATCTGCGAGGACAAAAGCTCTCGTCCCAAATATAAGATATATATATATATATATATATATATATATATGTTGAGATAGTTTGTCGGGTTTCTGTCCAGGTTCTGTGTTCGAGTCGAATTCAAAACAATCGAATTTCCAGACATCACCTGAAGATGACAAATGTTAATTTGCCGAAACGACGTGAAATAAGACAATTTGAGGACCAAGAACACAGAAAACGCGGACAGAAACCCGATAAACTATCTCAACACATTATATAACGAAGAAATATATATATATATATATATATATATATATATATATATATATATATATATGTATATATATGTATATATATACAGGGTGTAATCTAACCCCTTGCACAACCGTGAATGTGTTCAATGCCATTTTATGACCAGTGGTTAAAAATATGAAAAAAATAATTGAAAACATGTTTTGTTCTTTATAAAATTCAACAAAATGTTATATACTGCCACCTGCCTAATTTCAGGTGATCTGCTCAGAGGAAAAACTCCGCCAATTGCCGAATGAAATAAGCATTTAACTAGACATTTGAATAAGGTAGAATGTTGAACTGTGTGGTAAATGTATACATTGCAGGCTGCCTGAGAAAGATATTCAATTTCAAAGTGGAGAAAACATCTAACCTTGTTATAACCAAACTGGTGATAAAGTCAGAACTAGTTGACTTCATACTCTGCTTTGAGGCACTTATCATAATTATCAGTCAGTAAGAAACAAACGACACAAACACTATTGAAAAGGGAAACATTCACTCGCAATTGCATATTGTTTTGAAAAATCATGGCCATTGTTATGATTCAGGCATCGGATGAACCGAACACTGTTGCCAAGCAAGAGTCTCGAACAAAAGTTTGTTAGATTCTACTAATGTTTTCTGATTGGCTGGTGAATGAAAGATCGTAATTACCAACCAATCCAAAAACAGTACGCGATGTGCAGGAGAATTAATTTGTTCATTATTGTCTTCGTCTTTTGCTGGCTCTTAAAACTAAACACCGAGCTGTTCCGTGCGTATTTTGAAGAGAAGAAGACAAGATGAATCAGTCGTCGCATTTATGAATAAAGTAGTAAATTTCAATGCTGGTTGGATTCCGGAGTCGACAATCACTGTGCGGGCGTTCACTAGATATCTAATACGCAAACGCCCGCACAGTGATTGGCGACTCCAAGCAGAATGTACTACTTCATTCATAAATGCGACCAGTGATTCATCTTGTCTTCTAGTCTTCAAAATACGCACGGAACAGTTAGATTACACCCTGTATATAAACCCCCTTTGGTATCATGTTGTGTCTTCGCGAAAATCTATTTTCTGCAAGATAATCCATGTATCATTATCGTGGAATGTTTTTTACTGGAAAGAGAAGGATGCGATATTAGTCGTACCCAGAGTCCATTCACTTTTCCTTAGTGAGGACCGTGCTTCACTTTTATTTAAAACAATTGCACTGATCGACATAAAAAAAAAATGTTTATTTGACATCCTTCTTGTGTTCTTTACCAATGGGTTTCACTACATAGTGAAACTATAAATGGCTCTACAACGTTCCAAAGAAATTCAAAAAAAATTTAATAGTAGAAATCTTTACCCCTTGCTTCGGCTGAAAAATATGATGTGATGTCATTGCATTGAAATATACTCAACTATGCAGTACTGGTTTTTCATATAAATGAACATTGATAACACCAACGCAAATATTCCATATTAACAAACTCTCCGAACAATGATCACAGTTGTTTACAATGTTAGTAACAATCCATCTCCAAATAGATTACGCTAGTTGTATTAGATGTCCCATCAGGTGTTTCCACATATGATGACATAAAATGGGTATATAATAATTGAAAAAAAAGGTCTCTTTCCGAATGAATATTGTTTTCGTACCTTTTCTCCAAAACCTCATTTGGTCCGCCTATTGAACCCACATACAGTGGACAACCTTTTCCTGAACAACTTTGTGGAAAAATTACTATATTTTTTTGAATGTTTCAAATTTTGTTTTTGACTATTCGAAATATATGAATGCTATTATTGACTTTGAATAATAACATTATTAGCATCTTCTGAAATTTTAAGGAATTTCATCCAGTTTAGCAAGTTATGGACGCAAGTAGCTCTATAAGATATTCACGTTTGATGAATGAAAGTTTCAAATAAGTTCCGTTGAACATTGACGATGGAACGTCAATCGAAGGCTCTGAATGGAAATGTTGCTCGACGAAATGGAGCTACTCGATTTCGTATAACAACCACACGTGGATCTTATTGTATTACAGTAAACATAAATGGAATAAGCTTATATAGATACCCGTAAAAAGAAGTGCATCCTGATGCTTGAGAAACAAGATTGAATAAGTCAAATCATCCAAAGAAGTTCCGATAACCAATTAGAATATCTCAAGAGACATAACACTCTATTCGATAACAGATATTTCAGAGAATCTCTCAACATGGTCGTGCTCAACAAAGTAGATACCCCAACTTTCACCAGGGACGCGCGCAAAGATCATTTATCGACATGACCTTTTCCACTCAGCGAATCAGCAGACACGTCAGCCAAAGCCCATGCTTTTCTATGACTTTTTGGTACTTTTATCCGCGGACATGATGTCCAGGATACGAGATGTTCTTCCATAGATGGTGTAATATATTTTCGATTGCTTGACTTTTCATTCTATCAGAGTTCTTCCAGAAGTTATCTCTTCCACGTAGGATATCTGTTTCCAAGACAGCCACAACCGTGTCCATCCGTGACCACTCATGACCATCCTTGACCGTCCGCGATCATCTCGTGACCATCCTTGTCCAGTCGGCCTGCGTGACCATCGGTGACCACTCGTGACTATCCATGAACATCCGTAACCTTTCAGGGTTTTCATGGATGGTCACGAGTGGCCACGGAAGGTCACTCGGGGTCGCGATGATGGTCACGAAGATGATCGTGGACGGTTAAGGATGGTCATGAGTGGTCACGGATGGACACGGCTGTCTTGGGGAACAGATATCTTACGTGGAAGAGATAACTTCTGGAGAACCCTTTGATAGGAAATGTAGAGAAGAAGTCAAAGCAATCGAAAGATAAATATTTACACCATCTATGGAAGAACTTATCTCCGAATATACCTGGACATCATAGCCGCGGGATCAAAAAGTACCCAAATGAACCTTCATAAGAAAAAGCATGGGATTTTGGGGTAGAACCCCCCTAGTTACTCTACTTGGCAGAACAAAACCCAGGCAGGAATGGCACACAGAAAGTTATATCAACGAGGGGGTATTCCGTGAAACTTTACAGATGCTGAAAGAGGAGTAACCGGCGTTGTAGGTCTAACCTGGTTCGGGACTATTGCACAAGAAATGAGCATAACTAGAGGCACAGGGGAAAGTTCCAGACCACAACCGATCTCGTGGAATGGGCACATCGCGCTGCTGAGGGATCAATGTTACCGGGCGAAAATTCACCCAACTAGAACACGGGGAAGGCATGACACCTCGAATGAGATAGACGCCCTGGAAGCAGTTAGGAAAACTCCGATGGACTCAATTAAACAGTCACAACCTACGCAGTGGAATTTCTTATGCGACAGACTGGAGGACGACCCATGAGACCAAGGCTAAAAGATCGTAACAGGAGAAATAAAACACTCAATGAAATCTGAACATATCCGAAAACTGTTCCCCGACGTCGACATTCCAACATCCCACAATCTCCCAAACCCGGAGCCCCCTCCATCTTTCACTGTCGAAGGACTGAACCGAACTCTTGAAAAAATGGAAACAAAGAAGGTACCAGGACCAGACGGAATTCTTCCAAAATCTGCAAAGATCGCCATTGAAACCTGCCCCGAAATGGTTTCGAAGATAATCAACGCTCTATTGTCGAAATGCGCCTTCCCAGCGAGATGGAAGTGTGCGAAGATCATCCCAAAAGGTACATACCGACCCACATGTCTCTTAGATATCTTAGGAAAGTTTTATGAATATCTAAGGCTGAAAACGGAACTGAATGAAATGTATCTCGGTTACACAGTTTGGTTTCAGACCAAAAAGATCAACCATCAAACACGTCCTAGACAAGGCAGTATTATTCTCATAGATGTTAAAAACGCATTCAACGCCACCAAATGGGCAGGCATAATGATGAAAATAGAGAATTTGAGGATAAGCGACTACATAATTAAAGCTATAGGCACCTTTCCGATATAACCTTGAAGTGAGGAAAACATATGCAAAATATGACCCAAGGATCAAGGATCAATAATCAGCCCAACAATTTGGAATCTGCTCTACGACGGGGTAGTGAATCTTGACCCTTCCACAGGCAGCATACGCCTACGATCTGGCGCCGGCTGTGAGGGCTACTTAAAAGGAAAAGTGGTACAGTCGGTCATTCTGTACCCTACTGGTATGGAAGCGGGTATCGATAAATATAGGAAGATGCTCGTTTCGACATAAAGAAAGATGCTCCTACGTACAATATTAGCGTACAGGACCGTGTCCACAGACGCTCTCTGCCGGTGTCCCCCTATAGATATGCTCGTCAAAGAAAGAGGACGTCTAGACGACCTCGAGGACTTGAAGCGTCAGGAAAAAGACAGGACCGTTACAGAATGGCAAGTTAGATGCAAAAATAAATACTCTACGGCCCAATGGACCAAGAGAATGGTGCCCGACATTGGAGCTGGATAACCTGCACCCATAGGCAGATGGAATATTTTTTGACCCAGTTTTCAACTGTCCATGGCTATTTCAGATCTTTCACTTTGAGAATAAATAAATCAGACGTTGACCTGTTTCTACTGACAACAATTAGATGATGTGGAACATACCATAAGCACCTGTGCTAGATGGCACCGCGGAAGAAACCGCTTTGAACAGACATCAGGAAGGGAAGCAGTCCCAAAGAGCATTATTGAATACATGCTCAGCTCGAGAGACAGTTGGAAGGAAGCTACAGCTTCTATTAAAAATATAATGAAACAGAAGGAGTCGGAAGAAAGACAACATCAAATGAGGGAAAAGCAATTAGCAAATGAGATGTGACGCCACTTACACTTGATGTTATGTTCATTGAATAGTTCCAGGTATCAGAGCCGATAGACCTACAAGCCAGAGGCTCTAGCTCTTGGTTTCCCCCCGGAAAAAAAATATTTCAGAGAGGGAAAGAACCGCAGGTCAGCTACTACTCCTGATAAGTCAGCTAGTAATGAAATATAATTCATATAGTGAAACCTTGTCAGCCCACTACCTGAAATTTGGTAAACTGATCCGAAATGTGCATTCAAATAAATTATTGGTTTTGTTTGTCATTTATTGCTAACTAGGCCAACAGAATATGGAGCTGTACTAACAGCTATCGAAATATTTTATCAGACAAACCCACCTTGAGGTGTGTGAAATGTCGTTTGCTGGATGAATAAACGAATCGACTAAGATTGGGTTCTAAAACAAATGCTTCAATTGTGTACGAACCGAAGTGATGAATTCGCTAGTGGGGCAGAAGGATTTGTAGAGCCGATAGAAAATGTATAAATAAAAGCACATGATCAAATGAAGTTGTTACATTAATGTTGTTGAAAATTTAGACGAACCTGTCAATATAAGTACGAAAAATAGACATATTCTAGTTGCGAACAGAATTGGCAGCAGTTGACATCACATTTAAAAATAGGAAATCGGCTAAGAGCGGGCTGCAGAAAACCTGGACAATCGAGTAACAGAATGAAATGTTTTCAAAATGTTAGTACTCACAGCAAACATAAGAAAAATCATTGACTGCGTGGGCATAAGTGGTGCAAATCATTTCTCATGTCTGAGAGCTGGCTACTGAAAACCTGGCTGACCGAGTAATTCCATGAAATGTTTTCACAAGCTTTCATTTAATTTCATACATGTATGTTTAGTTCAAATCTTGCAAGTGAATTTTGACCTACTTCTAGTTGTCCGAATAACGAGAAATTTGGCAGGTATTCCTTATTCTGGTGACAAAAGAAAAATCAAAATGGCGGCTCCAATATGGCGGACAAGTATTGTGATAATAGTTCGGTTCTATTCAAAATTAGTATGTAGGGGCTTTTAGGGCTGGATATCATGATTTCTTAGCCAGAATTCATGAATTCAAAATGGCGGCTCCAATATGGTGATGAGTTTTGTGGTTATAGCCCTATTCCAATAGAAATGGGTATGTGGGGGCTTTTGGGATCAAAGATTATGATTTTCTGGTCAGAATCTACGAATTCGAAATGTCGGCTCTAAGACGGCGACGACTTTTGTTATTATAGTCCGATTCCATTCAAAATTGGTGCGTGGGGTTTTTTGGAGACGGGCATGATTCAAGATGGTGGCTCCAAGAAAACGACGTGTTTTGTTACCATGGTCGAATTCTATTCAAAATTGGTATGTGAATTTTTTGGGGCCATAGATTATCAATTTTTGTCAGAATTCAATAGAATGACGGATACTTGTAGTTGTCCGAATGACTTTGGCACGTGTTCATAATTCCGGTAACAATGCATAAGGGAATTTTTGACAAAAAAAAACAAAATGGCGGCTCTAATATGGCGGACGAGGTTTGTGATTATAGTACGATTCCATCGAATCGGGTATCATGATTCTTCGGACGAAATTCATGAAGACAAAATGTCGGCTTCAGGAAGGCGATGTATTTTGTTATTATGGCCTGATTCCATTCAAAATTAGTATTTGGGATTTTTGGGGTCGTAGATTATCAATTTCTGTCAGAATTCAATAGGATGACGGATTTCATGAATGACTAGGAATAATGAAATAATTATTGAAAAAAAAATAACGCAAGCTTTTATACAAACAAAATATTTCTTCAATTGTTGTATGATAGCTTAAAGAGTCTACAGATAACTGTGGTGAGCTCTTGAGTACAGTCATTCAGAATAATTATCGAAATTTTATCTGGTCCTGTTGCCTAATTAGAATCAAGATTTCGTAAGATAATCTTGATAGTGCGAGAGCGGAAAGCAACCTCAGGCATTCATGAGTTTATTCTAGGTATCGTTGGAGGTTGTTTCCCAATGGTATCGAGGGTTGAGTTAGAACTGAACATATGAGCCAGCAGATCCGCTTTTTCCTTGGAAGACACAGCGTTCGGCCGTTGGACATCTCGAGTGGTGGTGAAGAATAAGATGCAAAATTCTTATTTATGGCTTTGGCCAGACACCAGAAGGTCTTTGATCCAGGAGGTTCATTGGCAAGCTTATTGCATCTTCTCGTGTCGTGAAATTCTTTGGCAAGGTCAATCGTTCCATTGCAAGTGTCCCTCGCGTGGATGCTTGAATTGGAGATCCGTCTTGTACCATGAGGGATGTAAGAGTCCATACCTAGCCTGATGATTTCGGTGACAAATTCTGCACAAGTAGAAGGGTCTTGTGAGCGAAAGCAGATATTTTTTCATGGAAATGATAGGGAAAAGTCCTTCAGTACATCCCATTCAGCTGATCTACAGTGCGCGTCAAAATTATGGAACAAATTCGATATTTCGCAAGCCATGTACTTTTGACAAAAATCCTGAAATAGGTCGATTTTTATTTTAAAATGCCGATTTTTTTATGTATATTCTGAAAAGGTTATGTTACTGGTTTTGACATGGTGACGTAATCGGTAATTTTTTTAAATTGGAGTAGATGTCTTGTGATACCTCATCTGAAAGGCCTTTCAATACTGCATTCAATGATAATAATTAATTAGATATGTTTTTACAGGGTGAACAAAAATTAATATTTTATTTCAATAAGAGAATAACTTTATATCCAACAAAATAGAACAGTTAAATAAGATGTTCATAATGCATTCCACCAGTCTCTTGACAATTAGCAAATCTACGGACACATTCCTCTTGCACATTGCGAATAACTTCCGGAGTAAATCTGTTAATTTCGATCCTAATTCGATTTTTCAACTCTTGTAGATTTTGCGGCCTATCTACATAGACCTTCGATTTCGAATAACCCCACAAGAAAAAATCCAGGGGCGTAAGATCTGGAGATCTTAGGGGCCACTCTATCGGTCCGCGTCTACCAATCCACCTCCTAGGAAAACAGTTATTCAAAAACTCGCGAACATCACGTGCATAGTGCGGGGGTGCACCATCTTGTTGCAACCAAATACTTTCATTTGGTGAGTTGGGATTGTTGGCGTTTGGAAAAATATATTTTTATTATTATTACATTATGATTATGAAATTCTTGTATTGTCATCGGTCCTTGATATGTGTGACATATTTTAGATTATTCGGAAGATTGGAAGTGGGTGAATATTCACTTCCATGATTTTATTACATTGTCAGTTATTTAGTTACAAGTAAAGATAACAAAAGCGTGTTAAAAATGCAAAATTTTACTTTTTTGAGCCAAGGCTCTAATCCCTTAGACTGCCCTGGCAGACTAGTGAGTCAGTGCTCTACTACACCAATGGATCCTTTCCAAATATTGATAGTTAGCTATTTCCTAGTCTAGAATGGAAACAAAAGACAATCACAAATTAATGCCATAATAGGCAAGTTAGTGTCAAATAAATGTCAGTTGAAATATCAACAAATATTCTTCACAAATTCTAAGTGAAAAGGTTCTAAAAGTAAACTATGGCTACTTTAAGTGAAACCCAACGCATATAAATTTTCATTGGATGCGGAGATAGAACCAGAACTCAGCAAGAGGTATGCGACTTGTTCAATGCGAAGTATCCAAATAGACCTATCAGTCGTTCAACAGTCAGTAAGATTGAGAAAAAATTTAAAGAAACTGGTCATGTCAAACATATTCCGAATGCTGGACGTCTTAAAATAGAAGAAAACGTGAAACTTGATGTTCTATTGGATGTAGAGAAGAGAATAATCCTCACAATACTTCACGACAAATTGCAGCAGACCTTGACATATCCCAAAGTTCTGTATCACGTATTCTAAAAGCAGAAAAGTACCATCCATACAAAGTACAGCTACATCAACAACTCAATGATGATGATCCCGATCGCCGTGTGGAGTTCTGTGAAATAATGCAGGATTTGTGTAACCGCAATCCACGTTTTATCAAACAAATTCTGTTTTCCGATGAGGCTTCGTTTGGCCTAAATGGTTCAGTAAATCGGCAGAATTGCAGATATTGGAGGGATAATCCTCACTGGATGATGGACGGGCATACTCAATATCCTCAGAAAGTCAATGTTTGGGCAGGGATAATAAACGACAGGATTATTGGCCCGTATTTTTTCGAAGGAAATTTCACAGGGGAGCGTTACTTGGAATTTTTAAGAAATGAACTCATACCTAGCCTTGCCGATATTTTTCCAAACGCCAACAATCCTAACTCACCAAATGAAAGTATTTGGTTGCAACAAGATGGTGCACCCCCGCACTATGCACGTGATGTTCGCGAGTTTTTGAATAACTGTTTTCCTAGGAGGTGGATTGGTAGACGCGGACCGATAGAGTGGCCCCCAAGATCTCCAGATCTCACGCCCCTGGATTTTTTCTTGTGGGGTTATTTGAAATCGAAGGTCTATGTAGATAGGCCGCAAAATCTACAAGAGTTGAAAAATCGAATTAGGATCGAAATTAACAGAATTACTCCGGAAGTTATTCGCAATGTGCAAGAGGAATGTGTCCGTAGATTTGCTTAATGTCAAGAAACTGGTGGATGGCATTTCGAACATCTTATTTAACTGTTCTATTTTGTTGGATATAAAGTTATTCTCTTATTGAAATAAAATATTAATTTTTGTTCACCCTGTAAAAAAGTATCTAATTAATTATTATCATTGAATGCAGTATTGAAAGGCCTTTCAGATGAGGTATCACAAGACATCTATTCCAATTTAAAAAAATTACCGATTACGTCACCATGTCAAAACCAGTGACATAACCTCTTTAGAGTATACATAAAAAAATCGGCATTTTAAAATAAAAATCGACCTATTTCAGGATTTTTGTCAAAAGTACATGGCTTGCGAAATATCGAATTTGTTCCATAATTTTGACGCGCACTGTATAATGCCAGGCAATAGTCCCGGGATTGTTTGTTGTAACGGCTGAGATGAGTTTCTGATCGGATTTGACGAGTGGGGAGGTTATAGAGAATTGGTATTGGTCGAAATGTGTCGTGAAGAAGAGATCAACAGTGTTGCTTGGTGGTTGGGGTTGTCGGGAATTCGGGTAGCTTCTTCTATTAGCTTATACACGTTGTGGCTTATTGCAAAGTTCTCGGCTTGAAGTCCGGGGTTGTCCGTGCGGTTGTATCCCAGTCAATTCGCGTGTGGACGTTGAAATCACTCAAAAATATAAATTCTGCATTGGGATGCTTAGTTTGCAACAGCTCGGAGAGATGTTGGAAGAGTTTGACGTAAGGAGGGTTGATAGGGGTAAAATATAGGCAGCAGAGAAATTTCGTGGACTTTTGAAGAGTTAGCTTGAACCACATAACCCCTAGATCGTCCTTTGGTTCTGAGTGCTCCTTTCTTCAGCAGGAAAGATTGCTGCGAGTGGAGACACAGAGGCCGGTCTTGAATTTGAATCTTGTTTTGAGTTTGAAACCAGGACACTGGGGGTTGGTGACGTTGGAGGAGGGTTTGAGTTGTGTCTCTGTTAGAGCCAGCAAATTAGGTCTGTTAGTTTGCAGGCGGTGACCTGAATTGATGTTGGACATTAGGCCTCGGATATTGCAGAAATCTGCAGTGAAGTTGCTCTTGGGGGAATTATTAGCAACCGCAGTTGGGGCATTTATTTTCATTGGACTTTTCATAATCTGGAAGTGTTGGTTAGAAATAAAAGGGGAGGAAAGAAGAAGAAAAAAGGAAGTAGTAGGTATATGGACTAGCTTCAAGAGAAATGTCTGCACCCATGACTCTCAGTTGACCCCGATGGACTGTGGCCTCGGCAATGCCCCCTGAATACACGAGCTCGGATCACAAACTGGCATCGGGATTATACACCAATTGATGTGGCAGCCTCCCAGAGCATTGCCAATGGGTTGGGGCCACTGAACTACTTGGCGGCATATTTTCATTGAGAGATTCAAGTTCACAATTGCTTGGATGGCGAAGCGAACTTGAAGAATTTTGTTACAATATATAAACTATTGAAAGGAAACATCTAACACGAACGCAGACGCATTCTCCCGCATCGAATTACACACTAAAGAAGAAAACTATATATTTGGATTTATCGACCAATTCAGTGATAAAATGTCAAAAATAGACCAACACAAGTCCAACTTGACATTGATGATAAAATAATACCCAAAAACAAATTTCAATTGATGAACAACTCCAGTTAATCATGGACAAAATCAAATTATTTTTCAATCGGTACTCCATTGACCTGCAGAACCAAAAATAACTAATTTGTTCGAAAAGGAACAACGACTAACCGAAAATAATTTTGAAAAGCACATTGTTAACTCTGTCAAAGATCAATTTGCCCAAACGTCCAGTATCAGCTTCATTTCGAAAGATCAGAAAATTGGGAACCTTTTTGAGAAGTGATTAGGCGCAATTTCGAATGATTGAAGTGATTCAAGTTATAAAATTACAAATTTAAACTCGTTGACGACCCAGATAAGAAGCATCTCACGAAGAAAAAAGTAATCACTGGGATATTGAAGAAACGGACCAAACAATGAAAAAACGATATTATTGTCCCCATATGAAAGATTCAATCAAAACTTAATACAAATATTAATTATGTGAAATATGTCACCAAAGTGAATATGGAAAACATCAAATCAAAATAAAAACTAATATAACTCTAACAGCTACCAAACCTTATTCATATAGATATTGTTACGAAACTTGGGTTCCTTTTTATTAAAATATGCTCGAATGATTTCTATATCTGTTGTAAAGGGGTCTCTCCCCCTATTATCAAACTTTGGCGCCTTTCACTATTCTCGGTTTTCCCTCGGGCGCTACCTTTTGGTTCATAGTGGAAAAGGCCACTTTTGCTCCGGGCAGTCTCAGTGAAGAAAAAGGGGTCAGTATAGTCGTGACAATGTAACGGGGTAAGTTCCTTTAACTGGGTTTCGAACCTGGGTGCCGACTGCGCACTGGGTGCTTAAATTCTACTCAAGATAGTTAATGAAAGAATACCCTAGAAACAGGATAAACAGGTATATTTATAAAAGAAATACAGGCAGGGCGGCTGACGGCAGCCTTAAGTTATCACAACAAATAAACAACTATCAAGCACAGAGCACAGAGAAAAGCGGGGAGGGTGTTTCCAAGCAGGCGGGGTAAATTTAGTAACCAAAAAGCTCATGCGGTGGGTGGGGTATCGTACAGACTCGTATGCAGAAATAACCAGCGCAGCATTGGAATGAATATGTGCATCTTACGGCTATGGTTCGATCATGCGCACATCGCATCTGTGGTACTATTTCCTTATGTCTTTCACCTGATATAACATATTTACCCAAACTCTGGTCTCACTGATTCGGCAAGGCTCGAGACTGTTGTGGACTGCTTCGGTATTTGGCTTTCACTCTGGATACTAGTGGTCGGACGCGTGACTGCTTCTGCTAGGATCGGCAAGCTACTGAATCTTTGAAATATTTCGAAACGAAACTACAGTCGGCTCCTCCCTCTCTTTGCGGATTCGTCTCGACCGAATTATAGGCGCGCGCCGTTTTGTGGACTCGATCGTGATCTAAATTATATTTTCCTAGTATAATTACCCAGCTTGTAAAAATTCTCCTTGCTCAATCCATGTGGTGTGACGTCGGCCGGATGACGTCAGCTCGCAGCGTGCACTTTTGTCTCGACTGGACTGCTGTCTCTGGCTTCTAGCGGATGACTGAATGTGCTCGGCTCACACCATAATTACCTAGCTCGTAAAATTATCCGTGATGTGTTATCCGTGATGTGACGTCAGCTTGTAGCGTGCGCTTTTGTTTCGACTGGACTGCTGTCTTTGGCTTCTATCGGATGACTGAAACCTCTCGTCTCGTCGGCGTTTGTACGCAGCCCAGCTGGCTCGATGAAACTGTTTTCTCGAGAGTCGCTGGCCGGCGCAGGTAATACTCGCGCGAGCTTTATATATACGCGCCGCGGTATTAGCGTGATCTACGGATGGTAGTCTATTTATTGGGGTGGGTGTAATCCACGGATTTATCACGAACTCGAATGGTATTTCTAGAACTATTATCACTGTCAAGATGAATTTAAATCCATACAGAGAGCTTTTGGTTGATAAATATAGCGGAAAAATAGTAGCTTCGTTACACTGTTCATTCCACTTTGGAAACCATAACAATAATACTCTGACGGGCAAATGGACTCAACTATTTATTGATTATATCAGACTTCTGAATACCAAAACACCCCCCAAATTGAAATGATTTACGCTGTTCTCGCATATAACCATTCAATACATCCAGCTACAAAATTAAAACCAATCGATATAATCAATAACTAACAAAAAGCCATTCACTATCCACTTGAACAATAATGTTATCAACGATTTTACGAACGAACACAAAGAAAGAACTAAATTACTTTACTCACAGATGAACGAAAACCTCATGAAACGAAAGGAAAAGGTCATTTCAAAATTGAACAAAGTTCGCGACAGCCCCGAACTTTTCAAAATAAAGTCAGAAGCCTTTGTGAAGAAACACTTGAGACAGCAACTGAAATGCAAATACATTTGAAAAACTCGACATCATTACAAAAACAGACGAAAATAGCAAGACTGTTTCACAAACAAACATGGAGAAGTACACATAGATAACCTGAAAAGACCCCTAAAGAAGAGCTACAGCTTCAGTGGATAGTTTTTCTATCTATTTCAGACTACCCCTTGTTGTATTTCAACGAAAAATTACCCTGAAAAATTTAGATACCCATAAAATTAGAAACAGCCAAAATTCAAGAAAACCACCACACGCTAATCCATTGCTGACTTAAACCCAATGATTATCGAAATCAATGAATATAGTGAAGGTGTACAATATTGTCAAATTTCAGAAGCACTCAGTAACAGCAACAATCACTCATCAACAGACACTGAAAATTACATAAAAAAATTAATTACAACGAAAGTAAATACTGGAACCAAACTGAAAGAAATAATTCCACATCCTGAAAGAATGAAAAGAAGATTGATAAATGTATTAGGATAATATTCAAATCGATTACAGGAAATCTCGACGCAGAAGACGGCGAACATTTCGAGAAGCTAATTAGAGAACTCGAGGGAAACTAAAAAAAAAATGCCTTCTAGTGTTCTAAAGTCCATTTCAATAGATTTGGTCAATGAATTCAATCAAACCATTCAGCAAATATTCTATAACGAAAAATTTCTCCAATCATATTGCCGCAATATTTCAATGGAAATAGAGCATACGTTCACGATATTGCTATAAACTTTATCCAAACACTATATATGTAATATGATAACGGAAAGCATATTTGGGATCATTTTGAACTGATTAGGGGCGACTTAAAATTGTTATGGATATTTTTTGCCGGCTAGTGTAATCAGCAATTCTCTTGACCTAGACCAAGTAATGAAGTGTATAACACATTTGATCAATAAACACATGTAGATATCAATCTATTTGAAGTTCATCGAATCCATCGATTAATTGATTCAATCGATGTTTATTAATTCTACACAGACGGGTGTATTTAATTAATGATCAATGATTGATTGCGCTGTCATCAGATAATAACGAATTGGGACACCTGTTCTTGTGAATACATCTATCTGGGGATATATTCCATTTCCATACGTCAGTTAATTTAATTCGAAAGAGTATCTGTATAATCCCAAACATTAAGGCGACGGTTACATTGAATGCGAATTCTTACGAACCAAATCGTACGAACGTATGGTTACAATGGACGATTTCATTTACGTTCGAATACAGTTGAAACATTCACATTGCTGAAATATCTATTATTGGAAAATATGCCTTTGGAGATGACCATTTTTCATCCGGAAATGAATGATTAAAAAAAAGTTTGAGACAAGCTTTCAAACAAATGCACTTAAAAGGAAAAAATAGTTTCTTTAATTGTTTGACCTACACTCAAAAAATCGACCCACTTGCTCTTAATGAAATTATTATTGCTTTCTAATCTTCAGTTATTTGGCAATCATAAACAATTACACAGGTAAATGAATACGCATTTCGGACAGATACACTCTGTTCTTCATTTTGAAAACACATATCCTAAACTGAGTTTGAACTTAAACTGTTACGGTGGGTCGAAGTGTAGGTTATTCTGTGAGTAGCAGATTGAAAATCTTGCCTGCAAGAATACCTATTTTATATTCGCGGCAAGCGGTCAAACAATTGAAGAAATTATTTTTCCTTTTTATTGCATGTCTATGAAAACTAGTATTTTTTTTACCATTTTACATTATTTAATTCTTCTTAGTAATTCATGAAATGCGTCACCTTATTGAATTCTGACCAAAATTGAGATCTCCGACCCCAAAAAAAACTCACATAGCCATTTTGAATGGAATCGGGCCATAATAACAAAACACGTCGCCATCTTGGAGCCTCCATCTTGAATTCATGACTTTACACAAAAACATCGTGATCTCTGTCCCCAAAAACCCCCACATACCAATTTCGAATAGAATCGAACCATAATCACGAAACCTGCCCGCCATATTGAAGCCGCCATTTTGTTTCTTCTCTAGCTAAAATTCCATAATGCATTGTGACCAGAATTATGAACACCTGCCAAATTTCACACGTTAATCGGACGACTAGAAGTGGGTCAAAATTCACTTGCAAGATTTGAACTAAACATACATACAAATGTGAAGTAAATAAAACCTTGTGAAAAGGAGAATTTGAAGGATTATTTGAAGAAATGAGAAAATAATGAAAATTGCTTTGAATATACCAGAATGACACAATCGGCATACGACTATATTTTAGAAAATATTTTTAGATCCTCCAACTTTCGAGAGTCATCTCGCCAAAGCATAAACATTAAGGTAAGTAAAACGACTTTTCACGAACACATGATTTTATAAGAATATAGTAAACTAATTATAGTGAAATAAAAATAAATAAAATAGTACTGTATAGTTCTTATAATATACACTATAAAAGTGAAATTACCTACCGCCTAATTTCATTTCAGTTGCCACTTCTCTCCATTATTTTTTATTTAACTCTCTGTTATGATACTGCTTGTTTTTTTCATCCCATCCAATTTTAACGGGTGCAAATCAACTTCCATTTATACGAACAACTGACAAAAAACAAAATATTTTGGTAGTAGGTATTTAGAATGCGTACGAACCATGCGTACGAAACATGGCAGTACATGCATTCGTTTATTTCTGACGACTTATTACGAATTCGTACGACCATTTTTTCATACGATTATGCATCCAATTTTACCGCCTGAAGCATCTTTGAAAATGTTCGCATCAGAAGTACTTTTGTTTCCATGAATAAATTATTTCTTGCTTTTTAGCTTTTTTATTCTCTCAATTCAGTATCCAACTAAAACTGTAAACCGTCCTTATGCGCTTAAAAAAAATGTTTATAAAAAAATTAAACCGCTGAAAAACGGAACTGAAAAGCAAAAATAAAATAAACTAAGCTCCTAAACTAATGTAAGTAACTAATTTTGAGTCGGCGCGAAACAAACAAGCAAAGGATTTAGGTAAAGCGTAAAATCATGGCATCGAGTTGCGCGGTAACATTTTGATAATTTTTTTGATGTAATTTAATGTTCTTCGTTGATTGTTTGTTTGGCGCCGACTCAAAATTAGTTACTTCAATCAATCAATCAATCAATCAATTTATTTATCATAAAATATACATATAAATTCAATCACAAGGACCAAAGACAGATGCATGTTTATGACAAGTCACAAATAAACATCAAAACAAAATAAATTAAACATCAATACAAAATAATAAAATACATACCATTAGATTAAAATATATGATAAAAATTGAGAAATTCATCTTTGTAGGAACATACTTTTCGGACAATATATCATAAAAAGGTTGAAGACATGAATGCACAAGAGACAACAAGAGAGACAGTCGTATATATAAGTATGCTATATTGAATACAAATCAAATCAATTGCATACTTACATTAGTTTAGGAGCTTATGTATTAAGATAAAAAGTTTTTATTTTAAATTTTTTTGAAATCTACTAATTACTACCCATTTAATTTTTGATTATTTCCAAAATACTTACTTACCCACCTTACTTGAACTTTCAACAGTTAAGTAATATGATTATCTACTTTAATTTTTTATTGATATATAATATAAATTATTTTTGATAGTTCTGGTTAGTTTATTTCATCACCTAATATATAATTCCATCCTTTCATATAATGTTATTATTGCGACGGATGTAGGAAAACAAAAATAATAACAATAGCAATCTGTCATTGTCAACTACATATGTGTGCCAATGTTCACAAGTGAAAAATCAATCATCCCCTATTTTTCTACCCATAGGGATGGAGTATTTTTTCTCAAATGCGAATATGATCAACCATGAGGTATACCTATCTAATAAAGAAAGAATTATCCAAATCGGACAACCCAGTACAAAGTTATGCCTGATAGAATCGGTTAACAAACCAAAATTCAGAGGGTGAACGATCAATATCCTCCATTTTGCTACCCTTAACGGAGGATTTTATTCCTCAAATTCAAATGAGACCAACTTCAAAGTACACCCTTTCCAATGAAAAAAAAATCATCGAAATCGAACTACTCTGTGAAAAGTTATGTGTGGTCATACATGAAAAAATCATTGTGTGGTTTTATGAAACCACTTTTTTTCGCATTGTAGACATTTAACTAAAAATTTTTGGAGAAATATTCGATTTAGGGTATTAAAATCGCATCATCAATCTTAATTTTATTCTTGGAAAATGGGAATGATTATTGGAAATGATAACTAGGTCTCCAACTATATTCATACGAAATAAGTTAAATAATAAATTCAAGCACTCAAATTGAAATACATACATAAACAACAATAAGCAGCAAAAAGTTCTAATAATTCTAATAAATTCGATATAAAAACTATGTTTACTCAGCAAGATCTTTTTTCCTTTTTCTATAAGCACGAGCTCTGTCGGCGTTCTGTCTTTTACGGCGTAAAATTAATTCATCGTCATTCATTTTGCACTATTCTTGGCTTTTTCCTTGTCGATCAGTTTTCCGGACTCACTAGCTGTGTCGTTGTTTATCAAAAGCAAACAAATAGCAACATTTACATTAAACACTGATAAAAACAAACAAATAGCGTGGAGCACTGACACAGATGAGTAATAGTCTATACACAACACGGTCAGCTGATGCGAACCATCTCTGTCGAGTCGAGCGCCTTTCACTTTACCCCTACTCCGCGGCCTACCGTCACGCGACATGCAATAATAGATGGACGGAAAAGTTCGAGACGATGTAATGAAAGTTTCACTTTAAGTGCGAATTTACACGATCCAATAAAATTGATCAATAAATTGAACAATAAAATTGACCAATATGGGTTATATTTACACCTGACAATTTATTGGTCAATTTTGGCAACAGTTCTTACTCAGGAATACCAACATACTGACAAGAAATGGTTCAACTATAGGAAAAGTTCCGAATATATTCAATAGCTTATTGAATTGTCTCTAATCCATTCTTAAATATCGTTTGAATTGATTAGGATCTGCACTCAGGAATTTTTCGTGAACTAATGTCAAGTTTCCTTTCCCTCTTTTCTCAATCCAAGATCTAATCCACCATCTTCTACATCTCTGTCTTTTATATTCAGCAATGCACATTGCTGCGAATGTAATGCAACGTAAATTATGTTTTTTTTGTCGCATTTTTCTCGCGGTTAGGGTAGGGTATGTATAACCTGAAAATCTCTGTTCTAGCAGGCATCCAATTCATGGCCGAAAGTTACTGCAAATTGTCACTAAAAATTGATGAAAGATTAGAACCGATTCTAAACTCATCAATTTATTGGTCAAGTTCAAGTTGACGACAATTTTCTGTTTACACCTATCAATAAAATTGAAGGTCACAAAATTGACCAATTTATTGGAACGTGTAAATTCGCACTGAAAAATATACGCATTGACTAGAAAACCTCCTCCTTTTTTTATTTCGTCGGTTAAAAAGTATTTTTAACCGCTTTTTTTGTTGTTTTACCAACCATCAGAAGTTGGGTTAAGACAATAACCCACCCCTTTGGATACAGAACCCAAATACTATAAACATAACAGATCATTCCCTCTTTCGAAAGAGTATAAACCGACGAAAAAATCAACTGAAAAGCAAAAAATAAAATAAACCTTCTTAGTCTTGATGATAATTGAGCTCCTAAACTAATGTGAGTAACTAATTTTGAGTCGGCGCCAAGCAAATAATTATCGAAGATCATTATTTTACTTTGAAGAAGTAATCAAAACGCCGCTGTGCATCTGGCCGCCATCATTTTACGCTTCACCTAATTCAATTGCTAGTTTGTTTGGCGCCGACTCAAAATTAGTTACCCACATTAGTTTAGGATCTCAATTATCATTAATACTAAGGTTTATTATATTTTTTGCTGTTCAGTTGATTTTTTCGTCGGTTTAATTTTTTGTTAAAAAGTTTTTATTTTTGGCTGAAATCTAGTAACTTAATTTTTGATTACTTCCAAAATACTTACTTACCTAGCTCACTTCAACTATTAACTGTTAAATAATATGATTTTCTACTTAAACTATTAATTGTTATACAGGGTGAGTCAGAAGTACTTTGACAAACTTCAGAAGGTGGTTCCTCACAATATTCTAATATGAATTGTCTGAATAAATATATGTACGGAAACGCGTCGTTTCCAAGATACAAGGTGTTGAAGTTTCATTTTATTTTCGTTTTTTTCAAATAACTTTCGAAATACGGACCTTAATTAAACGAAAATTGGTATTGAGTGGTTTTTTGAGGTGTCGAATCCGAACCTGATGTTATTATTGCTCTTACTCGTAGGGGGCGTGTCTTTTTCTTCTTTGAAGATTCATAACTTTTTTGAGCGTACTTCTAGAAAAAATTTCAGTAAAAAAATCAATTTCTCTATCATATCTACGTAAAAAAGCTACCCTTGTTACAAGTCGCTATAAGCAACCGTTTTCTAGATATTTGGACTTGAAAATTTCAAGTCGATTATTTGATAATCGATGCGTGTTGAAGTTATTACCATTATTCTGCATTTTTCATAAGAATGCTTAGGAAATGAATTTGAATTTTAAGTAAGTAGTTTTGGTAATTACATATTATGTGACAGTTAAATGTTTTGTTGTTTTGTTGAAGTTTCTGTAAGTTTTAAAACACTAATATTGAAAAAATGGATCATTCAAACAATAATGCTTATTTAG
Source organism: Gonioctena quinquepunctata (assembly GCA_018342105.1). Lineage (NCBI taxonomy): Eukaryota > Metazoa > Arthropoda > Insecta > Coleoptera > Chrysomelidae > Gonioctena > Gonioctena quinquepunctata. The sequence continues at coordinate 313,935 of JAFIRS010001029.1, read as the reverse complement.
TCGATATGCATTTCGTTTATGGCCTTGCGGATGATGCGCGCGAAGTAAGACGTATTACCAGGAGCAATTTCCTAATCGAGTACTGCCTTCAGCTCCAAGCTCCAACATTCACCAGTCTCCACCGTCGTTCGGCAGAAACAGGGAGCTTCAAGAGGGCAGCTGATATTATTGGAAGACCACGAGCAGTCCGAACACCAGAATTCGAAGAAGCTGTTCTGAACGCTCTCGAGGAGAATCCAGAAACAAGTATAAGAATAATTGCTGAAGCTCTCAATTCTACTGAGTCCACAGTTTGGAGAATTATCCAAGATCAACAATTTTATTCATACCATATTTAAAGGGTACAATCTCTTTTGCCACGAGACTTTCCCCAACGCATTACTATAGCTGGAAATCCTCAATTTTCAACTTATGTACTCTTTTTTTACTGACAAATGTGCTAGAAGTACGCTCAAAAAAGTTATGAATCTTCAAAAAAAAAAGACGTATAGGTGGCGCCCCCTACGAATAAGAGCAATAATAACATCAGGTTTGAATTTGACAACTCAAAAAACCTCTCAATTCCAATTTTTGTTTAATTGAGGTTAGTATTTCGAAAGTTATTGAAAAAAAACGAAGATAAAAATAGAACTTCAACACCCTGTTTCCGGACATATATTTATTCGGACAATTCATATAAGAATATTGTGAGGAATCACCTCCTGAAGTTTGTCAAAGTACTTCTGACTCACCCTGTATAATATAAATTATTTTTGAAAGTTTTGGTTAGTTGATTCCATCACTTTGTATATAATTCCATCCTTTCACAGAATGTAATTATTTTGACGGATGTAGGAGGATCTGTCAATGTCAAGTCAACTACATATGTGTGCCAATGTTCACGAGTGAAAAATCAATCATCCCCTATTTTTCTACCCATAGGGGTGGATCATTCCATTCCAAATTGAAATATGATCAACTATGAGGTATACACTATAAATCAAGAATGAAAAAAGAATCATCCAAATAAATAAAAAAAGAGTCATCTTAATCGGAAAACCCACTAGAAAGTTATGCCTGATAGAATCGGTTAAGGGACCAAAATTCAGAGGGTGAACGATCAATATCCTTCATTATTCTACCCTTGGTTGGTTGGTTGAAAGCTGACGAGCCAGAGACAGGGTTGGCACTTAGCTTCCCTTGACACTGCGACCAGCTGGGGTCTATTGTATCACTCTGTCGTCAGTGGTTCCTCATTCAAACAGGTTTGTGCCTTTAATTGGGTTTAGAAGCCTGTTGATAAGATTCTTCGGATTCATGCCTGTTTCCGGGCTGATCTCTCCAAAGGTTCTGTGTCGCCTACTACTTAGGGCGTCACAGTCGAAGATAATATGAGAGGCTGTTTCCTCCTCTTCATCACATAACCTACACTCCACGGTTTCCCTGCGTACTCCCATGGTGTTAAGGTGTTTTCTTAGGCCGCAGTGTCCAGTCAACAGACCCATTATTATACGAGCCTTCGTTCTGTTCAGGTTCAGAAGGTCAGCCGTCAGGGTCCGGTTTGGATGCCCTACCATAACTTTGCTGTGTATTTGCCCGACAGTTTGATCCCAATATTGTTGGTGTCTTCTTTTTATCCACTCGTCGATCAGGGTCCTGCAACGGTTTTCGCTAATCCCATGTGCAGGTTCTGGTCCTGTGAATAGATTTTCAGATGCTTGTCTAGCTAGCTGGTCCGCTTTGACGTTGCCTTCAATGCCTCTATGACCTGGCACCCACATCAAGGTGACCTTGTTGTGTTTTGCCAGCTCGATGAGGTTCTGGAGGCAGTCCCAGACCAGTTTGGACTTTATCTGTATGGAGTTGAGTGCTTTGATAGCACTTTGACAGTCAGATAGAATGAAGATGTGTTTTTTCCTATAACCACTTTCTAGATTCTTCTGAATGCATACCATGATAGCATGTGTTTCAGCTTGGAATATCGTTGAGCATTTGCCAAGTGGTATTATGTAATCCCTTCTTGGCCTTACCCCATGTATTGCTGCTCCCGTTCCTTCAACTGTCTTTGAACCGTCTGTATAGCAGACTATGTCCGCAGTTGATTGTGATTCTATACTCGGGGCCCATCCAGATCCATCAATTCGTGTTTCGAATGGTTTTTCGAATGAGTATAGGGGTTGCATGTAGCCTGAAATCATTTCGAGTTATTCGATGTTGATTACATGAGTGATTCTGGTATGTCCAGTTGTTCGGATTCTCCAGTTTTTTATTTGTTTCAGTCTGTATTCACTCATCCTGGCCTCTCCAATGACATGTAAGTCAAGGGGTTGGAGTGCTATTCATTGCACCCGTGATACAGAGACAGGCAAGCCTCTGGATTTTCCCAAGGTTGGTTTTTGCCTGTCTTTGATTTGTTTTTGGCCGCCATAAGAGTGAGCCATAAGTTATTATTGGTCTTATTACCGCTGTGACACCTCAAAAAACCTCTCAATACCAATTTTTGTTCAATTAAGGTTAGTATTTCGAGAGTTATTTAAAAAAAACGAAAATAGAAATAAAACTTTAACATCCTGTATCTTGGAAACGGAGCGTTTCCGACATATATTTATTTAGACAATTCATATAAGAATATTTTGAGGAATCACCTCCTGAAGTTTGTCAAAGTACTTCCGACTCACCCTGTATAATATAAATTATTTTTGAAAGTTCTGGTTAGTTGATTTCATCACTTCGTATATAATTCCATCCTTTCACAGAATGTAATTATTTTGACGGATGTAGGAGGATCTGTCAATGTCAAGTCAACTACATATGTGTGCCAATGTTCACGAGTGAAAAATCAATCATCCCCTATTTTTCTACCCACAGGGGTGGATCATTCTATTCCAAATTGAAATATGATCAACTATGAGGTATACACTATAAATCAAGAATGAAAAAAGAATCATCCAAATAAATAAAAAAAGAATCATCTTAATCGGAAAACCCACTACAAAGTTATGCCTGATAGAATCGGGTAACGGACCAAAATTCAGAGGGTGAACGATCAATATCCTTCATTATGCTACCCTTAGGGATGGATTTTCTTGTTCAAATTCGAATGGGACCAACTTCGAAGTACACCCTATCCAATGAAAAAAGAATCATCGGAATCGAACAGCTTTGTGAAAAGTTATGCGTGGTCATACATAAAAAAAAATATACGCGTCGACTAGAGAACCTCCTCCTTTTTGATTTCGTCGGTTAAAAATAACCATAATCAGAAATCAATAATCCATAAAATGATTAAAGAAAGCCCCTTTCATATTACATTCTTTGAATAACTATATGTGGTAGAATTATAAATTTTGCCGGCCGGTAATATCACCTCATTACCATTCTCCACTGATGGAGCTGCGTTTTTGGCATGCACTGATGAAGTTTTACAATGTCTTCCGTCCTGAAACTCATTTCCGGACGAAAGACACTACTATTAGAGTCTTTCGAATACGAACCATTCATGTTCTGATATCTAGTGGCTATTATTATCCTCCGATGATCGAGAGTTGGAAGAAGTTGAAGTAAATTTATTAAATTGGTAATTTTAACAATACAAAATCTTGGGTCTTCCAACAGCATCCTTATAATGAATACCACAAGGTTTCATATCTGTCTGTAACCCATACCCAATCTCCTGCCAGATCGCTCAATTTCTTGCTTCAGTGTCTGTTGTTGAAGTGACTAGCGTTTTTTTTTTCTATCAACTGAACCTTTAGGTTTATTATGTTATACGAGGAAAAAATCCTACCGAACAAAGATTCAAGAATTACAAACGACCCCGCACCATCCTTATAGAAAATGGCGTTCGGTTAAATTTCGTGAATTTTTGGAATGTTGTAGACTTTGACTTCCTCGGCAAAAGTGTCCATCTGCACAAAAAAATCGATCGACTAGTTTTCTAGATACAGGGTGTTAAAGATGAAAAGTGAAGCTTTCTGCTCAGAATGTTTAACAATTCCGAGATTTGACAAAACGCCTATCGACAACGTATCCATTATATTTTTTCGATTTGTGCTCTACAACAGGGTGAACAAAAAAATCCAATTCGATTAATTTTAAACCAACCAGTGTCAGTTGTCTGATGAGAATTGAAGAATTTATTTAGCCTGGCGAACTCCCTCAATCTCGATAGAAGTTAATTGTTTTTATTTTTATACAGGGTGGTTCCAAAATAGGTAGGACAACTCCTCGTTTTTTAGTTCGGATGGGGGAGAGCATGTCATATATATATATATATATATATATATATATATATATATATATATATATATAGTTGTACACGGTAGCTTGTGAAGCCCACCAAATGAACGGGTCGCTCTTGAACCCGCACTTTCCAGAATGGGCGAAGAGTATATTCCAGTGCAATGACATCATTCGTCGAAGCACACTTAGAGGGGTGACAATTCTCCATATTTAAACATTTGTATACTCCATTGAAACGCCAATTATGCTTTCACTACGCTATGAATCCCAAACGTATATTGCCTATATTAAAACGGCCTCTGTGTGTCCCAGCGGCGTTGCCTCTACTGCTTCGCGTGTTTTTCAGTACGAAATATTTATTAGGGATTTCACATCAGTGAACGTATGGTGACTTGCAGAAATGTCCAGTAGAGGGAAGCAGATTGTGGCGATGGCACTTCAAAATACTAACTTGAGAAAAGGCAAAAAGGTGAGTACATAATTTATATTCAGTATAATGTTTATGTTCAATAATATGCGACTCGCTTTGAAGTTGATGAATATATTTTTTTTTGTATTATCCAGTTGATTATCGTATGAGAAAAGATGATAGCCCCGAAAATGAGGATTTTTCGTCAGGTTCAGGTGAGGAAGTTAAATTTTCCGACGTGATTAAAGTGGGGGTTGAGAGCTTGTATAGGATACCGTTAGTTTTTTCAGGTGGAGTTCATGAAAATTGGTATTTTAGGTCTTTGTTACCAATACATAAATACGTGTTTCAGTGTTTTCCGAAATTTAACCCCTAAAGGGGTGATATAGGGGGTTGAATGGGTTGGAAATTTCCATGTAAATTTCTATGGGGTTACTTTCCAAGTTAGTATCATAAAAATTTGAGTCTTTGTTACAAATGAAGAAATACATATTTCAGTGTTCACTGTATGGGTAGATAAACACTCCCAAGTATGCAATGAAAATGAACGAATAACACACCAGTTCTATGAGAAAATATATTTTTATCTTCGAAACTAAAAATAGCTGAACGAATTTCGATATTCTCAAATCAATTGTTGGAAAGATAGATTGTTCAAAGATAACTATGGAATGGCCACATTGGTCAAGGGTTACTCAAGATCACACAATTCACAAAAGTAGTAAAAATATTGATTTTTATAACTCTCGATACCAGCCAAGAGTCTTAGGAATTTATCCATGGCAATCTCCACCTCGGTAGGAAATTACAGTAATCAGAATCTATAGTATAAATGATTTCATACTGTCCACGAGCCAACAATTCTGAGAATAATTATCAAAAGCAAATATCTCGCGAACTTCAATATTTTGTACTAGTCGGAACAAGACTTTTTCAATTAATTACTATACATTTCCAAACATACCGTAGTAGCGGTAATATTTTGGAGAGAAAAGTCAATAGAAAAACATCATGATGTTTTGTAAAATATGCTTTTGCATTGATATCAATCCTTTTCAATGTAATTTCCCATGAGTTTCAAGAACTTGTTTAGGGTGTTCCGTTAGTTTTCAAGTTAGGAACATAAAAATTGGAATTTGAAGTCTTTGTTACGAATGGAGAAATGTATATTTCAGTGTTATCAGAAATTCAACCCTCAAAGGGGTGAAATGAGGGAGGGGGCTAATTTTTGTATAGGGGTTCCGTTAGTTTTATAAGTTGGGGTCATAGAAATTGGTATTTCAGGTCTTTGTTACGAATATAGAACCCCTAGAGGGCTGAAATGGGGGGTTAAATGAGATTGAAAGTTTCTATAGCGGTTTCGTTAGTTTTCAAGTTAGGATCATAAAAATTGGTATTCGAAGTCTCTGAAACGAATAAAGAAATGTGTATCAGGAATGCAATCCTTGAAGGGGTGAAATGAGGGGACAGGGGTTAAAATTTTCATAGGGGTTCCGTTAGTTTTTGAGTTGGGGTCAGATAATTGGTATTTGGGGTCTTCGTTTCAAATAAAGAAATACGTTATCAGTAATTTTGAAAATTCAATATCTAAACGTGTGAAATTGGGGGTGAATTTTTTATAGGGGTTCCGTCAGTTTTTGAGTTGGGGTCATAAAAATTGGTATTTGAGGTTTTTGTTACAAATAAAGAAATTAGTGTTTCAATATTTTCAGAATTTCAACTCCTAAATGGGTGAAAGGGGGAGGGGGTGAAAATGTTTATGGTAGTTTCATTAGTTTTCATGTAAGAATAATAAAAATTGGAGTTTTGGCTCTCTGTTGCAAATTAATGAATCTTGTTAAACCTTACTTGATAATTCTGTCCCTACAGGGATGAAAAAGGGTTAGTTAATTTGTAATAGTCGTCAGAAAGCATTACTTTCGCTGTCAAATCAATTATGCCACCCAAGCGAGATAACGGGATGACCGGATCACAGGAAACGGGAGAACGGAAAGCGGACAAAGCCACAGGCATAAGCTGAATGAACAAACACAAAGAAAAACATTAAAAGAAATAGAAATTCTACGCGGTCGAAGTCTATCTCGGACAGTTTTTTTTTCATTGAAAGTTGAATCCGAGAATGCAATGAACAGACGGTAGAATATTGAGGAAGTGTGGCCAGACATCTAGGGCGGTGAACAAGCGTGGAAGAAGAAAATACAGACAGATTCGTTGGGTGGAGGTATGGGTGGATAAACACTCCAAAGTACGCCTTGAAAATGAACAAATAGCACAGCTGAATAAATTTCGATATTCTCAAATCAACTGTCGGAAAGATAGATTGGAATGGGCACATTGGTCAAGGGTTAGTCAAGATCACACAATGTTGGAAGAATATTGATTTTCATAACTCTCGATACCAGCCAAGAATATTGAAAATAAAACGAGGAATTTGTCCATTGCAATCTCTATCTCGGTAGGATATTACAGTGTTGAGTATATAGTGAAAATAATTTTTCATACTGTCCACGAGCCAACAATTCTGAGACTAGTTATCAAGAGCAAATATCTCGCCAACTCCAATTTTTTGTGAAAGTGGGAACACGACTATATCAATTCATTAATATATATTTTCCAACATAGCGTAGTTCTTGGAGGGAAAAATCAATAGAATAATGAAGTTTTGTGAAAAATGCTCTGATATCACTCCTTCTCAATGTAAACTTACCATATATAACACATAAATATTTTCAATGTGAGTGTATATGACGGAGGTGCGAGTCCCTTACTCTAAGCTCCGTAACTAATTTTCGACAAAATTTACTTTTCTTTTTCCCTGAAATAATGATTCCTGTTTTCTATGTTTTTGTCAAGTGAAAGAGTTGATGATTTTTATGAGGTATTCCAATGATTAAATTTGTTTTTTTAATAAAACGTAAGTTAATTGAATATTGATCAGGCTAGGCAAACAGAGCATTTCTCCTTGCATGTTCATCAAGGGTACTCCTATATACCTATATCCTTCACTCCTTTACATGAGTCTGCATATTGCTCAGATAATTCGGAAAAATATATCATCAGCTCTTGCGCTACAAAACGATGGAAGATAGTGACTAAAGTTTATCTTTCAGTCGCAGATGATTCCACATCTGATTTTATGAACATCCTGTTCATATTTCCGAGCAAATCAATCTATCATACTCCAAAGTGTCCCTCCAAAAGAAATGTTTCTAACTTTCCATCTTTGCAAAGTGAGATTGCTTCTAATAAATGTGTTTCCCATTTCTTCCGGTCTTCCTGATGATCGTGGAAACGTGAAATAGATTTTCGACGACAAAAATGTATTGAAGACCTAGTGGATGCGATGCCTTTCTTGCGTCAATGTTACAAATGATTTCTGGTGAGTACTCTCAAGCCGTCCTGATGATTGGGAAACCATGAAACAGGCTGTAGACGGATGGTGTGTTTTTTGGATTCGTAACAGATTTCTCTCATTCTCGATATTTGTTTGCGTTAAACGCATGAGGAGTACGACTATTGATATCGTGGGTAGGCCTATCTGACACATTTGTTGGTGACCTGTTAATGTGCACGAAATCTCGTGATATTAAAATTCCACGATATTAGGTTTAAGCTTCACCGCACAGATTATAGATGTCACTATCAATAATCTGATGCAATTCACATGTTTGTATTGGCCTAAGGCTATGAACCAACGAGAAATCTGATGCGAATTTGAAAGAGACCACAAGCCGTCCTGATGATTGGGAAACCATGAAACAGGCTGTAGACGGATGGTGTGTTTTTTTGGATTCGTAACAGATTTCTCTCATTCTCGATATTTGTTTGCGTTAAACGCATGAGGAGTACGACTATTGATATCGTGGGTAGGCCTATCTGACACATTTGTTGGTGACCTGTTAATGTGCACGAAATCTCGTGATATTAAAATTCCACGATATTAGGTTTAAGCTTCACCGCACAGATTATAGATGTCACTATCAATAATCTGATGCAATTCACATGTTTGTATTGGCCTAAGGCTAAATCTGATGCGAATTTGAAAGAGACCACAAGCCGTCCTGATGATTGGGAAACCATGAAACAGGCTGTAGACGGATGGTGTGTTTTTTTGGATTTGTAACAGATTTCTCTCATTCTCGATATATATATATATATATATATATATATATATATATATATATATATATGTATATATATATATACTATATATATATATGTTATATCAGAATCCATTGTCCCAAGATTGCATCATCTTCTACGCCGTATCTTTTTCTACGCAGTTCGACAGGAAACCAGTCAACACATCTCAAGGTGCCCTAGATGAACGACGCCATGCATCGTCAGCACACCAAAGTCTATGAAAGAGGATCCCAGACTCCAGGAGAGCATTCTTTGATATTCTTTGCTATTCTTTGATACTCTTTGATATTCATAATCACCCATTAGCATTCACTGAATCCGATACATATTGTATTGTATAAATATCCATCCCAGTTATTCATACTGTGGATTAGTTGTAATTAATAAAAATAAAGTTCTTTTTTTAAAAAGACGTATAAGTGAAAAACCCCATAACAAATTGGCGCAGTCGTACGGATCTCAAAAACGTTGGGATTCAGAAGAAAACCAGCGGTAGTGTCCGACTTTCAAGAGGAAAGAACCGCCAGCCAAAGCCCAAGTGAATTGGACGGTCTCTTCAACTCCAGGAAACACGCGGAAGTCGTTTACGCTGCTCATCTTGCTGAAACGAAGATTTCTACAAGAAACACGCGGAAGTCGTTCAACGCTGCTCATCTTGGTGGAGCTAGAGCTTGTGAAGCCGGATTTCATCCAATCACACCCAGGAGACACGACATCAAAGAAAACAACGAAGAAAGAAACCTTCAACGAAGAAAGAAAACATCAAAGAAACCTTCAACGAAGAAAGAAAACAACGAAGAAAGAAAACAACGAAGAAAGAAACCTTCAACGAAGAAAGAAACCATCAAAGAAGAAAGAAACCAACAAAGAAAACGAAGCTAGTCAACGACGAAGGATTTATTGTGAGTACCACATTGAATTATTTGTCTCAATTTATTATAAGTTCATTCAATTTTACCCAAAGTAGAAAATTGATTTAACCCTGTTCTATTTCCATACCTTTGAAAATAATTATTTCCGAAATTAAAATAGTTCCCAAAAATCATCCACAATGTCAGAACGCGGTTCACAAGAAAATCTCAATGACCTTATTGAACCATATAAACTTTCAGAAATTTTCTCAATTATACCAGAGTACGATGGCGATTCAATTTCGCTTGGAAATTTCTTAAATGCTTGTGATCAGCGAATGGCTGTAGATGAACAGAAACTTTTATTAACAATCCATATTAGAAATAAACTCAGAGGAAAAGCTTCTCAACTGATAAATTCTAGAAATCCAGAAAAATATTTAGATATCAGATGTTTACTAAATGCTCACTTTGGTGACTCCCGAGACTTAACTTCATTAATACAGGATTTGCAGAGAATCAGGCAAAATACTAATGAAACAGCACTTGCATTTTTCTCACGATTACAGAGCCATAATGCCAAAATGCATTCATGTGTACAAAAGTCAATTCTTAACAACGAACAGAAAGTTGCTCAGTCCGCATTGATAGAATCAATGGTATTGAACACACTATTGACAGGTTTAGAACCAAAAAAGGTCATATCATTAGAGCAGGTAATCCCCAAAAATGATAGACCCTCAATCAGAATAAAGCGTGAGATACAGCTCTCATACTTCGAAAATCAAAGAACGAATACACGTCCCTTACCAAATATAAATACGAGAAATAATCCAAATATTTCTAGAAAACCCATGAATAGACAAACAAATTTTCAGAGAAGTGATAATTTTTACCAAAACCAACCACGACAGAATTTCAATTCACCCCAAAATTCCAATCCGTCCAAACTTCCAAAGACAAAATACAAATTTCAAACCAATATACTCCAAGGCAAAATTTTCAATATCAACCACGTCCTCAACCAACACAGTCGAATTTCAATCAATTTTGTCAGCCCAATAACTCAAATCAACAAAACAGACCATCAGTTATTCAAAGAAATCCCCAAAATACACCCAATACACCAAAAACATATCTAGTGAATTATGATGAATTCAATAATCCTATTGATGTTCAATCAAATGATTATACAAATTTTTATTATGAAGATTTTCCAGATGAAAATAATCAATTCCAAAATTCATACTATAATGAACCCACACCATCAAATGAATATGAAGAAATTGATACAGATCAATTTAATACGGATTTTCACAACAATCTATCTTTGAACAACCCACCTATAGAGTTCAACATGAATCAAACAGACAATTCAAACACTCAGTTTCAAGAAACCCTTTATACGGACAATCTATTAATAAGCCAGCAGGAATGCATAACTCAACCATTAGAGATAACAGAAAACCTTGCAGCCGTAGTCAAACCTTGAACCCTACAACGATCAAGACAATGAACAATCAGAAACATTCAGACCAACAGTTTCTATAAACCCTAACTTCAGCAATTTATATTATATCGTAAGCCCGAGTAACTTTAGAATTTTAATTGATACAGGTGCCGCATTATCTATCTTTAAGAAGAGAACAGTAGAAAATTATTCAGAAAGACATCCAGAAAATATTCCCATATCAGGTATTACAGATGGAAAAATAATGATTAATGAATCAGTTATGTTACCTTTTGGAACAAAAGAAAATACAGTGTACCACAAAATTTATGTTCATGATTTAGACATCGAATTTGACGGTGTTTTAGGAACAGATTTTCTCAAACGTTTCGATGGAATAGTAGATATTGGTAATCAAATATTAATTTTGAATTACAAAACTTTTCCTTTATATTCAGTAAACAAAATTCAAAAGAACTCCGAAATTCAGAATACTCATTCTCATACTTATTCAAGCTTGAAACCTAAAATAAAAAATGAAATACAAATAGGACCAAGAACTGAACAAGTATATAAATTAAAATCAAACTTGAAAAATACAGAAGCTATACTGTTAGCTACCGAGAAAGAAAAAGTAAGACTCCCAAATGCAATTGTAAAAACTGAAAAAACAGAGAAAGATTCCGAATTGAAATCAAATTTGAAAAACGCAGAAGCACTAAAGGTTACTAAAGTAGAAGTAAATATAAAAAATCAAAATTATTTTGATATAAATAAAAAATGTGATTTTCTAAAGACTATTGAAGTTCTAGATAAAACTTCAGAATCAATTAGAACTTTTGAGAAGAATAAGATAATCAATAAACATGAATATCAGAGTAATGAGATAAAGAATACAAATTCAGCTTCAGAAGTTAAAAAACATACGAACAAATTCATCAAACTTATCTTTGGACCTGCTATGTGTCCTCCAGAAAGAAACATATTTCTGTATAAATCGGGTAGACCTCCTGAAAAAACAATATTTCTGTATATTCCAGGTAGACCACCTGAAAAATATATTCAACCAAGAAAATATAAAATAACAATATATATTTCTAGAATCTATTTTAGAGCATATCTTAACCGGACTCGGAAATGAACGTTGTTTAGTCTATATGGACGACATAATAATTTATTCCCCGACGATAGATGAACATATTCAAAATTTAACACTTGTTTTCAAAAGATTGAAAAAAGCAAATTTAAAAATACAACCAGATAAATGTGAATTCTTAAGACAAGAAGTAGCATACTTAGGACATGTAATAACTGAAGAAGGAGTTAAACCAAACCCAACAAAAGTTGATTGTATGATGAATTTTCCCGAACCAACGAATCCAAAAGAAATAAAACAATTTCTAGGACTTGCAGGATATTATAGAAAGTTCATACCTAATTTTTCGAAAATCTCAAAACCTATGACACATTTATTACAAAAAGATGTAGTATTTAATTTTGATAATGAATGTAAAAATTCTTTTCAAGAATTGAAGAAGCTTTAACAACCAATCCAATATTAATTTATCCAAATTTTGATGATCCATTCATTCTTACGACAGATGCCTCATCATTTGCAATAGGTGCGGTATTATCCCAAGGAGCAATTGGAAAAGATTTACCAATTGCGTATGCCTCTAGAACATTATGTCCAGCTGAAACAAGATACTCAACAATAGAACGAGAATTGTTAGCTATGGTTTGGTCAGTAAAACATTTTCGGCCTTATTTATATGGAAGAAAATTCAATTTTATAGTAGACCATCGACCTTTAACATCAAAGACCCTGGTAGTCGATTAGCCAGATGGCGTTTAAAATTAGAAGAATATCAATTCAATGTAATTTATAGACCAGGTAGAATACATAAAAATGCCAATGCATTATCTAGAATAAAAATAAATCATTTCAACGAATGTACAAAATTTCATTCAAAAATATTAGTCATTGATAATGAAAACGATGAACCAGAAATTTCAGACACAGAAACTGAAATTGCCCCAGAAACAATACTGGAAGAATTATCAAACTTTTCCAGACTTTTCAAAACGAAATCGATGATAGAATATTCTAAATTTGAATTTACCAATGCTCAATTATTGGATAAAGCTCATAAAGACATTATAATTTTTCCCCAGATTTCCCCAAATTTTTGAAGATATATTCGAAGAAGAACCAAATTTTCAATATAATAAAATAAATGTTTTGACAAGTAAAACAGTCAAGAATAGAAAATACTATATTATACCAGTACCTTACGATCCAGGAAACGCGATTGAATATATGTTTAGTTCATTATATAGATGCCAGGACATACTCAAAACATCAAAACTTTATCAAGTTGAAAATAATGCAGATTTACCAATACAGGAAATGCTTTCTTATATTTATCAGATAATGAAGAAATCAAATTTATAATTTGTCAAAATGTTGTAACAACACCAGAAAAAGATCAAATACCAATAATACTTGATCAATTTCACAGTGGAAAAAGTAATTTACACCGTGGAATTAACGAAACAATTCGACGAATCAGATAGAAATATAATTGGACAGGAATGACCAAAGATGTTGAAAAATTCATAAGAGAATGTGACACATGTCAGAAAACAAAAATTTGTCGGAAAAACTTAGAAAATCCCTTAGTAATTACGGAAACACCTAAGACTCCTTTTGAGAGAATAAACATTGATATATTAGAAATACCAGTAAAAAACTATATGTTAACGATAAGATGCGAATTAACTAAATTCACGCAAGCATATCCATTAGAAGATAAAACATCAAAATCAGTTGTAAACACTTTACTCCTTTACTTCCAACATTTCGGAACCCCTCTCAGAATACATGCAGATTCAGGAAGAGAATTTAATAGTAGTTTATTGAAAGACTTATGCTTATTATACGACATAAAACTAACTTTTTCTAGTGTAGATCATCCCCAATCAAATGGTTCGCTCGAAAGATTTCACGCAACTTTAACTGAAATGATTAGAGCTCATAAAACAGAAAATCCAGATGAACATCCTTTTACAATTTCACCCTATGCAGTGATGTGTTACAATAATTCCAAAAACGCATCACATGGATTCGGTCCATATGAATTAGTTTTCGGACATACTTCAAGTAGACCCCCCGAAGTATTATATAATCAAAAATAATTAATGACAAAATACATAAGAGACTTGAACAACAGAATGGAATACTTTTATAAAATAGCTCGCGAAAAGATTCACAGAAAAAAGGAAAAAGCCAAAATCCGATTTGATGAAAAATTACATCATGAACCTATCACATACAATATTGGAGATAAAGTATTTGTGAAAGAATCTCAAATAAAGAATAAACTAGAAAATAAATTTAATGGCCCATTTGAAATTTTAGAAGTTTACCAAAACTCAGCCCTTCTCAAAAACCCAGAAACGAATTACACTACTAAAGTCAATTTTGATCGATTGAAACCCTATTTTGTTTCAGATCAATAATGGAGTATCATTTATTAATGATAATTCTAGCAGTTCAACTTGCCAACGCCCAGTATAACATCTCACCTATAAACAACTCGATAGGAGTTTACTATCATGAACAAGTGACATGAAAATAAGTAATGAAAAATGACATTATTAGTTTATAAGGATATCGCCCCAATCAAAGTCGCGATAGATCATAATAATAAGATATTAGAAGAACTTGTACATCTCGTAGAACAAATCACCCTAGAATGCAATATTTCAATTCTGAAATAAACACACATATAAGCTTATTAAGTAAGATAAGCGCACAAGTAGATTTAAAATATAATGAAATCAAAATGGATTCAAATGAATATGATAAGAAATACAAAAGAGGTATTCTCAACGAAATAGGCTCGATATGGAAAGCAATCACAGGTAATTTACTCAAAAACCAAATTTCAGTAACAACTTCAGTTATAAAAGAATTCAATACAACTATTCAGCAACTGCAAATAGATGAAAAAACGTTTAATGAAGATATAAAGAAAATTGAAACATGGATTTATGATTTAACAGATGAATTAGCAATACTCAACGCAAAGTTGAAAGCTATCGAAATCTCTGAACAATTATTAGAAAGTTATACTTTTTTGGAAGATGAATTGAATGATATTTTAAATGCAAAATTTTAAAATTTTATACATAATTATAAGACCGAATGATTTAATAACATCTTTCGAGACATTTCTCAAACAACTCAAAAGAATAATCTCCCCTTACCAATAAAAATGTCATCAATATCCAAATATTTACAAATTATTGAACAACAAGCTTTTCAAAGATTCAAGAATTATTTTTATATTAAAGATTCCCTTAGTCGAACCAGAAATCTATACCATTTACCGAGTGTACCCCATTCCTATCCTAGATAATAGAACTGGATTACATCACATTTTATCTACAACTCATAATTTCATTGCAAAAGACGATGATTCGATGTTGTACGTTGCTTTTCAGAACCTTGAAAAATGTAAACAATTATTTTTTAATTTTCAAATATGTGAAAATGTAGTTTCATATCCAATTGACAGTTATTCATTATGTGAAGCACAAATTTTAAGACCACTCTTAGAACTTCCCAAAATATGTTCAGTTTCACTATTATTTGCGAAAGACTACAATGTTTTTGAAATTCAATTAAATACATGGTTAATTACCTTATCAGATCCTTAAATCATAACTATTAATTGTCAAATAGGAGATGTATCAACTCAAGTAATAAAAATTAATTCAATTTTGAAATTACAACCTCAATGAATGCATATATTGGAAATCAAGAGTACATGCATCTCTCATGTCTCAAGAACAAAATGTACATATAGAACACTTCCAATTTTGATACCTTATCAATGTTGCAATAATTTACCAGAAAAAGAAGAGCTACCTGAGCTAAAACCTTTGAAATTAAGTAAATTAAATGTTGACAATCTGAATATTGCCCAACATAAATTAACTCAATATGATGAAGAATTAGACAAAATCATAAATGAACCATTTGTGAAAAAACATATTTCATGGTTTACATATTTGACTATTACCATAATTATTTGTATTGTTTCACTATACATGTTTTGTAAGTGCAGAAATAGACGTTCTATGAAAATTGGTATAATGACCTCAAGCATGAACGATCATCCCCCACAACCTCCAAGACCGGGAATAACATTCTCATCCTTTAGAAGCTTACTACCCTCAAGGAGAAGACCAAGCATTCATCTTCAAGAACCAATTGAAGAGGAACAAATCGAATTGAATTCCAATGCACCTTCAAAATCATATGCCTGATGAAAGTTGCCGCATCGCATCAACTTTCTATTCAAGGGGGAAGTTGTTATATCAGAATCCTGAATGATCCCATTGTCCCAAGATTGCATCATCTTCTATGCCGTATCTTTTTCTACGCAGTTCGACAGGAAACCAGTCAACACATCTCAAGGTGCCCTAGATGAACGACGCCATGCATCGTCAGCACACCAAAGTCTATAAAAGAGGATCCCAGACTCCAGGAGAGCATTCTTTGATATTCTTTGCTATTCTTTGATACTCTTTGATATTCATAATCACTCATTAGCATTCACTGAATCCGATACATATTGTATTGTATAAATATCCATCCCAGTTATTCATACTGTGGATTAGTTGTAATTAATAAAAATAAAGTTCTTTTTTTTAAAAGACGTATAAGTGAAAAACCCCATAACATATATATATATATATATATATATATATATATTTTCTTTAGTTTCTTGACCACATATATATTTTCTTCAAATTCTCGGAATAAAGGTCTGATTCAGTCAATTCATATAATTTTCCTTAACGACGTTTCGACATGGTATTTGTCATCATCAGGTTAAAACAAAATTATTTTATTTAGTTTTGCGTTCGCATTGAACGAATATGAATTGACTGAATCAGACCTTTATTCCGAGAATTTGAAGAAAATATATATATATATATATATATATATACATACATATATATATATATATATATATGAGGATTGTTGATTCTTGGGAGTTAGGTTCATTCATTGATGGGATTATTCGAAATTAATACATTTTATTTTGCCGACGTTTCGATTACGACCGCAGTCTTCTTCAGGGTTTTTTTTTGCTACAAAAATATTTTTCGTTTGAAGTGAAAAGTTTACATACTAACAAGAATATGGACTTACCTAAAAACGTTTAGAATCACATGGAGAAATTAGCTAGGCCATCATTTTGACATTTCTTCCTCTTCTTCATGGTGAGCACAAACAATAAATAGTTCTTGTGAAAGGAATTTGTGAATTTGTGAAAGGAATTTGCACTTTATGTGTTGGTATTCAACAATGTTGTTCTACTACTGAAATGACATGGGAGTGAAATTGACGACGGTTTTTGCGTTCGGATGGAAAATTGGCACAGGGTTCTATTGTATAGTTGCTGTGGGTTTCGCTAGGCTTTACCGAGGGACGATGTGCATTAATTTGGGGCAGATGGCGTGATAGTTGTGCGCAGTGTTGCTTGTTTAAATGATATTATGATATATCTGGTTCAAATTTGTTGTTTATGCTGTTCGGTTTTTTTTTTATATGAATCAATTCAAGAAATTCCCTTTTTTTAGTATTGAATTCAGTGGCCAAAATTTTGGTTTCCGTGTAATTAAAATCATTATTTGTATTTTTTTATGTGTGCTTAGAGCTGTGGATGCGGTTTTAGCATATTCATGAGATTTTATACGGTTTTCCAAATATTGTGATGTTTGTCCGATATATACGTTGTTGCATGTTGGGTTTTTGGTTTTAATTTTGAAAAATTGCTTGAGAACGTTTTGGAGCTTTTGTGGCTGATTTCAATGTCGTGTGGTTTTAGTATGTTACTGATTTTTTCTGATAGGCCTTTGGAGTAGGGGATGGAGACGTGGAATTTGTTGTCAGTTTGTTTGGGGTAATTTTCTTTATTGTAGAACTTTTTTATTCTCTCTTTAAAGATATTATCGATCAACTGGTTGGGGAAGTTATTGAGCTGGTGTGTTTTTTTAGCTTTGTTGATTGCTTTGGGTCTGAATAATGGGTCTCTTAAGTGTATGGCTCTATCTGCAAGTCCAATAATGACTGATTTTTTTGTGCGATGGGGTGGTGAGATTCGAAATTGAGGTAACTGCCGGACCAGGTTTTTTTGGTATACCATTCAATTTTGATTTCGTCGTTAATATTATGTAAGGTGAGGTCTAGAATGTTGAGTTTTTTATCTTTTTCGAGTTTGTAGGTGAATTGTAATTTAGGATGGAATTTATTAAGGGTGTTGATTGTGAAGTTTAGTTTGTTTTTGGGTATTATTAGTAAGCAGTCATCGACGTAGCGTAGGTAGAGTGGTAAGGGGTAGTCGAGTTCACTTATTGCGGTTTCTTCTAATTGTGCCATCACACTGGAGATGGAGAGTCCCATGGCACATCCATCTATTTCTTTGTAATACTGGTCATTGTAATTGAAAAATGTTGATGAGAGGGCGGATTCAATAGCTTCTAAAAAATCTTTAAGGGGAATTTTTGTAAATTTTTCAATATTTTTCCATTTTTGGGTTATTACATTCTTGACGAGTTTTAGTGGGCTGTTAGTGTACAGGGAAGTTACGTCGAATGACATTGAAATTTGGTAGAAATTTTGAAGTTTCTTATTAGAGATTTGAAATGCCAGGAGTCTTTTAAATAATGTGGATTTTGATTAATTATGTTGGAAAGAATATTGCTAAGGTATTTGGAAGTTTTCGAACGGTGTTTGGGTGCATGAAACTATTGGACGTAAAGAGATGTTATTTTTATGTAGAAGACTCTTATATATATATATATATATATATATATATACAATATTTCTTAATTTCTTTACCACATATATTTATATTCTTAATTTTTCCGGAATAACTCTATATATTTTTCATTTCATTCGACGTTTCGACATTGTTTATGTCATTATTTTAAAGTTTACCTGAAGATGACATAAACAATGTCGAAACGTCGAATGAAATAAAAAATATATAGACTGACTAAGGCCCTTATTCCGAGAAAATGAAGAATATATATATATATATATATATATATAATATGTAGAAATTAGTGGGAAGCAGTCAATGGTAGACCAATTAATACGATTTCTTCGTTTTTATGTCGAGCTTTCGAAATTTTTTATTTTCTTCTTCAAGACGTAACTAAAAGTTAATACATGATTATATGATGGTATATAATTAGAATATACTTACTAACATGAAATTGAGAAAAAATAATATACAAAAAGAAACATCGGTGTTACAATTTAAAATGACAAGATGACAGCAAATTATGATTACTCAGTCAAATGTCTGAATAATCAAAATACCAAATGAAAGAGATACAGAGTGAAAATATAAAAATGTAAAAGTATGTATAAATATAAAAAATAATCATTTCAAAGAGGATTAGGTGTGATATTTTCTTTATGTTTTTTTAATAGATATGTATATATTGTACTGAGGTCATTAATATCTGTTCTTCTATTCATTGTTTTTTCATTGTTGTTTATATGAACCATTTCAAGAAAGAGACGCTTATTGAGATTTTGTTCATTATCGAGAATTCTGGCATTATCATAGTCAATTACATGATCTTTATCTATTACATGTTCAGCAAGGCATCACGATCTCACATTTCTCCTACAGTCACTTTTATGAGAGGTTATTCTATCTTTGAGCATTCTACTTGTCTGACCAATGTATACTTCATCACAGCTGCTGCAAGGAATTTCATAAATTATATTGTATATATTTTTGATTGGTATGGGAGTTTTTAATTTTGAATGTATTTGTGATATAGTTTTCAAACTGGTTTTTAGCTATTTTAACATTGTCTTCATTTTTGAACAATTGTATGAGGTTTGGTGTCAAATTATCTATATGAGATGCATCAGTTGGACGTGGACATTCTACCATTGCACGTGTTTTTTCGGGATCTTTATGCAAACCATCTTTATCAATGAAATGTCCTAAATTATTGATTTGTGGTTCAAAAAACCTACATTTCTTTAAATTGAAACGGAATCCTGCCTTCGAAAACTCATCAGCTGATACATTTTTAACGCCGAAAAACTGTATTTTTTTGGTTCTTATGCTACTGAGTCATAGATGGCAGCACACTAGCTCTAGTAAAACCAACCAAGTAGAAAGTGATCAAATTGGAGTTTCAGGCTAGCAAGACACACAAGCGAAGCGAGCATGTGCGAGAGCGTTATTTTCAAGTTGAAAAATTTACATTGTGTTCAACTTGGTTATCAATGTTAGCCAAGTTAGGTTAGGTTGTGTTTCCTTCTTTCACTTTAAAAATTGATTGAGTTATACAACTGGTAATTGAAAAAAAAAATGGATTCGTTCAACTTGGATAGCAATGTTTGCCAAGTCAGGTTAGGTTGTGTACACTTCTTTTAGGAATAGAAATAGCATTTCCTTTTAATTAAAGAAAAAAATTATTACGAAAAAAACCTTCCTAAAGACAAGCTTTTATTCAAATTGGCTAAAAAGTAAAAAATTATTGCTTTGGATGTACGAAGTACGTTACTCCGTGAGTTATAGATTTAAGAGTTCGAATACAAAAGCGACATGCTTTTGAATCTACGTCACTCATCCAAAGCAATTATTTTTACTTTTTAGCGCAACTGAATAAAAACTTGTCTTTGAAAAGATGTTTTCTATGAATTTTTATTTCGTGCCTTTTAGTAAGTACGCCTTAATCTATGCACTTTTGTTAATGTATCGTCATTATGAGGCCTTTTTTTGTAAGTTCTGAGCTATCTAGTTCTTCAATGTCATCTACAGATTAACTCGTCCGTCATCCTGGAGCTGCCATCTTGAATTTATTAATTTTGAAAATGAATTCCTAATCTCCGACACCGAAATCCTCCACATACCAATTTTGAAAAAAATCGGACCATAATCACAGAAATTTTTATTTTATGAACTTTGACAAAATAAAAGCTTGTAATGCAAAAATGGATTTCGTTCAACTTGGAAAGCAATGTTAGCAAAGTTAGATTAGGTTGTGTTCCCTTCTTTCACGTGTCAAATACTAGAAACACCGAAGGCGGTCTCGTTCACCATCAAATCGAACTCAGCAATTAGTTGTGATATTAACTCATTTCGACTTTTTTTTTACATCAATTTGCTAACTGATAAACGTCAACCTGTTCATATATGCAAACAAAAATGTAAAAGTTTTTTTTTCCTCCATACTGAGTTTGTAAACAGATTGTTAGAAATATTCAATAATTTATATAGACTGCATATTTTATTCAAACACCCTATAGATAAAAACAAAATCCAAGAAGTCAAATTGTACAAAAATATTGTCAAATAGGAACTATTTCTACCATAAAAAGTATCATCATTTCAAGAGATTTGCTTAAAAACTATAGAGGCAATCGAAAGTTATTGAAGTTTTGTTAAGTATTGTGTTGTAATTTTATATATTTTCAGGAATTTGAGTATTTCAATAAACTACCAATTAAATACTAGTCAAACTAGTGAAACACAAGGTTTATTATTGCATACTACAAATTGGTCTCTGAAATTGTTTTTAGGCAACACATAATCTCAACAAAGGGTAAATATTTAGTTACATCACACATGCACTCCGAATATGGGGAAAACACTTTTCTTACGTGTTTTTGCCTCCTGAACACGAATCCGGAAGAAAAACGCGGCGGACTCATACCGTTTCAGAGTTATATAGGTTTTTCAACTGAAACTAACCTCAATTTCAAGCACCGTTTTCTCGCACAAAAATAAAAACAATTAGTTTTTCATGAACAACCTCAAACTCACACCTTTTTTTATCGAAAAAATCATATTTCTTACACTGTTGCATATGAACAATTTCCGTTCATGTGACAGGAGAAGTTTAGTAACTCTGCCTGATTTTTTCATGTTGGCAATAAGTGAAGCAGCGCCAACTTTTCGAATTCAAATGTAAGCAAAAGTTGCTACTTCATTTATGTGTGCAATTGTTTTTTTCTAACCATTTTCTAACCATTTTAGCGGTGCTTCACTTATTGCCAACATGAAAAAATCAGGCAGAGTTACTAAACTTCTCCTGTCACATGAACGAAAATTGTTCATATGCAACAGTGTAAGAAATATGATTTTTTCGATAAAAACGTCGATATTTTGTGCAAAGTTGTGCCGAAAATGAGTGATTAAGGGTGTATTGTTTATGCTGGTATAAAGAAGGAGGCATTTTGAGTGATTTTTGTGCGAGAAAACGGTGCTTGAAATTGAGGTTAGTTTCAGTTGAAAAACCTATATAACTCTGAAACGGTATGAGTCCGCCGCGTTTTTCTTCCGGATTCGTGTTCAGGAGGCAAAAACACGTAAGAAAAGTGTTTTCCCCATATTCGGAGTGCATGTGTGATGTAACTAAATATTTACCCAACAAAGCTCAAATTCGTCTCGGTCTACAAAATGGCTCCATTATTGTATGGAAGAACCAAGCGAGGCCACTGTCTTGTATGCAATCGACCATATCGTGATGATAGGATGGTCGAATGTACAAAATGCATGAAATGGTTCTGCTACGAATGTGTTGATGTAACAGAAACTGTAGCTTCAGATGATCATTGGAGGTGTCCACCCTGCGATAGTATGCACTCAAAGGGCGCCAGGTCACAGAAATCTGAAATTTATCCAAAATCCTTAAATCGCCGTGAATCCGTTCCAGTCAATTCATCAAAAAGTAATTCTTCCACACGCAACAGATGCAAACTGAAACTGCAACTCCTTCAAGAAGAGAGAGAACTTCTGAGGAAGGAACGAGAGTTAGCTGAAGAATCGCGAAGAATTCTGGATGAAGAATCGGATCACAGTCAAGAATTGGACAATGAAGAGATAGAAACAATAAATCCATTGGCAAATAAGTTATTATCGTTGCAAATAGAGAATAATATCAACAATGAGAATGGAACCATATTTCCTTCATTACCCACTCAAGAGAACGAAATGCAACGGAAGCAAGAATACAAAAAGTCAACTGCAGTCTTTCACCCAACTGAGTTCAATAACTTCGAACAATCATCTTTGACACAACAACAATATGCTGCGCGACGATCTACTCCTAAAGAACTACCAACCTTCAATGGGAATCCGTATGACTGGCCTTTATTCATTAGTAGTTACGAAAGATCCACACAATTATGTGGATTTGACAATTACGAAAATCTGTTGAGACTGCAAAAATGTCTCAAAGGTACAGCCAAATCCATGGTATCCAGTTTCCTCACGTTACCTGAGTGTGTTCCACAAATCATTTCCACTTTGAGAATGCTCTTTGGTAGACCTGATCAAATATTAGAAACATATATCAATGCTGTTCGTCGTCAACCGCCCCCTAAGGCTAAAAAACTGGAAACATTGGTCGAATTCGCGTTAGCAGTCAAAAGTTTATGTGTCACACTGCAAGTTGTCAAATTGACAGAATATCTGAACAACCCAATGTTAATGCACGAACTAATAGATAAGCTTCCTTCACAAATGAAAGTCAATTGGGCTTTACATCGCGCAACTCTACAAACGTGTGGATTGGCAGAATTTGCGGAATGGATGTTTAATATAGCAACCAATGTCTGCACGGCTCTACCCACATTGATTATTACAGAACATAATCAAAAACGGCATAATGAACGACTCAATGCTCACAATTCTGAATCTTCACAAAAAAATAAACAGCCAATGAGTGAAGTTTCAAAATGCAAAGTATGTAGTGAACACTGTAGATATGTAGCAGATTGCAAAATGTTCCAGCAATATCCAATAACAGATAAATGGAAAGTCATTAGGGACCACAAACTATGTAGATTATGTCTAAAAAGACATCGATTTCCCTGCAAATATCCTGTCAAATGTGACAGGAATCAATGTCAGCGGAAACATCATCCACTCCTCCATAAAGATTACGAACCTACCCAACAAAATGCCGTTGCCAATAAAACTAACTCCGAAATCAATAATCATCATCAAATATCTCTACAGAGTGTTCGATTCCGAATAGTACCAGTCATATTGAAGAACGGTAATGAAGAGGTTTCAACATATGCATTTTTGGACGAAGGGTCTTCAATTACGATGGTGGATGAAAGTATCGCAGAAAAGCTCAATCTACAGGGGGAAGTCAAACCATTGTGCCTGAAATGGACCGGTAAACATCAGCGTTTAGAAAATAGTTCTCAAAAAGTTATAATTTCAATAGTTGGTGACTTTCCAGGCGCTAAGCAATTCGATTATCGTCCAGCACGAACAGTTGATTTTCTCAGTCTCCCACAACAATCTGTTGAAATGTCAAAACTCGTTGGAGAATATCCCTATCTGAAAAATTTACCCATTCAATCATATAAAGATGCCAAACCCCAAATACTCATTGGTTTGGACAACTGGGACTTAGCCTTACCACTCCGTGTCAGAAAAGGAAATGAAGGTCAACCTATTGCTGCTAAGTGTAGACTGGGATGGACAATATTTGCACTGTTACCATCGCGTCTGCAATCATGTGAGTCTTATAATTATCATGTATGTGAATGTACAGACTCCACAATGACTGACGAAAGGCTCCACGAAGCAGTAAAGCAATATTCCTCAGTTGAAAGTCTGGGTGTCAAAGCATCAAATACCATTTTTTCAAAAGAGCTAAGAAGAACAGACTATATTATGCAGTCTACAATAAATCAGAAGGAAAATAACTACAGAATTGGTTTGATTTGAAAGTATGATAATTTAAAATTGCCTGACAGTAGTAATATGGCTCTCCAAAGGATGGAGTATATGGAAAATGATTCAAAAGAAATCCAGAGTTAGGTATGAAAATGAATTCACAACTGAAAGATTATATGGAAAAAGGGTATATCCGGAAACTCACTCAAAAAGAACTTTCCCAGCAATACGAAAGAGTTTGGTACCTCTCTATATTCCCTGTATTCAATCCAAATAAACCTGGTGAGACGGTGTGACCCCGGGTCTTGTTAGATTATATAAATTCCTAGATCTTGGGTGGTAGGGGAAGTGTTCTTTTCATAAAAAAAAAAGAAACTAGCATTATGAAGTCAACTATGGAAAACATCAGAGCAACGTCTGAGGATGGAATATCATTCAGAAGGAACACATCCCAAGCAGGTAGTTAGGAATCATCATCTGTACTTCCAAGAAAAGAGTTTCCGATGACAAGAATCTAGCAGAAAGTAAGTAAAATTCCTTCGAGGATTTCTTTCCTTCTCCGCCACTGAAGTTATGGAATTGCATGACAACGGATAACAAGTTTGGTACTGTATGAAGAGAACAAGGTGAGTATGAATCACTTCATAGGTATGAGGTCCATACGCTTCATGGGTAACGTTGTATGTACTTCCTACGAGGCAACTTCAGCACTACGCTGCCATCTCCCAATCACATTTTCCTAACAATTTGTCATCTAGAATTGAAATACACACTTCATTGATGAATCTGAGCCTACAAATATCAATCTTAGGAACAGAAAGGACAAATCTGGGAACATTATAGAGATCAGGATATTCAACTCAACTTCAACAATACCCTGTATTGTTCAAATAATATTTCTCTGCTGAAATGACTTCCTAAATCGTAGGATACACTTTATTAATCAAATCCTAATTTCCTTACCCTGCAAATTTTCAATAATGTTATATACTTATTTCACCCCTCAAATGAAATAATATACTTTCTCGATGAAGCTGATAATAAGAACAGTATCTTTAGAGTTAGTAAAACCAAATCTAGGAAATATTAAAACCTAATCTAGGAAATATTATGAACATGTAGGATGACATTTCAACTTCTACACTACCCTGTCGTCTTCCTAGAATATTTCTCTACTAATCCAATATATCAAATGAAAGAATACACTTTTCTTATCAAACTGATATGCTTTTCACCCACCTCACAGAGTTTGAGAGCTGAAAATAGAGTTTCAAAGTGGAAATTGTCCGGAAGCGTCATATATAAACAACACGTCAACAACCAACTTTATAGCTCAAATTTGGGAAATGCGGTACTTTTTCATACGGGAAATCTGGTTCTAATGGTAGAACATATATCTTAATCCATTTTCGTACCAGTTTCAGATTGCAAATCCATTCGGGAAATTCAAATATTGGCAAATTCCTGTCGGATGGTTGGGATTCTTGAAAACAAAACATGGTAACCCTAGAAACATCCTTTTTTCTATAAAAGCGAGTCCAGAAATCGACGGAGGACATTCTAACTCAAGTCGTCGAAGTAGAAGTTTTCCTCCTTGGTACTGGCTGCACAATAAGGGAGTCGCTCTTTCAAGATGGAATCAACGACACCAATCCACTTACCTCTCGAGAGTCCGGGTCCGTAACTATTTAAATCAAATATGCCTTGAGTCTTAAGTCTACGTTCGGTTGTTCATATCAGTTAGATGAAAGTTCTAAGAACAAAGACATAATTAGTCGTTTCATATCACTCTCAAATCATTACAATTAGAATTGATAGAGTCAGCTTTCTTTAGTTGAACTGGTCTGGATCTAACCGCAACTTCGAGTAAAGTCTAGGTTTCATAAACCTTTTTATGCACAACGGTGAAATAGTGGAACTGAGTATGTTTATATGGCCCCAATGTTACTTCTTGCCATAAATGAATTTATCCCGGTTTTACCACTTGCCAAACCATTAAACTTAAAAAGTGATCGGGAAAGTAACGGTTTGTTTTATGGGTGCATCCAAAACGATTCCAAGCTGGTCACTAGGCTTATGTCAGAACAAACCCATGGTTGTGGCAATTTAAACATACTAGAGGATTATTCTCACACGTTGTCGGAAGGAAATTCTATAGGAATTTGGTTAAGGTCCAAGACTAATTAAGTATTACACAGTCTCTCTCACTAAATGTTGGAAATTCAAGAAAAAAAACCTCTTATCAGGAAATTTAAAGATTAAAGTAAGTTAGGAAGAAATTAGATATTGAAATCGTCTCTTAATGAACAGAAATTGGATGATAGACTTGAGGAACGTATCTCTCAGCCAGTAAATGGAATCACGTCATTATAAACTAGAAATCCCCAAGATATAGTTGTCCGGAGTTGCCTAAAGCAATCGATCGTATCACGATTTCACTATACCATAGCTAAATTGAGAAATGTTCGAAATGAGTAGGTTTGTAGTGCTACAATGTTACTCTCTGCAAAGTCATGGATCCCGGCCTTACGCATATATAAAAACTCTATATAAATAGAACGTGCTGTAAAGAGTGGCCCAGGATGGTAACGGGTTGTCTAGTATGTATGCACACAAAACAATCTCCGACCGGTCACTAGGTCCAATTGAGTCTAGCAACTCCTTGGTTGGGTACTGGAAATGTGCTATAGTCGTCATTATCTCAATTGGCGATGACAGATCTATGAATATACCCGCGAAATATACCGGCAATGTATTTTGGGGATCAAACAATTTTAGAAAGACAGATATATTCCTGTACCTCGCCCATTTAGTCCAAATTTCATCACTTAAGAAACACTTTACATTATTGTATCAAATTAGATTCGAAACCAGAGACGATTTCCTAATAAGCCGAACTCTTATAACTGTCAATATTGTCTTGTGAAACATGTGAAGTCTTTAATCGTTGAATTGTTTTCAAACAAGTTGAGATTGTAACTCTTGGCTTTAATATATGTATTTATTTACCCTTTGTCTTTTATTTCTCTTCAGCTGAACAGAACTTCGTATCCTAAAGAACAAAAAAAAATATACACAACGTGGGAAAATTGAGGGTCTCTCCTTTCAAGAGGCTCTCTATATATGGCTGTGTGCCGACAGAAAAAAAAATGCTTTACTAGGTTATCTTCTCAGTGTAGATGGATTGCAGATCTGGCTACCTGAGAAGTGACGCTGACTGTCTAGACGATCACAACAACAAAAACAAAGAAGGTAAAGAAAAAAAGGAAGGTTGAAAAAAAATTGAAAGTCGACCAGAAAATTTACCAATCAGATATGACCGGGGTGGGTTCGGTTACACTGGAAAGTTCAGAATTGTTTGGGATGCAGCTGCTTCCGTAGAAGGAATTTCTCTGAACTCCATGCTCTCAAAGGGTGATGATCAGCTTCCTTCTCTACTTGGTGTACTACTCCGTTTTCGAGAGAAACACATTGGATTCAGTACGGACATAAAAGAGATGTTCTTAAGAGTTGGAATAAAAGCTGAGGATCAACATGCGCAACGCTTCCTTTGGCGAGATGGTAATGCTGACAAATCCCTCGATACATACATTATGAAAGTAATGACTTTTGATGCAACTTGCTCACCCAGTTGTGCACAGTATCTAAAAAATACAAATGCAAGAAAGTTCTCGTTACAGTATCCAAGAGCTGTCGAATCCATCATAAGAAACCATTATGTGGATGATCTACTAGATTCTGCAGATACTGAGGAGGAAGCCATAGAAATTGCGAAAAAAGTTGTTTTCATCCATTCGAAGGCTAATTTCGAAATAAGAAATTGGCGTTCAAATTCACCAAAACTCATGCAGATAATGAACCAAACCTCTGAAAATCCAGTAGAAATCAACATGAATATGTATTCCGAAGGAAATACTGAGAAGGTTCTTGGTATGTGGTGGAATTTGAGTGGAGATTTCATAATTTTTCCATTGAGATATAACAAAGGGAACAAAGAAGTCCTAGAGGGCAAAAGGAAACCAACAAAACGTAAAATACTACGAATATTAATGTCAATATATGATCCCTTGGGGCTCATAACAAATTATTTAGTGTATCTCAAGATCCTTCTGCAAGATATATGGAGAAGTAAGATTACTTGGGATCAACCAATATCTAATGATCAATTTGATAGGTGGCTCTTTTGGTTGAAACATCTCCCTGATATAGAAAAACAATGCATTCCAAGATGTTATTTGAATAATATTTCAAACTGGGAAACCTCTGAGGTACAGCTCCACATTTTCGTAGACGCCAGTGAAAATGCAAGTGCCGTAGTAGCCTACTTGAGAATCTCTAATGAAGAATCAACTGTAGAATGCGTACTTGTTGGTGCAAAATCACACGTAGCACCCATCAAGCTCCAGACAATGCCTCGTCTTGAAGTGGATGGCGCTTTGATGGGAGCAAGATTTGCAAAAAATATAAAACAGCATCTATCAATCAAAATTCACAATACCATTTATTGGTCCGACTCCCAAATTGTTTTGAACTGGTTACGTTCTGAAGAGCCCAGGAAGCTAAGCAAATATGTTGCCTACAGAGTGGCCGAAATTCAGGATATTTCCATGATTTCCAGTTGGCGTTATGTTCCCACCAAGCTCAATGTTGCTGATGAAGCAACCAAATGGAGTAAACGACCTTCTTTGAAAGCAACTGATAGGTGGTTCATAGGACCGGAGTTTCTATATGGAGAGGAGCAGCTGTGGCCAACGGAAGATCCTCCTGAAAAACAAGTTTCTGAAGAAATTGCGAGCATCCATGAAACGTGCGAGCCTCTTCTAAAGATGGAAAACTTCAGTCGGTATGATAAATTATTACGAACAATGGGTTATGTTCATAAATTTATAAACTTAACTCTCAAGAAAAGTCAGGATAGATCTGTGGGCACATTATCTTCAGAGGAACTGAGACTTGCTGAAAATACCTTGATACAAATCGTTCAGAAAGAGTTTTATCCAGAGGAGAGAAAAATATTGAAGAATTTGTCTACCACCAAACTACAACCTACAGCTAGTCCCAAGAGCAACATTTATAAATGTTCACCTTATTTAGATGAGCATGGCATTCTTCGTGTCCGAGGACGATTAGATGTTGCTGACTTTATTGGAAGTGACACCAAACGACCAATAATTTTACCCCGAGAAAGTCATCTCACCTTATTGATCGTTACAAAGTATCACCACGCCTTTCAACACAAAAATCATGAAAGTGTTGTTAATGAAATAAGACAAAAATACTACATTCCCAAACTAAGAAGAATTTTGAATAAAATTCGAAAAAATTGTCAGACGTGTAATATCAAATCTGCAACTCCTGAAGTACCTGAAATGTCACCTTTGCCTGAATGTCGACTAGCTACCTTCACTTCACCGTTTACTCATACTGGCGTCGACTATTTTGGTCCAATGAATGTGATGGGGAGCCTTATTCACGTGCCTAACCACTAGAGCAGTACATTTGGAACTGGCTCATAAACTGGACTATGATGACTGTATCCTCTGTTTTTCGAATTTTATGAATAGAAGAGGAAGACCTAGACACATATATTGTGATCGGGGAACTAACTTTGTAGCAACAGAACGTGTTCTACGTGAAGAACTCCAGAATTTCGACATTAAACAAATCGCTGATTCATTTGTGGGTCCTGAGCTATCATTCCATTTCAACCCACCATTATCACTTCATATGGGAGGCTCCTGGGAACGCTTAGTTAAAGCGGTTAAAATTGCACTTTATGACGCTTTACCATCCAGAACTCCCACAGATCCTTTGGTGAGGAGTTGTTTAATTTCTGCGGAAAACATTGTGAACTCTAGGCCGTTGACATATCTTCCGCTAGATTCTGAGGAATCAGAGGCATTAACTCCAAATCACTTTTTAGTTGGTTGCTCTAATGGTGATATAACTATGGCAAAGCTGGATAATGATGTAAAGGTTTTAAAATTCAACTATTCATATCGAGAGCAGTTTGCGAATAAATGTTGGCGTCGATTTGTTGCTGAATATATTCCAGAACTCTTACTGCGTTCAAAATGGCATAAGCAAGTCCGTCCTTTAGAAGAAGAGGATATAGTGATTATATGTGATAAAGACCTCCCACGATACAATTGGCTGAAAGGAAGAATTATCGTAGTGACGAAAGCTCGTGATGGTCAAGTGAGAAGAGCCAAAGTACAAACAATCAATGGTATCTTCGAGAGACCTGTGACTAAACTTGCTTTATTGACTGTTGATAAACCTAAGGATGGTACAGCACTTCATTCTGTTCAGCGCTGTACCAGGCGGGAGTGTTAGAAATATTTAATAATTTATATAGACAGCATATTTTATTCAAACACCCTATAGATAAAAACAAAATCCAAAAAGTCAAATTGTACGAAAATATTGTCAAATAGGAACTATTTCTACCATAAAAAGTATCATCATTTAAAGAGATTTGCTTAAAAACTATAGAGGCAATCGTAAGTTATTGAAGTTTTGTTAAGTATTGTGTTGTAATTTTATATATTTTCAGGAATTTGAGTATTTCAATGAACTACCAATTAAATACTAGTCAAACTAGTGAAACACAAGGTTTATTATTGCATACTACAAGTTGGTCTCTGAAATTGTTTTTAGGCAACACATAATCTCAACACAGATATATATTTGAAGTAAATCTCCTTATTCTAGAAACAAATTGGCAACGTCGCATTACCTATTTTCAAAGTATTTGTCAGCTCGAGTTGCCTGTCATTTGTCAAACTTCTTATTTATTCTGTCAGTTCAATACTGGTTATTTAGTTTGAAATTCATGCTTTTTACTTGATTCAGAAAACTATTTATTAGTAATTTCAGCGAATTAAGTGTTACAAATACATAATTTTCGGTGTTTACATTTATTTGGAAACAGTGAATTTGAATCGGAGTAATACGCAGAATGCCGAATCTAAAGGATTGTATCCCTAAATTGGGTAAGTTCATCCTTTGACATTTTAATGATGAAAAAAAATAAAAAAGGGATTTCCGCGCCAAATTTTTTATTGTTGTAGTGATTTTATCATGTTTTGAAGCATCTGTGAAAGTTTCATTGAAATACTCATTCTCTCCATATACGCCACCAGCCGTATGTTCCTCTCCACACACCTTTTCTAATACAGGTCCTTTACGTAACCCAGAAACGAATTTTCGATCGCAAAGATCTCGCAAAATTTGATATGCTTATTCACCAATCCACGTAGAAGTACTCTCTTGCTTTCTTCTACATAAT
The DNA here is from genome assembly GCA_018342105.1 of Gonioctena quinquepunctata. Classification (NCBI taxonomy): domain Eukaryota; kingdom Metazoa; phylum Arthropoda; class Insecta; order Coleoptera; family Chrysomelidae; genus Gonioctena; species Gonioctena quinquepunctata. The sequence goes on along the minus strand of JAFIRS010001029.1, from coordinate 281,816 downwards.
TTGCCAAAAAATATTGTTCCATTCGTTCCTCATATATTCTAAAATCGGTGCCCATTCTATATTCACAGAACTTGTTGAACCAGCATTTGGCTTTCAACAGTTTTCGGCATATTCAAACTCGTTCTCCTTGAACAATAATTAGTTCACCTTCTAATTCTAATTCTATTTATCGATTCTGACGAAGCACCTTACCTCACTTTCCGAATAGCTCGTCGCCAATTTGTAATATATTAGCTTCTAAGAGAAACTTGGTTCGTACAATTGGACAAATACTTTATTCAGTTTGACAACTAACTGCCAAGATCAATGGATACAGGGTGACTACAAGATATAACTACTTTACAATTAGATCCACATATGTTACAGTCCCCAGACTCGTTTGTCGGCTACATACTTTTGAATGTTCGGATTTTATTGATACCCATATTTGCGAACAACTCTCCGTAATAAAAAATGGAATATAAAGGGGTGGTTTGAACTAATGCATTGGAAATCAATGTCAAAATTAAATCATTCAATCTAGTTGATTTCATGGATGACTAAAAATAATTAAATAAAAAAATAAAAAATAAAGACAAGATAAATCGCACTAAGAAAGGCAAAATAATTTCTTCAGGGGTGCCGCGCATTGTTTTCAGTTTGATTACAAATATGAATTCTTGAGCGACAAGTTTTTGAATCTGTTACTCACAGAACGTGACATCTCTAAATAAATTATTTTTTCCGTTTTAGTGCAATTTAAGAAATAATTTTTTGACTTTTTCGTGCAATTCGATAACAGCTTGTTTTAAAAAGTTTTTTTTTATTAATAGAAATTCATATTGTTTGTGTGAAATATATTTCAAAATTAGTTCATTGAATAAATATCCACAAAACGTAGATGGACTTTCTTGTAGAATTTCGGGAAGTATAATACCCCCCATTCATTTGTTGATTGTATGCCAAATATACCGTTCCTATGTTTTCGTCGGCTTGATTGGAAAATATCCCCTATTTTCTAAAAACACCATATTTCACAAAAATTATATAAAATAATTCTCTAGTCTCTTTGGAAACAGGGCTTTCAAATGAAATACATTTCATTCACCATGTATATAAGGTGTTGCATTCTTGGAATAGGTATCGCACCAATCTACTCAGATGGAGTATATAGGTACCAATAAAATCCGAACATTCAAAAGTGTGTAGCCGGCAAACGAGTCCGGAGACCTACGCTGATATTGATGAAAATATCTCGGACTCCTCAAACCATACATTATATAAAAAATTCATAAAAATTAACCGTTTTTACTCACCCTGTATAAATGAAATGACTTTGCGACATTGAAGAATGTTTGGTATATATATATATATATACATATATATATATATACATATATATATATATATATATATATATATATATATTTATAATTATATACGAGGGGTTGACGTACCCCTATATTCGAACCACCCTGTATAAAAAAAATCATGTCAATTATCTTCGATCGAAATTGAGGGAGTTCATCCAGGCTGAATTGAATCTTCAAATCTCATCAGATAACAACACTGGTTGGTTCAAAATTATTCAAATTGGATTATTCTTTGTTTACCCTGTTGTAAAAACAAAACGATAAAGTAAAATGGATATGAGATAAACTTGGCATTGTACCGAGTGGGCCAAATTGGACACTTTTAAAGAAAAAGTCCTGTTTCCAAACTAGATAGATGAAAACTGATGGCTGTGCCTGGGGGTCAATTTTTAAGACAAACATAATGGTGAAAACCGCATATCGATATCTATCATCGTTTCTGAGTTACAGCATGTTTTTCGAAAAATGTGCATTTTCAAAAAGTTGCTGTAACTGTAAAAATTCTTTGTTTCTATGAAAACATTTCTGGAGCACTTTTTTACGGAGAATCCAATGGTGTGAGTAATTTATTTTTTCAAATCATATATCAATAGTTATTAATGGAAAAATCATTTTTTTAAAGGAGACAACTTGTATGTTGATTACTATCGTTTCGGACGTCCATCGTCTTAATGGATTTAAAAGGTTTTCACGACGTTTCGAATGCTTGCATCTGCAATCGTCTTCAGGTGAATACTGACAAGTTTAGGTGCTACTTACCAATTTATATGACTGTCGGTGCAATGATGCGTATAATTCCGCCATGTGCAGTGGTGTGTGTAATTTCGCGCGGTGTGGTGGTGCGTGAAGTTTCGCGCCTCTGCAGCCCGCCAGAAAGAGCAATCAGTAGTTTCCATACGTTCTTGATCTCAAAGCTTGGTTGACTGAAGGCGTTATTGGCTTCGATGTAGGCAACCTCTTTGAACTTTCGTTTGAACCAATGCTCCTCTCTATGTAGAACACTTGCGTCGTCCCATAGAACTCGATGGTGCTCAGTCCAGGCGTGGTCAGCGATTCCCGATTTTGATGTTTCTCCACGTTCTTGTGCTCATCCAATCTTACCGATAACGGTCTCTTTGTCTCTCCAATGTAGGAATCTCCGCATTCACATGGAACTTCATAAATGCAATTCTTATTGATTTCATTTTTGTTGTCAGGTTCGATCTTGGTCAGGAAACTCCGTAAAGTACTGCCGGATTGGAAGCAGCTCTTGATCTTGAACTTGTTTCCGATCCTTCTGATCTTCTCGGAGACACCTCTGATGTACGGAAGGCAGATCACTGTGCTTTGTTGTTGCTCTCCAGATGTCTTCGTTCTCCGGAGTTGTTTCAATACTTCTTCTAAGAGTTTCTTGGGATATCCATTCCGGTGGAGGTCCTCTCTGATGTGATTTAATTCGGCATCTAGTGACTCCGCGTCGTTGCATATGTGCGTCGCTCTCTCTACCAATGTTCTCACGATCCCTCTCTTCGTCGAACTCGGATGGTTGGAGCTGTAACTGAGGTACTGCCCCGTATGTGTCTTCTTTCTGTAGACGGAGGTGCGGATTTCATTGCCTATTCTCTCAACGTTCACATCGACCTGTTCACCTGACCAAGACCAAACCTGACAACAAAAATGAAATCAGTAAGAATTGCATTCATGAAGTTCCATGTGAATGCGGAGATTCCTACATTGGAGAGACAAAGAGACCGTTATCGGTAAGATTGGATGAGCACAAGAAATGGACTCAACGTGGAGAAACATCAAAATCGGGAATCGCTGACCACGCCTGGACTGAGCACCATCTGGTTCTATGGGACGACGCAAGTGTTGTACATAGAGAGGAGTGTTGGTTCAAACGAAAGTTCAAAGAGGCCGCCTACATCGAAGCCAGTAACGCCTTTAGTCAACCAAGCGTTGAGATCAAGAACGTATGGAAACCACTGATTGCTCTTTCTGGCGGGCTGCAGAGGCGCGAAACTTCACGCACCACTACACCGCGCGAAATTACACGAACCATTGCACATGGCGGAATTACACGCATCATTGCACCGACAGTCATATAAATTGGTAAGTAGCACCTAAACTTGTCAGTATTCACCTGAAGACGATTGCAGATACAAGCATTTGAAACGTGAAAACCTCTCAAATCCATTAAGACGATGGACGTCCGAAACGACAGTAATCAAGTTACCACATCGTCTACAACCTTCGAACAAACCTGTATGTTCTTGCATATTTCAATAGCGCTTGAAATTACCATCCCAAAACTGTAGCACACTTGATATTTTGCTAGAGTCACCTCTGAAATGCAGAGTTTTTAGGTTTTTTCATGTAGACTTTGAAACGCACACTTTGAACAAGTAGGCTTTGGACGACGCGGCGATAAAACAGAAAGCAAGTGTTCACTATTAGCTATCAAATGTTAAGGAAGCTGTCCACAGCAGTAATTAAAACTCATAGTTTCAATAAAACTGAACAATTTATACTATATTTACTACTAATAAATGAAACTCCAACAATAATAATAATAAAGAACAAACAAGAACAAAATATTTCTCTAGAGGAGGTGTTCGAAATGTCTACCAGCTTTTCCTACACACAGGCGGCACCGTTTTTGAACATTTCTTGCCGAATTATTTATTAGTTCAATGGGAGCGAGAGAAGCAAAACTTTGCAGAACTGCCGCTTCTAATTCGTGTTCAGAGTTGGTCGGCAATTTCAAAATAAGATCTTTCAACCTCCCCCAGCGGTAAAAGTCCATAGGCGTTAGGTCCGATGACCTGGCCGGCCAACGGTTGGGTCCTTGGTTGGCTATCCAGTTATTGCCAAAATTTGGAGGCAAAAAATTGTTGACAATTGCAGTGTTGTGAGGCAAAGCCCCGTCTTGCTGAAAATATATTTTTCTGGGCTCCATTAGCGGTAATTCATCAACAAGGGGTTCAATTTGTTGACTTAAAATTTCTAAATACCTCTGAGATGTGAGACTGCCATTATAAATGAACGGGCCGATAATTCTACCCCTAAAACCACCCATACACCGAATCCAAATCTCCCTCTACAATAGAATGAGGATTTTGTTGTGTCCAAGTATAAGAGTTGTAGCGGTTGAAAATGCTGGCACTGCTTACATAAGCTTCGTCTGTCCAAATACAATTTAACGAAAAATCAAGCATATGGCCACAATTCTCCAGGAACCACTGGCAAAAATTCATGCAACGTTCAAAATCTCCTGGTCTGAGTTTATGAACTTTTCTGGTCCGTTATGGCTTGAATTCGTGCTCTTTCCAAATCCGCCTAACGTTAGTTCTTGGTAGGCATGTTGATATTTTTTAATTTCGCGTCGACGTTTTTGGATTATTTGTAACAGCTCCTAAAACGAATATTTCTTCCAACTCCCCATCCCTATTTGATGCATATAATTTTGGCCTTTTCTTCTCAAATTGACCACCATCAATTGGGTTGTGTCGCAAAAATGTCTCTGAAAGATTGTCTTCTCTCTGGATACCTCTCGTGGTACAAATTGCTTGCTGCCTCTGCATTTTTCCCGGTTTGTATAAAACAGACTATCATATCCCATTTTTCATAATTCTCATACTCCTGTTGAAAAGGGAAACATTCTCAATTGAATATTGATAGAAATATTTTTCAGTGAATTGAAAAATCCACGATTAAAATGAAGTTATTTTTTGTGAATGTCTAACAGAAAACAACTACTTCCCCGGCTAAAGCTACGCTGGACATTGAACTACATCTGATAGATATTCTGAAAAGGCCCTAACTCAAAAGAAAAAATCTGAAATTGATAATTTGCATTTTCATTCAGATAGTTATTTGATTTTCTATTCCAGTCTTAATTAAGAACTCATAAAGATGAATGAGGCAAAGAAGAATGTTTTCCAAGAGAGAGTACTCACCAGAAATCATTCGTAACATTGACGCAGGAGAGACATCGCATTCACTAGGTCTTCAATACATTTTTATCGACGAAAATCTATTTCACGCTTCCACGATCATCAGGAAGACCGGAAGAAATGGGAAACACATTTTCAAGAAGCAATCTCACTTTGCAAAGATGGAAAAAGTTAGAATCATTTCTTTTGGAGAAACACTTTGATTTTATGAACATCCTGTTTATATTTTCAACAAATCAATCTCATACTCCATTGCAAATGTGATTGAAAAATGAACAGAAACCACGAACTGAGGAGCGTCTTTACTGCTTAAATCAAAATTTGTCAGCTACCAGTAAACATTTGCATTCTGTTTTATCGCCGCGTCGTCCAAAGCCTACTTGTTCAAAGTCTACATGAAAAAACCTAAAAGCTCTGCATTTCAAAGGTAACTCTAGCAAAACATCAAGTGTGCTACATTTTTGGAATTGTAATTTCAATTTCTATTGAAATATGCAGGAATATACAGGTTGTCTCATTCAAAGGAATGATTTTTCCATTAATAACTATTGATATATGGTTTGAAAAAATAAATTACTTTAACCATTGAATTCTACGTAAAAAAATGCTCTGGAAATGTTTTTATAGAATTTTTGACACGAAAAAAGTTACAGCAACTTTTTGAAAATGCACATTTTTTTAAAACATGCTGTAACTCAGAAACGATGACGGTTTTCACCATTAAGTTTGTCATAAAAATTGACTCTCAGACACAGCTATCTAGTTTGAAAACAGGAATTTCACTTTAAAAATGTCCAAGTAGGCCCACTCGGTACCATCATTGAGGCATGGTATTCCCAGAATAAATGGGAATTTTATCATTTCTCGAAATTGTAAAAAATTATGAGCAGAAAGCTTCACTTTTGATCTTTAACACCCTGTATCTCGAAAACTAGTCGCTGGAATTTTTGTACCCATGGACACTTTTGCCGAAGAAGTCAAAATCTATAACATACCAAAAATTCAGGAAATTTAACCGAAAGCCATTTGCCATAAGGCGCACCATCCTTGTGGGTCGTTTATTTGTATTTTTTACATATAGTCTAATGGACAAGTTGAAAATGGTCTAAAATAGAGATACTGCTCTTAAAATTATGTGTGATAGCTCATTGGATCCGGAATAACGCCTAGAAAAATGTGCCAAAAGCGTGTATTAGCACATAAAAAATTGTGAAAGTTATAAACAATTGAAGATGAAAAAAAAGTGACATTTCGTTTTTGGCGAATATTTCATAAAGTATTGATATTTAGGAAATTTCAAAAAAAGATTCTGAAAGAAGAGGAAATTTCCAATAGAAAACTTCAGTGTTTGGAACTTTATCTCCATTATTTATAATTTTAATTCAACGCCGAAAATGGGTCTCCGCGCGAAATTTTTAGGTTGGGCGCGCGGCGTCAAAAGCGAGTACGACACATTAATTTATTCATTTAAGGTATTAAATATCATTTTTTCAATTTTAAAAAATTATGGTGTATTCGGAACACTATAAATAATTTATTCCCGTTGGAAATTTTACGTAAAGTAAATTTTTCAACATTAATTGTAAATGAAAAAAAAAGTTTAAATAATTGTCGTAACATTTTTTCGCTTCGTAGAGCCTTTCTTATATACATACTTAACAAGATCACGCCATAAAAGTTGAAAAAATATTCATACTTTATTTATAATAATTTTTGTACTTGAACAAAAACTAAAAAATCCAAGTAATTTTGTTAAAAAAATATGTTTTTCTCTTAATCATCATATTATCGTTTTTTTATCAATACAAGATATAAATTTATTTGCAAAAAAAAACTTCCCGCCATTTGTTTATACATTTTTTATAAACAAATTGATTATTTCAATATTTTGGGAAATGTTTTTCCACAACTTTATTATATTACAAATATTATGATTTTTGAAAAAAGTTTTTCTTCAATAACACTTTTTAATTGTTTATAATCGTTTTTTTTTATATTTCTATTGTTTAAATAATTAGTTGAGGAATTATTTTTTTTCTAAAAATCATAATTGACAGTCCTCTATAAAGTAACAAAAAAAAAATTAATTCCTTGTTTATTAACTTACCAATTTTTATAATTTTTTTTTAACTTTGTTAGATTTTTTTTCTGAAACTTCTAAAGTTTACAAAAAAAAAATTAATTTTTCAATTAATTCCCAAAACAATAAAAAATTAAAAAAATTTTTTTTAATTTTTATATGTTGTTCTTGTAAATTTTGTAAGTTTCAGCAAAAAAATCTAACAAAGTTAAAAATTTGTTTATAACAAATTGGTAAGTTAATAAACAATGGAATTGTTGATAAAAAAAATTTTTTTTGTCACTTTCTAGAGGACTGTCAATTATGATTTTTAGAAAAAAAATTATTTCCCAACTAATTATTTAAACAATAAAAATAAAAAAAACTATTATAAACAATTAAATATTGTTATTAAGGAAACATTTTTTTTCAAAAATCATTATATTTGTAATATAATGGAGTTGTGAAAAAAAAGCTTTCAAAAATATTGAAATAATCAATTTGTTTATAAAAAATTTATCAACAAATGGCGGGATTTTTTTTTGCAAATCAATTCATATCTTGTATTTATAAAAAAACGATAATATGATGATTGAGAAAAAAAAATTTTTTTCAACAACATTAATTGGATTTTTTTGTTTTTGTTCAAGTACAAAAATTATTATAAACAAAGTATGAATATTTTTTTAACTTTTATGGCGTGATCTTGTTATGTATATAAGAAAGGCTCTACGAAGCGAAACATTTTTACAACAATTATTTAAACATTTTTTTTCATTTACAACTAAGATAGAAGTTTGAGAAAATTTTGTTAGTTAACAATCGTTTAACTTGTTGAAAAATCAACTTTAAGTGAAATTCCCAACGGGAATAAATTATTTATAGTGTTTCGAATACACCATAATTTTTTCAAATTAAAAAAAAAATATTTAATACCTTAAATAAATTAATCAATGTGTCGTACTCGCTTTTGACGCCGTGCGCGCAACCTAAAAATGTCGCGCGGAGACCCATTTTCAGCCTTAAATTAAAATTATAAATAATGTAGATAGAGTTCCGACAGTTGAGAGTATTTTATTGGAAATTTCCTCTTCTTTCAGAATCTTTTTTTGAAATTTCTTAAATATCAATAGTTTATGGAATATTGGCAAAAAACGAAATGCCATTTTTTTTTCATCTTCAATTGTTTATAACTTTTGCAATTTTTTATGTGCTAATACACGCTTCTGGCACATTTTTCTAGGCGTTATTTCGGATCCAATGAGCTATCACACATAATTTTAAGAGCAGTATCTCTATTTCAGACCATTTTCAACTTGTCGATTAGACTAATAGTCTCCTTGTAAGTCTTTACACTTCTCCCAGTGACGCTTCCATCTCTTCAACCCGTCCAAGTAGGACTCGGCGTCTTTCACTGCAAAATAATTGTTTACGAAGATGATCGCTTCCTCATTTGACGAAAATCTCTGTCCTCCGAACGCAACTTTTAGCTTAGGGAACAGAAAAAAGTCGTTCGGGAATAGATCTGGCGAGTAGGGAGGGTGGTCAAGCAGTTCAAACCGTAATTCGCTGAACTTCGCCATGGCAACCGCTAGGGTGTGAGAAGGCGCAGTGGTGAAACAAATCTTTTTGTTCTGCAAATGTGGTCGTTTTTTTTCTGCTGTCAGCTTGTCAAGTAATGATGTAAATGCTCCTGTTTTTAATTTTTTTAAGAAAATCGATTGAGATAACTGTATGACGGTCCCAAAAACCAGTCGCCATCACTTTCCCAGCCAAAAAACCCGATTACCCTTTCGCAGTCCACTGGCTGTATTTTTGTTTCTAGGGTATAATGGCGTATCCAAGTTTCATCTACAGCAATCAATCGGCGCCAAAAGTCTGATTCATCGCGCCTGAACTGCGGCAACAGAGCGTTGGAAATGTTCATTCGAACACGTTTTTGGTCTAACGTGAGGAGGGGTACGCCAACTATGGGGCGAATGTAGGCAAAAGCCACGGGTGGCAAAATCTAAGGGCGGCAATTCGGCTAAATAAACCGTATGAAGGATCTTTTCTTTCTAATGCCGCGCGTCGGCTCCAATTCATGTTTAATGCGTGATTCTCTTTCGGTTTTCTTTTGCTATTAGCGATAGCGGCTAGCTCAAAAAGTCCGAGTATCACAGTGAGTATCGATGTGAAAAATTTTGTTACGGAATGACATGTGTCTGAAGAGGAGAGTTGCTCAGATCACAGACACATAAACTTCAAAATAAAGAGCAACACTACCACAGAAAATTATCGGAATCCAACGAAAACAGGATGTGAAGCAAACAAGGCAGACCTAGAACGCACCCTCCCTCCAAAAGACCGATAAGTACAAACATGGACCTAGAGATGGCAGTGGAGCAACTCAATGACACAATCATCTCTGCGTTCAACAACAATTGTCCACTCATCACAAGGAACTCCACCAGGAACGTGCCTTGGTGGAATGCTGAACTTGCAAGATTAAGGAGGCAAACAAGGAAAAAATTTAACAGCGCCAAAAAAACTGGAAGGTGGGATGACTGCAAGAACGCCTTGACCAGCTACAAAGAGGCACTAAATAAAGCCAAAAAAACTCCTGGAAAGGTACTGTGAGGAGACAGAACGTACTCAAGAGTGCGCCAGACTCCAAATAATCCTCTCTAAGAACAAACATCAAGCTATACACTCCCTTAGGAATGAACAAGGGGAGTACACCACTAGAGGAGAAGAAACCATAAAAGAACTCTTTGGGGTCCATTTTCCTGGGGCCCAAATAGTACAAACACCTGCTAATGAGAATGAACCGAAGACTCTGCAAAGAGATTCCAGGGGAAGTTGGACAATAGCAAAAAAGGTGGTAACCTATAACAAAGTACCTACAGTGGACAATAAGCTCATTCGAACCATTCAAATCACCGAAACCGGACGTGATTTACCCAGTACTGCTGCAGAAGGGAACGGAACTACTGCAGAGAAGGCTCTGTGAAATATTAAGAAGCAGCCTGGCTCTTGGATACATATCAAAGCCATGGAGGAACATTGAGGTAATCTTCATTGAAGATCCTTTCTCCTGTTAATTGATATTTGCCTAATACAGTTCGAAGATTTTCAAAAAAATTCCAACACCTTCGGCGTTGGATGAATACGGTTAATACTTATACTTTCTGGCTGATGGAGACTTAGTTGCGGTTCCCTCTTCAAAAAACACCCCTACCCAGTCTTTTCCGGCTATTTTTTTCCTTTGTTGAATGTAAGAGTTAGATTGTTAGCTTCTGCGAAGTCAAAAGCTATGCGCCTTGAGTGCCGGGGAGTTACTCCATAGAACAGATTTCCCAACTTCACCACGTGATCTGCTATCTTTTGCTCTTGTTGCTTCGTGAAAAGTGGATTCCGTCCCAAGCAACGCATATCAGCAGGTTGAGCTGTAGCTTCATCAACACTGCCTTGCCTTGTTGTTTTAAATTATCTCGCAATGTTGATTCCGGAATACCGAAATTACTAGCCGCGGCACGTACTTTAGCTCCTGAACGAATGACAGCTATGGCGTTATCAAGTTGTTCAATCGACCAATTTTTTTGTTGCAATTTCCGCTCATCTGAAATAAAAAGAAGGCACTTAAGTATATTTTACCATTGAAATCATCAACATGGGCAATTCCGCGCAACAAATACCGCGCGCGACACTACCCCATATCAATACTGACCTTGTTTTCTAGCCTCAACTTTATTGTTATTGAAATCAAATGGAAAACATACACAGAGAAAAATCACTTAAGGAAGCGATAACATATATGCATCAACAAACTTTATATTTGTTTAATATTGAAACTTACCGCTCTTATTTTATGGAAGCACAAAATTAGAAGAAAACCAAGAAACTCACACTTTGGAGATGTACCTTTGTGGCGTAGTTGCCACGTCTACGAAATAACGTCCGGCTTGCCTGGCTCGATCTTTCGGGCTTTAACACCTGTTTATATTGCCCCACTTTGCGGTATCACCTCGCTCTCCCCTATAATGTTGAGAATTATTGCAATTTGCGGGATTCGAACCGACGATCTCTTCACCGGCTGCGTGGTATTCAGATGCATTAACCAATAGACCAGATCACCATTAACTATATGTCTGCGAATGCACTTACTGAATCATTATTCGCCTCACTTGATATCATTCTGCACGATAAAAGGTATATTTGAATTTTGAATATCAAATCACTGTATGTAGTGAGCTCAAAATCCCATATATAATCACTTTTGCATTTTCTGTTTCTTCATAGGAATTGAATGTGTTTAGAGCAAATGTGGCTAACTTCATATTGTGAAATTTTCGTAACGGTGTGCGCGCAGCTCCCAGTTTTACTCTACGCGCTAAAAGAAGTATAAATTCAAAAAGTTTGGTGAGCATATTTGATATTAATTATTGAGTTTTATATGCTGTACAACAAAAATGTTTATTTATCGTTTCAAGGAAGCCAAATCTCCAAAATCAATTGGCTTTGTTGAAGGAGGCAGCGTCCCTAATAAAAATGGAGATGGGTGCTTCAAATTTCGCCAAAGGCGGCGGACTAGTTTGTGGTGGTGCTTCGATATAAACAACTGTTTAATTTTGATAGGAACTTTCTCTAGCACCTGTTTATTAGAATCAGAAACAAGTTTTGACAATATATCAATTCTCCCGTTACATAACATTGCCGATTACAGAGTTGTTTGCAAATTCCACATTATTATTCAAGTCCATAGAGAAAACAGTTTCTTGAATTCGCTATTTCATTTTGTTAGTAATAAATTACAAATTAATTTGTTGGAAAACAATATTCCAACAATTTGCGTGTATTGAACGGTTTCATAAATTTCACAACAATAATGAAATATAATTTTTGAATAAGTGTCGAAATTGTAAAATGTTTGTGTTTCTCAGGAGTATAAAAAAGGTATATTTTCTGACATTTATTCACATACTAGCTGACCCGACAGACGTTGTCCTGTTCAAATTTCTATATTCCCATTTTTTTTTTTCCTGAATACTCTCGTCCGCGTATAATTTTTTTCCCTTTTTTTTTTTGTTCCTCTAGGTTCTGCCTTTGACTCTGCCCGCTTCCCGTTATACCGTTTTCCTTTTATCCCGTTTTTACATTCTCCCGTTTTTGTGTTATCCCGTTTTTTCATTATTCCGTTTTTCTGTTATCCCGTTATCAAATTTTCTCGTTATCCCGTTATCCCGTTTTCCCATTATCCCGTTATTCCGTTTTCCTGTTATCTCGTTTTTCCGTTATCCCGTTTTTTCGTTATCCCGTTTTTCCGTCTGTTATCCCGTTTTCCCAAAAAAAATAATAGTCAAATCGATCCAGCCGTTCTCGAATTATGACCTTACAACAAAAACGGAGATTAATTCTTATTATATATCCCGGAAAACTTTTCTAGGGCAAAGAAATTTGCAATAACTTTCTTAAAAATCCTTTTTTTTCCTAAAGAACAATGAGCCAAATCGGTCCAGCCGTTGTTTTTATAAAAAAAATGTTACCCTGACCGGCATTCGTTCCTGTGACCTTCTGCTTGGTAGGCAACAGTGTAACCGCTGAGCTATTTCCTCTTTGGTAATAAATGACTCGATAGTCGTTTTCTTCGCCAAATTTCTTATATACCCGAATTTTCCAATTTCCGCGCAACAATTTTTTTTCCGTATAAACCATCCTCCGGCTATATCGAACATTAAAAAAAATTGCCAAATCGGGCCACCAGTTCTCACGTTTTGCGCTTACAAAGAATCGAGATTCATATATATATACTATTCGTGTGTCGCTCAAGTTTTCGCAATTTCGTACACAACTTCATTTGTCAGACATTTTTACTGGTCTTTTTTTCAAAAAAATATGATTATTCACTTTGCCAATATCCGAATGGTTTGCAAATGATATACATTCGCAATAAATATCCTGAGTTCGCAAAATGTTTTCAATTTTCATCTCAAATCAGCAATAAAATGCCACTTAATTAGATTAATTGTTATGACAGAACTGACCGCCCGGCAGACAAATTTACAAACCAACACAACAAGTGAGTGATTTCAAAAGGGTTCCTTTTTTAATTCTATGAACATATCTTTAAAAATAAAGGGGGGAGAAAAGGTAGAAGTTATTTTTCATTCACCTGAGAATATATTTTGTTGGAGTTTCGGCTTCTGTCAAAAAGTTTAATTCCACTTTTGTTTAACGAACGATTCATTCCATATATTTTCGATATAGTAATTTTCCATTGTTTTCCATATTCAATTGAATGGCTGTATATTATTATAATGCGAACCATGAAACAAAACAAAGGACTATAATAATATATAGAATCAATTTTATCCGATATTAAAGTTCGGTTTTGGGAACATCATGATTAATTTTATTCGAAAATAATATGGATTGAAAATCAAAAGATTATGATTTATTATTAATTTTCCTTTTCTAAACTCTTCCGGAATTCGCGGAGGCAATAGCATATATATATATATATATATATATATATATATATATATATATATATATATATTATTATGTAATGATGAATTTTTTAAAATATAAAATATTGTAATATTTTTGCCCACGTTTTGGGTGCCTTTTGTTATGTTTTGATGAATTGAAAAATAATAGTTGTTATATAATAAGATAGCTAATAATTTCCGTTATTCTTTGTGAACCAAATTTATATGATATAAATAGATATTTCTGCCCCTGTAATAATAATTGCCAGCGAACGTCACTGTTCTCTCGTCACGCTACCAACAATTATTATTTTTCTTGCCACGGCTAGACAACAGTTGGTACGCTCTTATCTCAAAAGGTGGCCGGTTCAAAGCAATAGATACACTGCCACTGGTGACTAACTTCAGTTTATTGAATGATCTTTGTTATGTTAGTTGATCATTGTCAATATCAAAAACAATTATCTCCTTTATTCAGGAAGACTTAAAATTACCTGGCCTACGAGAAATAACTTATACTAGAGTGAATCAAACAAATATTCACGAATAATAATAATAAATCAGATCATGGATAGATAACAAAACCTCACTTTTCGTGAATGTAAAATTTTCTGTTATTGTTCAAAGTAAAGTGAAATAGCGTTCTTCGAATGTGCAATTGGTTATTTGTGAAATAGTTCTGGACCGGAAATACACTATGAAAGTTTTTATACCTGGTTGGAACTGTTGGTGTTCAAACTATACCATAAAACAGGATGTCTCCTCTCTTCATTCGCTGTCAGGACTGCAATACCAGTATCAGGAACGATATAGATGCGGAAATCAGCATCAGGATCCGTGGTTATATTATATCATTAAGGTAATATTTGTTTTTGTTTCCCAAATGATGGAATTATTCCATTTTTTATTAGAAAAAATTTGTGCGTGCTCTCTGCTTGGAAATATTTTTTCATCTTCTTCGAGGCTTTGTTTTCTGTCGCTTAGATACATATTTTTCCTGTTGTTTTCCTATTTGAATTTTTGAATTCGCTCACTAAATTGTCACATTTCACTGTTTAGGTTTATCTTACTCAATTTATATATCCAACTATTTTTCCATACTTATTACTATTTACAAATTCTAATAATAATTGCTTATGATACCCTCTCGTTGCTATTCTCTTACAATTTCTAACTTTACACCTGACCATCTATTCTCTGATTGGCTATCTTTCATAAAGACGTTTGCTGTTCTCTCATTGGCTACTTTTAGTTAGCTACAATTTCATGTACAGTGTGTTTCAAGTTTATAAATGTGTTGATTACTTTTTATACATGAAAATTTTGTAAATCTAGACTTTTAGTTGTCTTTTGAGCAATTATGGGTTATGATAATTTTGACAGTGTATACAATTGATTGTTTTATCGTACTTTGACATTTTTATCTATCCACATTATACCTAGGCTCACAAAATATATAGAATTTCAAAAGTTATTCAAAAACAAACTCTTGAAACTAATAATTATCTATTAATTATTCCTTTTGTGGGTTTTAGTCTTTTGAAATTTACAACTGGCATAATATAACATAACAATATATATATATATATATATAAATATATATTTATATATAGGTATATGAATATGTAAAACTTCGTCCATTATTAAAGGATCTAAGATTTTATAGAATGAGGAAGTGTATGTATCCAGCAATATTCAAGGTGAATTACGAAACTTGAATTTTTATTCAAATAAAACATTGTTTTATTTTATGTTCAAGTAAACCATAAACGCTTAATGTATGATACTGTCCATAAGCAGGCAATTTAAAGTACTAGTCCGATAATGCTAAAGTAAATCGTACTCATATGTCCTTGTTCTCTGTCAATATCAGTTACAGCAGTAGGGTCCAATAAATAAATGATTGAATCAAAATTTTCGACATTTATTTACAAGAATACTTTTTCAAAATATTTTTAGGCAACAACACATATTTTATGTGTGGAAATGGAAATTAATAACACAATCTGAATTATTATGTTTGTTTATTCCAGAAAAATGTTCTTGTCACAATATGTTTGATCATTTTTAACACGCTTTATTAGCTCCACCTTTATGTATGAATGTAGGTAATGGAATCTTTGACATTAATATTCACCCATTTCCAGACGTCCGAATTATTTGTCAAAATCCGTGAATTCAGGATGGCGGCTCTAAGATGGCGACGAGTTTTGTGATTATAGCCCGATTCCATTCAAAATGGGTGTGAGGGGGTATTCATGAATTTAAGATGACGGCTCCAAGATGGCGACGTGTTTTGTTATTATGGCCCGATTCCGTTCAAAATTAGTATGTGGGTTTTTTTGCATTCGAAGATTATACATTTTTCTCAGAATTCAATAAGATGACGGATTTCATGGATGACTTAAAAAGAATTGAATAAAAATGATTAAAAAAAAATAAGACAAGCTTTTATACAAACGTACTGAAAAGGAAAACATAATTTTTTATTAGGTTATTCTGAGAATAGCAGATTCAAAAGTTTGCTGCGAATATAAAAAAGGTATTCTTTCGCGGCAAGATTTTGAATCTGCTACTCACAAAATAACCTAGGTCAAACAATTAAGGATTTTTTTTCTTTTTTAGTGTATTTGTATAAAAGCTTGTCTTTTTTTTTGTAATCATATTTTGAATTGTGGTATCTCCAGTAGGCCTAATGCGCAGGTGTTTTTTTTTGCACGGCTCTTATTCCTTAATTTATGTCCCCAAAAATATTTCTATTATTTCTTTCTTCTTCATGGTCCTGGTCGGTTTATGTTTATGTCTTCCTGATCGTCTTCGTTGTCGGTGGTATCGTCGAATCCATTTCCCTCACTGAGATTATGTCATTGTCGCATCTTCGTCGTCGCTCTCTATGATGACCTCTGGAGCATTCTCGCATGATTCACCATTGCAGAATCCACATACAACAGAGCACTCCAACCCACTTTTTCTGCAGTCACATGGTCCACCGCATACCTTGAAAATGGCTTTAGGGAAGTAAAACGGAATTTTGCTAAAATAAAATATTTTCTGAAAAATATTTTGAAGAAAAATTTAATTTTTGGTCGTATCTGTAAGTTATCATTATATCAAGCACAAGCATCCAATAGCAATGAGTTTTATGCAAGCAATCGGTGATAGGGAAGTATGAATAGTAGTAAAATTTACGGGGAATTTTTTTTTAAGTAAGGGGGGGAATTGTTACGTGCATTTTTGACCTTAGAACGTTTCCCTCTGGAATAAATTAACTTCACCAGTTTTATTGTACAATACTTTTATTTCAGTTAGCACGTCACATATTTTCAGTATCATAGTATGTCTGGAGAACGATATTATGATACGCCCCTGTTTCTTGCCCACTAACTCTGAACTGGTTTTCGTTCCTTCGTTCGGAGTGACAAACCTCGATGTTCGATTGATACAATGTTGCCGAGCATCCATGAGTAATTTATCTGGAATTGTCAATACTCTCGTCCAGGGTTAGAGAAATATTGTTGGAACGTAGTTCCTTATCGCGCGTTGCGAAAGAGGGCTAGACGGAATAAATTAAGACCAAAAGTTGTAACGAGACTTTCGCTATGGTTATAAGCCGTGCGGCGTACGCGTGTTTCTCTGTCTGTCTCTCTCTCTCTCTCTCATAGAAAGCAAGCCAGTTATTTTCGTTTCGTCTTTCTATTTCACATTGAACAGTGTGGTGTCACGACGATTATTTTTGTTGAGTGTATACAGGTTTTTTGTACATAATAAATAATAAAAAATAATAACAATAATGAATCCTGACAGTGTTTCTGCACAGGTTCCGGATATTGCTGATGGAGTTAGGTAAGTAGAGATTTTATACAGACAATAATAAATGCTTATGTATTTTCAGCAAGTACGCATTATAACCTCTCTTTACTATTGTGCTAACCAAGTCATACGCGTTATAATCTCTCCATTATTGTGTGTTCAGCAAGTGTACGCGTCATAACTTTAATAAATTTAAAAGCAAATTATATTTTAATATTACAATATCAATGCGTATGTATTTAGCAAGCCGTGCGTGTTCTAACCTATACGCTGTTGTGTTTACGAAGTCGAGAGAGTATATATATATATATATATATATATAACACACTCTGTTGTGTTTACAAAGTCCCGCGCATCTATGACGTGTACGAAAGAATAAACAGACAGAGTGCATATATATATATATATATATATAATATTATTATAACTTAAAAAAAAAAATTACAATTCCTTCACTAATTAATAGAAAGGAACTTCGTTCCATCCGGGTGTCCCTTGACACCTCTCAAGTTTTTTTCTATTTTATCGTCAGTGTCTGATATCATGAGTTCATCATGTCGAAAAGCCTATATTGTGTATTTCACGGGATGAAACACGGGGAAAACTCGAAAGGATGCTCTAGGTCCTGAGGGGATCTCTGGAGGAACGGCATCTGTAGGCGAGTATGTTTGAGGGGTGGTTGAATTTGTTTGGTCAACTAAGACACTTGTTCGATTGTCAGAGCGGAAACTCCACTTTCCTGTCACTTGTTGGTGGAGAGTCAAGAATGGAGGTTGTGCGTGTGGCTTTGATTTTGGAAATCTGTGATCTTAGGAACACCCCTTGATGGGATATCTTTCCGGACCAAACTTGGCGAATTCAGGATACATTGGTTGGGACTGCGGACGTATTTTGGTATCTATCTGGATTCGCACTCTTAGGAGGATTTGAAACGCCACACCACGCCGACCTGTATGTCGGACTCCTGGGACATTATTGCATCAAACCAAACAGGTATGTGTGCATTCGTCTATGCCTGTCATGATTTCGAAACCCCTTTTATTGAAATCCATGAGCGAAACATGATTTCTCCTTATCAACAGTTGTAATGGGTGCCGAATCCTGTACGTCTATTGCCAACTATGGGACGCAGTTTGATGGTGCTGTCTGAGTGAAAAACCCCTATCGGCCAGGGTATGTTAATTTTACATCAACCTTACGGAGTTCTATGTATTTGTACAATTTTTCTTCTTTCCGAGAGCTAGTTTATTTCACGAAATTCCAATGTTCATGGGAATTTTACTTTGTGCGGCGGCGCCAGTGATTCATTTCCCATAGTGAAGTAGATGCATTTCGGGAAAATATTCATGTGTAAATAATTCCACTTTGGGAGTCGAAGTTCATTATAAAACGATAGATTGGAATAAACATAATTATTTCAATCAATAGCACGATCATTAGTTGATTTTTCTAAAAAAATTAGTATCTCCCTGTAACTGTATTTTGAATTAATATATTTTCGTATTCAGTGAATATTCGTAAGTTTCCAATCAGTTTAATAAATAACGAGTCATTGAAGTATTTTACGAACCCAGACTATTAGTTATCACAGTTTTTTACAATTTTTGTTGATTTTCATCATTATAATGATTCTGAATGCTCTTAGTGTTCAGGAGTTGAATATTTCATTATTTTCATGGTTATTCTAATACAGGGGGATTCAGGTCAATCAATGATAATCTGGGGTTGATATATTATGATGAATTACGTTTTCTAGAATCATATACTGTTGTGATTTCTTTGGGGGATATAGGGCTTATTATTTTGCGTTGCTATGAGCCAATGGGTTTGAATAAGTTGCTCTTTGATATCTTCCTGTGAGAAGGAACATTCTAATTTGGTGTTTCCTTCCATGGGGTTTTTTTTTGTTCCTTTAATTTTTTTCTTGGACTTTTTTTGTCTTGGACTTTTTGTTTCGTGGACCTTCTGGACTTGTTGGACTTTTGGAATTTTGGATATTGGGTTTCCACATACTTCTTGAGGAGTGCCAATGGTACTTGAGTATTTGAGAGTACACTTGGTAAAAAAAGCAAACATTCCGCTCACCAAGAAGACCAAGCAAAAAAAAAATAATGAATTTTTTTCACATTTGACAGCACCCTACAGATTATGAATACGATTTTCGGATTTGTGTCAAATCACGATAATATCGAGAGATATATTCCTCAAAATTATGACAAACTCATTTCGGAACACCCTAGCAAAATATTCACTAATCTCTTTCTTATCTGAGACATCAGTTATCTCTGATTTGAGATATCACTGATTACACAAAATTCAGCGAAAATTCATCAGTTTCAGATTGTGAATCATGTTTTGTGGTATTTTGAGTTCCAATTATTGTTATGACTAATCATGTCTATGATATGTCAACTCGCGATTGGACTACACAGTGAAATATTCACAATTTAATATTTTTGCCAACAAATATAATTTAACAAATCGAACTGTTGCTTTTTTGAATTAATTTCATTAATTTATTCCACAAAACGGAATAAACCCAAGAACAATATTCATTGATATAACAAATTCGTTTCATAGTGACGAATGGTCACGGCTGATTGCACTTTTGCGCGACTCGCTTCGTGTATTCGCTGTGTGCATTAGGCCGGAGGGGATAGATGGAACTATGACACCGCCCATGGTGGCAGAAGTAGGTAATGATCCTGGTAATCACAAGCACAAGCTGAAAACTTTCAGTTTCTGTGGTCTCCCCGTTTATTCACAAATCACTTGAAAATAGTGAGCCATACTTCAGATGAATAAACATTATTATTATCGTAGTGGCAACGGTCACGGTTGGGTAGTATAACAACATACATATAATAACAATGATCCCTCGCTATTGCTGTGTAGTCGATTGCAAAAATAGTATCAAAATAGTACGTGTAAATTTTATACATTTCCAACGGCATCACATAAGCTGCAGCTGTTTTCCACGATATTTCAATATCTAATTCCGGGACGTAAGAGTTTCATTCGATAAATATTTGAGATGTTTTCCGTTTTCCATTTGATCGCCTAGAAGTGGACACAAAAGTATAACCAAGTTCCATTGGACGGTGATGAGCCGGTGATAAAAAGCAAATATCGACTTAACCTGCGAGTTCGGGAACGCCTGGACGATGTTGTAAACTGATCGATCAGCCTTATGAATAGGGGACAGAGATACTTTTGATGTCATACACGGCATTCTATCATGACAAAGTACCTCGCAGAGGATGGTGTTTTAATTTTCACGAACTGGTTTCTGTTACAAAAAGCAATGGAATTGGCCTTAGATGTGAACTAATGTTAAATATAATGCACTTGAAGTACTAAGAGTAAACATCGTTACTTGTACTGTATAAGCAATACGCAATTATAGGTGTTAGAGAGTGTTGAACGTGTTTTTATTATTTAGGGACCGTTCAACGTTCTCACATCCTTGCAAGGGTAAAAGTGGGATCCCATATTCAGGTAAAATTGTGAACCTCATTCCTTTTCTGATTATTATATTATTTGAGAATTTCATTAAATAGTTTTGCGTTGAATCTGATGTTATTTAGTTGTTTTCCCGTCAGTTTAAAGCTTTAATTTGTTGAACTACTTGGCTCCCTTACTTTTTATGTTCTCAAGACCTTATGAACCTGCGACCTTAATAAACTAACGGGCAAGCACATTACTTGCCGTACCTAAAAGAACACATAAGTAGCATTTCTTTATGATATTCAAAATATCCATATCCATTTTTTTATATAAACCATCCCAAGGTCATCAGTTTTGGTCTCGAAGAACTCATTACAAAATTGTTGAACATATGGAATGTATAGTGAATAGTTTCGCAGCTACAGATAAAATTCATTTTGAATCCATTCACCTACATTTTTCGAACAAAATCAATGAAAATTATGGTATTGACAGAAAATAGTTTTTTTTACAAAGAAAAATTGGCACTTTTCGTGGCAAAGGCGTATTTCCCGCCGCAATGTCCATCATCCATATGCTGAGTTACTTTGAGATGAAGTTGATTGACAAAGTACTCAAGTATTAACATGATTTTCCATAATTTCAACCAACGTTGAATTAGTTATAATTTTGCTCTATGTGATAGCAAATTCAATTATCTTCCATTTTATCTTGGGGTTCCCTATACCTCACGTCAATAGTATTCCAGAAATACCCGAGTTATGAATAGATTTCTTAAGATTGAAATGAGTTTGACATGATATTCAACTTAATTGTTGACAAAATTGACGTGTTACATCTCATTGGAAATACCCACACGTTTTAGGAAATGTTAGCAAATATAATATAACCAAATATATTCGGAAAGAAATCATACGAACAAGTCTGCATTAGAACGGTTGATTGAAAATAATTTCGATGTATTGGAAGTATAGTTTACAGAAAGGCAGACAGACAAGGCCATTTCCAATGATGGGTCATTGGGAATGGGGCGCATAGGATGCACCCAAGTAGCACACAGAGGTCATAATTCGGTTGTACAGACGTCTACTAGACCTTTCGCAAAAGTCCATGACTTATGTCTTGTAATATGCTAAGACGTCGGTATGTATGCCAATACGACAAAAAGGCACAGTCTTGCGACATCACATCGACGTTATGAAGTAGTGGTAATGACTTGCCAATATAGACTTATATAAGCCAGTCGCAAAAGGGTCGTTCTGTGGTCTTAGTGTAGTCATTATATCATTATGCCTGAAGGTCATAATCTTTCTAATATAGTATTACAATATGTATACCATATCAAAAGATTTTAAATAATATCAATATAATATATTAGTCAGCCTTCCTTTACATGTTCATGATACTCTGTGACCGTGATAGTTATCGAGATAAAAATGATTTTCATTTATGTGTCTTTAAGAATTGTTCTGAAACTCTAGTGACCAAGCATATCTATGTTTACGATCAAAATCCAATTCTACTCACTTGAAATTTATGCGCCTCGAAAATAAAATTTATTTTCATTTCAGAAAAAATACATTTCATCAATTTTTCTCATTAATCGTTGAAATATGTAGACCATATTACGAAAGATACTTGATTAGCACATTTCCAATGATTTTCATTTATGTGTCTTTAAGAATTGTTCTGAAACTCTAGTGACCAAGCAAATCTATTTTCACGATCAAAATCCAATTCTACTCACTTAAAATGCATGTGCCTCGAAAATGGAGAGAGATAAATATTTATTTTCATTTCAGAAAAAATACATTTCATCATGTTTTCTCATTAATCGTTGAAATATGTAGACCATATTACGAAAGATACTTGATTAGCACATCTCCAATGATTTTCAAATTGATATAACACCCAGGGTCCCATATTTTTTATTTTAAATATTTTTGTTCCAATATGGCTACCGGAATGATGTTATCAATCAATCGAAAAACATGGATGCTGTCCTTCTAGTGTCGAAAAGTTGTAATTACTCCGGTATGTACTATCATATGAGTGTCTCAAAGACATCGCAGTATCTTACATAAAAAAGTTGTAATGTAGTCGCTGTGACCACAAGTAGCAAGTTTTGTTGTACTAACGTCGTAACGCTATCAACACAGTAAAAGATATACACTGAGTGCATAAGCATTCCGCTAGTTCCGCCTAAAGGGAAACGCTAAAAATAACTGACATTTACAATAGTGGTTATGTTGATGTTGAATAGTTATATTTGAATATTTTTTATTTATCACTCGAAGTGCACATACATATTATTTATGTATTTCCTTGTTGTGAAAACAATTCGAAGAACTGGATGAACTTCATTTTTTGCCGTGTCCCGATAGACTGATTAATTATTTCAGATGTTAATTTTGGGGTAGGCACTCATCCTTCGTCTTCATTCTTTTCTATACGCTCCAGTTCTCTTGTAAGGCAGATTGGATTTTTGTTTTGGCATTTCAATCATTCATACGGAACTGAATATTCTACATACATAACACAATATACCTATCCTACAAAAATAACATAACCAACAAAAATAATCTAACCTAGATACATAATGTGATAATTACAACCAAAGTTCATCAGTTGATAAAACTACATTACATGAGTACAATATGTAGTCGTAGAAACGTTTCAAAAATCTATTCATTAGAACCACATATGTTAATTGTCATAATAACCTCACAGCAACTGCTCTCAAGTTCTACTCAACGACACATACAATTTATTCACATACAAACAACAGTACAACTTCATCTCGAGAATTATTTATTGTACTCTCGTTATATCTACTACACGATGTCATAGCAACGCCTGAAGGTTATAAATCGCACATTAACTTTTTGGTTTTAAAACATACAAATAGTGGTCTTTAAGACGGTATAAGAAGTCATTATGTTAATTCTATGACTCTGTGCTACTTGGGCATCATGGAAAACTCCCACACGAGTCAAAGCACGATCGAGGAAGATAGAGATAGAGATCGACATATTTAATAGACTTCTATCGGCGACTCAATTTATTTTTATGGGTTCTGGATGAATTCAAGAAGATGATTATGTTTTTATCTCTTTTTGTTTTCCGACGTTCTATATTTCATAATAGAAGCTTAGTGAACAGATACAATTTTCATAATTACAGTAACATGAATTCTCATTTTGCGCAGTCTCCATCAGCAAAATGAATGGTATTGTCACCAAACTGGGTTCATTCATATTGAAACAATATTCGAATAATTACTGTTCGTTTATTTCACTTTGGAAACACAACACAATAATGCACTCTGACACTCAAACAATGAATTCTTCGTCTGTCGCATACTACCCAAGTAGCACAGAGTCATCGAATTAACATAATGACTTCTCATACCGTTTTAAAGTCTACGTATTTGTATGTTTTAGAACCAAAACGTTAATGTGCGTTTTATAACCTTCAGGCGTTGCTATGACGTCGTGTAGTAGATATAACGAGAGTACAATAAATAATTCTCGAGATGAAGTTGTACTGTGGTTTGTATGTAAATAAATTGTATGTGTCGTTAAGTAGAACTTAAGAGCAGTTGCTGTGAGGTTATTATGACAATGAACATATGTGGTTCTAATAAATAGATTCTTGAAACGTTTCTACGACTACATATTGTATTCATGTAATGTATTTTATCATCTGATGAACTTTGGTCGTAATGATTACATTATGTATCTATGGTTAGATTATTTTTGTTGATTATGTTATTTTTGTTGGATAGGTATATTCCCAAGTAGCACAGAGTCATAAAATTAACATAATGACTTTTTATACCGTCTTAAAGACCACGTATCTGTAATGTTTAAGAACCAAAAAGTTAATGTGCGTTTTATAACCTTTAGGCGTTGCTATGACGTCGTGTAGTAGATATAACGAGAGTACAATAAATAATTCTCGAGATGAAGTTGTACTATGGTTTGTATGTAAAAAATTGTATGTGTCGCTGAGTAGAACTTAAGAGCAGTTGCTGTGAGGTTATTATGACAATGAACATATGTGGTTCTAATGAATAGATTATTGTACTCATGTAATGTAGTTTTATCAACTGATGAACTTTGGTCGTAATGATTACATTATGTATCTATGGTGAGATTATTTTTGTTGGTTATGTTATTTTTGTTGGATAGGTATATTGTGTTATGTATGTAGAATATTCACTTCCGTATGAATAGTTAAAATGCCAAACCAAAAATCCAATCTGGAAGGAGTACAATGAGAAAGGAGTACCTACCCCAAAATTAACATCTGAAATAATTGATCAGTTTATCGGGACACTGTAAAAAAATAAAGTTCATCCAGTCCCTTCAATTGTTTTCACAACAAGGAAAGACATAAATAATATGTATGTGCACTTCGAGTGATACATAAAAAATATTTAAATATAACTGTTCAACATCAACATAACCTCTATTGTAAATGTCAGTTATTCTAGCGTTTTCCGTCAGGCGGAACTAGCGGAATGCTTATGCACTCAGTGTATATCTTTTTCTGTTTTGATAGCGTTACGACGTTAGTACAACAAAACTTGCTACTTGTGGTCACAGCGACTACATTACAACTTTTTTATGTAAGATATTGCAATGTCTTTGAGACACTCGTAAACTATTCTATGATAGTATATACTGGAATAATTACAACTTTTCGACACTAGAAGGACGGCATCCATGTTTTTCGATTGATTGATAACATAATTCTGGTAGCCATATTGGAACAAAAATATTCAAAATAAAAATTATGGGACCCTGGGTGTTATATTAATTTAAAAATCATTGGAGATGTGCTAATCAAGTATTTTTCGTAATATGGTCTACATATTTCAACGATTAATGAGAAAAATTTATGAAATATATTTTTTCTTAAATGAAAATAAATATTTATCTCTCTTCATTTTCGAGGCGCATGAATTTTAAGTGAGTAGAATTGGATTTTGATCGTAAAAATGGATTTGCTTGGTCACTAGAGCTTCAGAACAATTCTCAAAGACACGCATAAATGAAAATAATTTTTATCCCGATAACTATCACGGACATTTGTTGTTATTATATATAGTGGATATAGGACATTACCACAGAGTATCATCAACATGAAAAGGAAGACTGAATTATATATTATATTAATATTATATAAAATATTTTGATATGGTATACATATTGTAATACTACATTAGAAAGATTATGACCTTCATGCATAATGATATAATGACTACACTAAGACCACAGAACGACGTAATAATAATATTCAATCCAACCCTTTTGCGACTGGCTTATATAAGTCTATATTGGCAAGTCATTACCACTACTTTATAACGTCGATGTGACGTCGCAAGAGTGTACCTTTTTGTCGTATTGGCATACATAGCGACGTCTTAGCATTTTACAAGACATAAGTTATGGACTTTTGCGAAAGGTCTAGTAGACGTCTGTACAACCGAATTATGACTTCTGTGTGCTACTTGGGGACCTTCTTATATGACATGGCCGAATACTCCCGAAAGGGTGGCTATCTTTCGAGAATGACTGTTTTCTTGGAACCGGCAACGCTTGGATTGGGAATCTAGGTCATCGGTCGCATCGTCTAACACGGCGTACTCTACTTATATTTGTAACAGTATATTAACGTGTTGAGAAAAATGATAGGCTCAAGAGTTATACGACCATACTTTTCCGATGGAAACTTGAATGTTGATTTTTTCACGATTTTCACACAAGAATCTGCCCTATCTCCTAGAAAATATGCTTTTAGTTATCAGACAAATGAGGTTACAGCCGGATGGAGCTCCGGCATGATTTGAATTTGGTATTACCACAGTTTTGAATATGTGGTTGACGAATAAATCAGTTCAGGTGAAATGCACTCAAAATTGACCAGCAATGTCTCCGGTTTTGAGGTGCCTCGTTTTCTTCACATGAGCATACAGAATGAGATTCACGAGATTTCGCAAATTTTATCCGATAATATGAAGGAAAGAATGAGTATTTTCAAGTTAGGAAGAGAATTGCGGTACAAAATGACAGATTGTGGCGTTGCAAATATGTGCAATATTTTCTAAGGCTTTTCTGTATATTGAAGGGATTAAGTGAGGATTGAAATGCACTGCACAAAACGATATTTCTCTAGTCTTCATCAATGTTGACGCATAAAGTAATTTTTGTTTTTGTTTTCTATTATATGCTGGAGTGGGCCTGAATCGGGGCCACCATCCTGGAGACCTATAGACCCTATGGGGTCCAGGGCTACCTCCGGCTATATTGTACCACTTCCTCCGAAATGGTGCCCAACTGTAGCGGGTGAGATCTAACCTAATATATTTTGCGTATAGTGAGAAACAACTACGCCACCTGGTCCGCGATGACCCGGAGTTCCAAGAATTCAAGAATGGATTGGGATGACCCAGAGTTCCAAGAATTCAAGAATGGATTGGGCCATTCGGGCGACCTCAAGATAGTGCGAGAAAACAACCTAAATAAATTTTCTAGGGTGACGAGCTATAAATGAGAGACGCGGAACCACGGCGTAGGCAGTTGTTGTTTCTGGAGAATAAGCGGAAGTACAGTTTATTCAAGGTGATTGATTCAGTGTCGTGCCGGTATTTTATCAGTAAATTGTGATTGATTTAGTTCATTCTCAGAATACATTATTGTTTTATGTGTTATAGAGTGTAAATGAACGAACAATAATTGATTTGGTATTTTAATAGTCGAAACCCCATATTTGTAAGAGTTGTTGCCAAAAGTGAAGATATTAGTGGCTAATTGAAAAAAAATTCATGGTGAATACGAGAAATACATTATACGACGATAGGCTATGATCTATGATCAAGCAACATTTTGCCGATGAAAAATGAGAGGAGGAGGAAGGACGCCAGTGAGAAAAACAAGAGGAGGAGGAACAACAGAAACAGAAAGAAAGACAAGAGGAGAAGGGATAGAGACATGAAGAAAAACAAGATGGAAATGAACGGATGCGGGAATATTTTTGATAAATTCTAAAGAATCAAATATTGAACGAGAACTGGCGGATATTCCAGAAAAAAGAATAGCCAATCGCTGCAGGAGGAAGTTGATGCGGTCCGGGAAGAAGCAAAGAAAGAAGTGTGGGCGGTGCGAGTGGTGAATGAGAAAAAAACAGTTTGGCGCTTCGGCAACGGCCACTGGATGGAATTAATCTGCTTTAGCAACGCCACAGGCATCCTGGAGGACCAGTAGAAGTATGATTTTGGCTCTGGAATTGAGATACGGCGACCAACATCGAGAACAATTGTACCGTGCACAGTTGAAAGCAGAACTCGGGTGAAAGTCTGCAGGAGTTTGAAGCAGACGTCCAGCCTGCCTACTCCGAGGCCCCGGAAGAGTTCAATCGACAGTTGGTGGTGCAGGTATTCAAGCAATGCAGTGAAGCTTCGATTTGTTTCTTGGAAGTAGAAGCGACTTTCAACAAAAGTGAGAGCGGTATCGATTGAAGAGACACAAAGTGACAACATGAAACAGATATTTAGTAGAATAGTGAACAAATTGGTAGCCAGCGCTTATGACCAATGGAGAGGAAGCTGTTACAGATGCGGTAGTAGTGGACATCTTGGAAAAATTGCAGGGAGAGCTTAGCCTTCACCTTCGTCATCACGTCGAAAAACATCCCTACGTTTCTATTCAGCAACGAGAATCGTATCATCTAGTGAGTTTTCGCACATATACCCAAAAACTAGATTAGCCAATACATCGGGAGGCATGCAGGCTAGTGGAAACAGGGTCATAAGATCTACAGATAATCCGCCCACCAGGGAAAAGATGAAGCAGTACCATCCCAATAATGAACCACCAAATTGTAATACAGATGTATTTTCTAGAAGACTGGTGCAGCTTTAGCAGAGGCCTTTGACACGGTCTGTCATAGGCTTTTGCTGGAATAGCTTGAATATCTGGGCATAAGAGGAATTCCACTGGAACTCCTCAGAAACTTTCTCGAAAACCACGTACAAATAGTCAAAGTGAATGAGACAATAAGTAGTTCAAGATCGACTCCCTGTGGTGTACCACAGGGTATAGTTCTTGGTCCTGTACTATTTCTAATATATTTAAACTCCTTGCTCGCCACTGAAACCACTGGAGAAATCGTTTCGTTCGCTGACGATACAGTCATTATTTATGTCGCTAATTCATGGAATGGAGTAAAGAAAAAGGCAGAAGAGGAATTGGTAAAAGTAAATTATTGGTTCAAATCAAATTTATTAACGGTGAATGTCACAAAAACTAAGATGATACCATTTTCTTCATACGATCATAACCTACCAACATATAGTGTTGTGACAACCCATAGTGTACGTTATCTTGCAATATTCATCGACTCTTGCCTAAAATGGGACGTCCACACATAAAGCCTCAAGAAGAAAGTTCGTTCGCTATTGTACAAATTTTATAAATGTAGATATTTACACCCACTAGAAAAACTGAAAGAAAAGAGATATATTTTGCTATCGCAGAATCGTATAATAGGGTGGAGCGGGGCCCGCAAGTCTCTGGTGGAACTCCTGCTAGACATTCAAAAAAGGATTATCAAAATAATATCATTCAAACCCTTGTGATACTCATCCGACAAACTCTATGAGGATCTGAAAATACTAGATATCACACAAATATATGTGAAGTCAGTGCTGATGTTCATCTACTCAAATAAATCATCTTACCTAGATGAACCTGACCATTCATATAATACGCGAAGTATGACAATAAATAACGCATATCTGCCGAGAACCAATAGAGCGTAAGGGCAACAATCTATTCGGAAAATATAAGATGTATTAAATCGAAACTGTTTTATAAAAATACTTTGAAAAAATGGACCTTGCAACGGTAAAGGGCATACTTTCGTTCAGTTATTTATTAAATGATAAAATAAAATAAATTCATATCATCCTTCCACATACCTTATTCATTCTATTCTATTCTTATTGATTACGTATATCACGTAGACTTAGTTGTTTTCTCTATCTTATATCTTATATTGTTGAAAGGAACATACTTATAAGTTAGGTAATAAATCAGCAATTTGAATATTGCACATAGATTCATAAGGGCAAATGAACTTAAACCTCTCCATAGACAGTCCTTCCCAAGGACTACATGGCGTTTCTGTTTATTTACTCGGTATTTATACATATTTTCTCCTGGAAACTTTTTTGTTCGTTACCTAGTAAATGAACATATATTATCATTATTATTATCATAGAAGACAAAGAGAATACGATGGTTCTGAAGATCTCAAAAGGTCCAGCGGTGAAATGAAGAAATACAACAAAGGTGCGTCATCCGAACGGATTGCCATTGATATACCTGAACCATTTTTTCTGTTGGATGACAGCCATCCACAATAGCGAAGTCATTGGTGAACAACATGTTCTGCGGATTTGAAGTACCAATGCTACATTCCAACCAAGGAAGAAATTTTGGGTTGAACTTATTCAAGAAAGTTTGTGACTAATGTGTATCAACAAGACCAGAACAACTGCGCTCCACCACCAGTCAGATGACATGGTGGAAAGATTCAACCGAACTATGGAAGAACATCCCTTCAAGGTTGTTGAAAAACATCAAAAGGAGTGGGGCAGACACCTCTCTTTATTTCTGATGGAATATAGAGCAGCTGTCCATGATTCAACCAAGCTTATCAGGGCTAGCATCATCTTAGGAAGGAAACTTCAGTTGTCTTGTGAACATTTCGAAAGTGATTCACTGGATGAAAACTTGTTATGATTTAAAAACAAATTCAGGAGGTTCCGAAGAATGTAACCAGGTTTGGCTGTACAACCAACGTAGGAAGAAGTGCGTATCTGCCAAACTAACACCGTTTAGGGAAGGACCATACGAGAATCAACGATATAGATCATGGAAACCAACGCAGCCCAAAGTTAAGGTTATTGATCTGGAAAGACAGGAGCCCTGTCATGGTGAACCAATGGCTTCTGATCGGGACCATTTGAGGGGGAGCAGTGTTATGAAATCGAATACCATACGCCACGGCCGACTACAAAACGCCACCGCATGTTTACCTAGCGTGACATCAAAATTCCAAGAAAACTGTCCAGAATAAACAGGACTCATATAGCAACTTCGATAAAGGCCGACAAACGACCATTTCGAATGTTTTCATCGTTATTGACCTATATAGCCTAACCAGCGAAGACAGTACAGTATAGTTGAAACGTTTTAGAATGGCGAACGGGGAAATGAATCATTGACGAGACGAAATAAACATATCTTTGTCTATCTTTCTCTAGTGTAAGTAATTTTTTCGTAATGTTAGTCGTAGCTTATTCAGGGGCGTGTGTATCTGGTGCCTTGAATATATCTCAAACAAGTGAAAAGGGCTTAGACGCATATGTCAGATCTCACCAATGATTCATTGCCCAATTCGCCATCCGGAAACTTCAATTTTATAGTTTT
Organism: Gonioctena quinquepunctata; assembly: GCA_018342105.1. NCBI lineage: Eukaryota > Metazoa > Arthropoda > Insecta > Coleoptera > Chrysomelidae > Gonioctena > Gonioctena quinquepunctata. The sequence continues at coordinate 250,241 of JAFIRS010001029.1, read as the reverse complement.
ATAGTAAAATGATTCACGCCCGTATGCACCGTAGGCTGATTTCGCGGATTAGTTACGGAAACCTGGATTAGATTATTGTTTATTATGCACCGCAAGAAAAATCTGGTTTAAGCTTCAGATTTTCTAATCGGTCAACGAAGCGTGGTTTAGCGAATGACGTCTATTATTTTGAGTGTTGAGTTTTTTTGGAAGTTTTTCATTATTTCTGGATAAAATGGAGGACGAAATATTCATTGATGATGACCTAGATATCCTCGATATCATCTTTGGTTTTCCTCGTCTACGAAAGGAGTGATTATTTCGACACTATGACAATTATAATTTTTTCGAAGATTTCGACTTACAAAACCTACAGTTCTCAGCTTCCTGGTAAACATAGAAGACGAAATTGAATTCCAAAATGATTTGTAAGTTGATGAATGCAAGGGAGTGTCTGTCTGTCTTGTTGGCTAGTAGATTACCCCACCTCATACACCTTCACCCAAAACAACTTATTTTGTGGATAATGCTCCTTGGCTACATAAATAGTTTTTCGGTGATTTGAGGTGTAATGGTATAACGGCTACTAGCGGGTATCTAATCTACTATCTTATTTATTTTAGAAATGATAATCTAACCCCAATGAACCAATACCTGACCACATTGCGTCTGTATTCGTGTGCGGGGCATCAAAGAACAATCGGAGATTTTATTGGCTGCCATCAGACGACAGTTTCCAGAAATCTTCCGTATCTCGCTTCCAAGCTTGAGATTTATCATCATTGGAAACTTTGTTTATTTTTTTGTCCTCAATGATATTAGCGTGTTTTAAGAGTACTCTCATGAGACTCTGCTTATCTCCCGGGAAAAAATTGGGGATTCTTTTTGTGTTTTCACCATCAGTCACTTTGAAAATAGAAATCGAAACTGACAATTTTGACGTTTCATCATTTCCAACTATCAAAGAATCTTGCAATACCAACGTTGTCAGATTTCCAATCTCGATAATTCAATCTGCTGACGGTGCATAGCTACGGGCCGAAGATTACAAAAACGGGATTGGGGAACTAGAGTTAGAATTGACAAACGGTGCATTCAGGCATCAGAGTCGTGTGCGAAATCTAAGTAGGGAACTGTGAGATTCATTCAATTGACAGAGTGCATTATTGTGTTGTGATTGTGTAGTGTGAAACAACGAACAATAATTATTCAAGTATTTTAATAAACATTAACCCCATTTTCGTAATAATATACTGACTAAGATTCTGGAATCTAACTAATAATTGAGGCTGAATATTCATGATATCCTTTCAGGTAGTTGGGAGATTCCATGGAAATACTACCGATTAAGAACGTCACCAATTCTCTTAAAAAAAATTGGTATGTATATATATATATATATATAAATATATATATATATATATAAATTCATTCAAATAAAATTAAACAACAACCATTCGTCATGTATTCATTTGCTTTGCAGACAAGAATTGATAATATTAGACCGGGCACGTTCTCAAAAAAAATTGGGGAATTAACGTTTTAAGGGTATTTCGACCCCGCTGAATACGAATCTGCCTGTTGGAAAAGCGAAATTTGGACTGGAAGTCCGGTAACCAAGAAGGCGACCAAAACTTTGTTGCCCTATATCTCTCTTGTCCGTTGATCTAAACGTCTGCTTGGGGGTTCTCTCGTATGCCAATACTCACAAATTTACTCGCCTTCAATTTGGAGTGCATGGGTTCCATGATGGCGCCGAAGATATCCACCGAAATTTTGTTGCTCGGAAGTAAGCAAGGATGCAAAGAAGATGAGAAAACGACCATTCCAGAGTTTAAACCAGGTTTATTGCAAGATTGCTAAGAATATAAAAAAACAATTATTCATGTGTTTTTAGCATATGGCAAGGCTGCAAGGAAAATTTAAAGAATTCAAACATTGTTGAGAGCGGTGGCACAACTTGGTGCAAGTCAGTCCATTCTTTTTGTATTGTAGTCAGGCACTGGGATGAATAATTACAGGCTAGGATATCCGTGCAGGCTTTGGGGACGGGCTCAAGGGTCATAAGGATGGGAGTGCAGTGGTCTTGGTGAAGCCTCCACCCATATGACTCAGGATCCATCACCACCGATCGGACATGATGAGCATTTTCCCATACGTTCACCTGGAACGTTTTTAAAATTGCCAGTGCTGAACGAACCTCTGCCTGATCTTATCAAAAGTTTTATTGACTGCCCTATGAATGCCCTTGAAAAAGTCCAATTTTATAAATTGGGATAATACAACTAGCTTTCAAAAGTGGTTTGGGAAATAACCGATTCTATATAGGTCGTCTATTCCTAGCGTTTTTAACATAATCTTTGATTCTGATTTCGTACAGTACCATCTCCGGAACTTTATAATGCAGAAAAAATATCAACTATTTCTTGCAGAAGTCATAATGACGCACTATAATTGAATAAAATCAATACGGAGACAAACAATAAAATAACTAGCTCATATATTGGCTTCGGTTGTGCTTCAGTGGCCATTTTTGAAGAGACGTGTCTATGTGTTCTGGATTACCTCATATGTTTCTTTGAAATCCTGGGACCACTGACGTGGTTCATTTCTCGAAAATGCCCTTTATACAAATATAGAGTGTGGATAATTTGCTGATCATTGAATGAGCCCCTATTCTAGAGATTTTGGATTGATAAATTTAGTATGTACTCAAGAACTGGACTATTCGTGGTATAATCCCAATGCCACTATGGATAAACTCCAAACTAACCCTCATTTAAGGGTTGTTGCACATGCACCATGCCATAAAGGTTGTTTATAGCTGTAATTTTTATTAAAATGTTGCTGACTGAATAGTTTTCAATCAATATATTCCAACTCCATACAATTCCAGCATTAAAAATATATTTTTCGTTCTACCAATGAGAAACATCGAATTCACCCCCATCATAAGGGTACTTTTTGCGACTTTTTCCTCCTGCAAGCTGTCAACATGTCCTAGCACTTTGGCTTTTGCAGTTATACAAGTCCATCTCCTTATTGGTTCTTCTTCTCCTCATATCATCTTATTTTACGCGCCAATTTTTTTTCTCAATACCCTCTTTTCCCAGGCTACCATTTCTTTTTCTAAATATCAAATGAAACTCCACGTTCCACATGCGTATAGGTGGTTGGTTGGATAATCGTTTTGTATATCCTCAATTGAATTTTTCCTTCTCAGAAACATCCTAAGAGACTCTGTATTTCATGTCTTTCAATTACGTCCATAGACAGTAGCACTCGAAATTTTTCACAATTCCAAACTCATGTATCTTATTTACCGTGACTTGAATCTTTAATGTTCGTCACTTTCCATTTTTAAATATTTCATTTTACTTTCATTCATTATCAAACCATACTCTTTTGGCGCCATTTCAAATCTTCGGAATATTTCTTTCCTTGTAGAAAATCAGGTTATGAATTATTATATTCGTGTGCATTGCATATTGATTGTTTGAGTGTGAAGATTTGGTCGAAATCCAGCTTGATATTCGCCAGATTTATTTTTGTAAAACTACATCTTTTATATATTATGTATTTCTCATGAAACTGCACCAGTCCTGCTTATTGATATATCCAACCGCCAGAAATTCCGGAAAAGTCGGCAAAAAACTCGATCGTTCACGGTGAAAGTTCACTCTCTTTATTGTTTTTGAGCTATTGCCAAAAAACTGAGGCGTTTTTAGTTTTTTTGTTGTTATTAACAAAAACAAATTTTCGAAAACGGAAAAAATCGAAAAATACGTATTTTTCAAATGACATCCCAAATCGAATGAACATTAGCTCATATTTTTAGTAGACTTGGAATGATTTTTCACAGAAAACCCACTTCTCGACTAGACTATATACAAAATAGGCCAAGAGGTCTTTTCCGTTTAAGTTCCTTGCCTTGCTTCCTTCAAACCACTTCTTGAAAGTTGTGTACGTTCTTTCATAGCGACGTTTTGACTTCTCTGATATTATAGAGGAACATCCTATTTCCCACGATTGTTCAAAGTCTGTATTTTCTTCGCTCTCAGAACTACTCATGATTTAATCAGTTAAATATAATTTCTAACAGCTTGTCATGCGCGTTTGACAATAACGTGATATTGAGAAATATAATTACAAACAACATCCATAACAACAAATTCAAAACATTGTTGAAAGTTTCTTATAGCTACAAGACCTTTCCTTGCTTTCTTCAAACCAGTTCTTGAAAGTTGTATACCTTTTTTCATAGCGTTGCTTTGACTTCTCTAGTATTATGGAGGAACATCCAATTTACCACGTTTGTTCAATGTCTGTATTTTTTTCGCTCTCAGAATCACTCATGATTTAATCAGTTAAAGATAATTTCTAACAGTTTGTCAGGCGCGTTTGACAATATCGTGACATTTAGAAAACATTTTTCATTAAATTTTTTGTCCTCTTGCCAATATCTTTTATCTAGTTTTATATTGAGAATAATAAACATAATACTATTATTTCTAGAGCAGGACCATAACCATTTAGCTACAACCTTACTTTCGTTAGCAAATTACCTAAACTGTTTCAAGGAAACAATATATTTTCTTCATTTATTGAAGTTTTCTATCCCGAAATGATAGAATTTTTAAATATTTTAGAAAATCAGAAAGATGTCGAAACACAAGCTTTTATAATATAATAATAATGATACTATCTGAACTTGGAATCAGTAGATGACTTCAATATACCAATTTCCACAGCTTATTCCAATAAATCTAAGATTAATCAAATTAACGGCTTAGTGATTTTCACCAATAATAAAATGAATACAAGAGTGCGTATAATACTCCTGACTGGAACAAAATTACTGATACTCGCCCTTAAAACCTCAAATGGAGAAATAGGAATAACGTCTTCATACAGGCCGGCAGCAGACGAGTCGCATCCGGCAGGTACGAAGTGTCGCTGCACTCATTTGATGAATGCCGCTAAAGGCTATGGTTAAATTCGGCAACATCGCCGATCGCTGGACGCTCACCAGTAGACAGAATGAAAGCAAACTATACAAACCGGGCGTATAGTTTTCCCAATATCAATTGCAGAAGCATAAAAAAGTCTTGCGGCGAAATCCTGTGAGCAGCAGTGGCGGAGATAACTAATTTTATTTAGATATTCTAATATCCTAAAACGTATTCCGATCGGCACATACCAAGACCACAGACGCTACTGGTTTTTAATCTTTCAGAGCTATTAAAACACAAATATAACGCGTGATTTATGACCTCCCATCGTATAGACACACCTGCAAGCATTGATGTCTGACTTGATTGGCCAAGACGAATCGGTTGTAGAACAGACAGTAGTCACTCAAGTCCACGTTGACCAGCGGGCTCTTTGTGCCGACGGAGACTGTATACAAGTAGTACAGATTATTTTTCGTTCCGTTTCTTCGCATATACGCTCGTGTTAGCGAAGTGAGTTTTTATTTGCTATAGAAACAGCTTCTGCAATTGATATTGGATGGACTATAATTCATTGCTATATTAGACGCTCAGAGGCGTTTGCATGGAAGGACGCCGTGACATATGTGAAATAAAACTTCCAAATATGTATTGTCAAAAAACAAAACTTGAACACCGTTTATGACGTCTAATGTATAGAGCTTAAAAATGTTCATCTGTAAAACTAGAGGTTTTTTGAGAACTACGTGGCTGACGCTCAGATACGGAATTGTGAAAGGACGCCCGGATGATAGTGGGATGTATATGTATATATATATATATATATATATATATATATATATATATATATGTTTTTAATGTCTGTGAATATATATATATAGGTATTATATAGGAAGGAAATTGTGGTATTGCAGAAAAATTTTTAAATTCCAGAAAAAAAGACATTTTCGAGGAGAAATCGAACCCACGACCACTAGATTGCTAGTCTCATGCTCTACCAACCGAGCTATCGAAGACAGAGGGTCCACATCTGCTTTCGCGATACCGTTTTTCCCAGAATTTAATGTTAGTTGTTGAAACATGGAAAATGAAATATGAAATGTAGGTAACGAATCTACGTGTGTTTCTTCTGATGCCCTGAATTGAGTGGTATCTACAATTTTTCTCTAGCAAATAATGTTTTTACAAAACGCCAATAATATGTATGTGGATAAATGAAGTTCTCAGAGGAAAAAATATTTATTACAAAAAAATATGAACTTTAAAAGAATGATTATGTATTTCGTTGAAATGCGTCTTGGAGAGATTTTGTTATGGATTCCAACGGGAAAATTGGGTTTTGATGGTCAACAGTAATCAGGTATCATATTCACGTTCTATGGAATTTGTTGAACTATTATTTGATGGCTCTAATAATAGCGAACCGTTCGTTCATTTAGTAAAATTAATATTTATCACTTAATTTTTTCATTCATTATCAAAATCATTCACGTTCATTGATGCAATATGAAACCTAAATATATGATAAATATAATTGAAAATGGAATCTTTTATTTCAAAATGGTACTAGCTAACATTTTTCACAATTTTGAGATACACAATTATACAAGCCGTGAAATCGACTGTTCTCTAACTCACGGAAACTACAAGTTTATTTGAATCCACAATTCAGTACTTATAGAAGTAAACAATGATCGTGATCGTTACGTGATACGCACGTGATTTGCCCTTTTGGTCGATCAGCTATGGAACCCTCGAAGCGGCCGTCTGTCCGTGCTGTGTTCTGAGCTCACGAGCTAACGTTGTATATTTGTTTTGAGCTCCTGAATCGTGGATTCGAATGAACGAATAACTTTTTGTTGGACATGCAATATGATTTGATGGTTTTTGTCAAAGCTTCTAAGTATCGTAGTATTTCCTGTTCCCCATTGGAATATTTACGGTTTCAGGTGATTTTTGTTCCTTCCACAGTACTCGCAATGCCTTTTTGATATAATCTATCCGTTTGCCATCACTTCGTCTTAAAAAGATATTCCGTCCGTTTTTGATGGTACATTGTGCCATAACCTTGAATCTGTTTATGAAATATCCACTGAAAGATTAACATTTCAATTTATTAATAACAGTTTGATAATCAAACTGTTATTATTTTGTACATGATTCTGATGCTGTCTTCGATTAAGTGTGAAAACAGTGTGGATTCATTTTGTTATTTTTCTGGGAAATTCTTACTATCAAAACAACAATAAAGTAGTACAGACTTTGTAAAGAAAACATTTCACGCTTATTTTGGATTCAGCATTGAACTTTGGATGACCGATGAAGACTTTGAATCTACAATTATTGTGACCGAGCTAGAAGCATAGCGGGCATTCAAAGATGTAAGAACCTTCAGAGCCGGATTAAGAGGGGGGCAAACGGGGCTGAAGCCCCGGGGCCTCCACAAGAGAGGGGCCTCCACAATATAAATTTTTACGTAAAATTTCCTAACAAATACCGAAGGATATGCAAAATTATATATAAAAAATCTGACAACTTTTTCCTCTCATTTTTCGTTTCAAACATTCAAAAACATGTTTCGTATTCTTGTCAAAATCCATGGTTAATATTGATCTTCGATCTGATGAATTATGTGTATATGCGAGAAACAATCACCAAGTAAAACATCATACTATTATACAAAATATTATATCGTATCGAAATTAGCTGTAAAAACAAGAACAATTGAATTTAAAAAAAAATATACATTTTTTTTTTAATTAAATGAAGGATTTTCTGTCGATGTAAGTATTCTTCGAATGACACAAGCGATCTAGATACACAATGAAATTCAATAATCATAAGCAAAAGAAAATAATATTTCAATTTATGAATATGATTGCATCAAATTATTTATAAGAGCCCTGTGCGCATTCCATAATAGAACAAAAGTTCAAATTCTGTTGACTATTTTTCTGCCGATTCTATACCTGTTTTTCCTATTTATTGGCGTTGACAAGTGTCCGCTGAGTGGCGCGCTTGTAACAGAAAAATCCCCGAAATATGAAGTGTGAGTCTAAGAGAAAGATGACATTCCGCAACAAATGTAAATCCTTCTGAAAAGGACTATCTATCCTTCTATCTAAGATGTTCTACTATCAAATTCTTGAAAACCAAAATTTCAGAGCTACATTTTCAAACATTGAAATTACAGTGATTATTTTTTGACATTGCTAGAAACCAATGGAAACGTTCAACTCAAATAATTCATATACGTTTTGGCCAATCAATAGTGGGAATATTCTACCTAGAAAATTGTCGCGGGAATAATTTGAGGTATTTTGTTTTTGTTGTCTGACAACCTATATTTTTAATTTGACGTCTGTCATCAATTCGCATGAAAAGTGTGAAATGAATCAAATCCGGTTTAGTACATTATATAATTTTGCAAGGAAATGTGTTTATGATCGTAACACAAAAAATGATCTAAAGAATACCACACGAGAGTTCGATATAGTAGAAAATAATTATCTAGATTTCTTTCTCAAACTTGTTGGCAATAGCCACTCGAGCCAGTTGGTCTCTCTTGTCTATTGCCTGGCAACAAGTTTTCGAAAATCTGTCGAATTATTTTCACTCTCTTGTGATATTACAACTGAGAATGTGATGATGTCAAATTGCACTGGAAAGCGCTCATTTTCCAAAATGAAAAAAATAGGCGAATTACGATGAGGCAAAGCCGCATATCAAAGTTATCGCTTCTTAGCATTGAGAATGATTTTCTCCGGATGCTGGATTTGACCGAAATCATCAATGATTTTTCGTCGAAAAAAGCTCGCAAGAATCCCTTTGTTTACGCTGTAATTTAATGTATTTCTTGTATTTTATTATACCTACATATGCTCGTGTCGAAATAATTTGATTTGTTCCGCAATTAATAAAAAAAAGACTTGTTTGAAAAATAATTAGGGGCCTCCACTCCTTTGTTGCCCCAGGGCCTCCACACCTTTTAATCCGGCCCTGAACTTGATAATCATAGGTAGACATCCAGACTATGAAAATATTGTCGAATGGGTTGCAGTATGAGCATAAAAATTAATTTTATGGATTCACATCTCGATTTTTTTGCTGAAAATTGAAAATCTTAGTAATTTTAGTGTAGAACAGGAAGAACTCTCTCACCAAAATATGAAAAACGATACAAAAAAAGAGACGTGCCTTGGTGAAACAAAGATTTATCCAAACTCTGGAAAAAAGTAAGGAAACTCTTCAATAGAGCTAAAAGTCTGAGACGTTGGAAAGACCACAAAGCAGCTCTTTCTAAGTACAGCAAGGAACTCAGAACCCAGCAGATCCAGCAGGAACCTTTGGATCCCAATGGACTATTAAAAACATTTGTAATCGGCCGGAAAGGACGGAATATTCCTCGCCCCACTACAAAGTGGCCTTGAGTTGATAGAACCCTTCCTGAAAAGGCTGATCAAGGCCAGATTTATTCTCGATTATATACCGAAAACCTGGAGGGAGGCTGCAGTGGTACTCATACCAAAGACTGGGAAACGTCCAGCAGACGAACCAAAGTTTCAGCTCCTTTGTCCTGAAAACAATGGAGAAACTGTCATATAAGAAGTGAAAAAAAAATAGTTCAGCTATCCAGCAGGCAAATCCACAATGAATGCTCTACAATGCCTGGTTGAAAGCATTGAAAGAACACACTCGGCCAAAGAAATGGATCTATGTGCATTCATTGAGGGTGCTTTTCACTAGAGGAAAGGCATATAAACATCTCACTGATCTGATGGATTCATGCAATGTTGAAAAGGAGAATCATTCTAGCTGCTCTAGGAGAGGTAACGGTTAGAATTACAGTTGGAAAAGGTTGTTCCCAAGGCGGGGTTCTATCGCCTTTACTGTGGTTACTGACCGTGGATAATCTTATAGTAAAGCTACATGAATTTGGAATAACGACTCAGGGTTACTCCGATGACCTGGTCGTTACTATCAGGAGCAAACATGACGGGATACTATCCAATCGCAGACAGGCAGCCCTAAACAAAATCAGAAGCTGGGGCACAATTAAAGGAGGGACAGAATGTAAATCCTAGCAAGGAGGCGAAAATACGATTCGAATGCCCCGACTCTGAATGGAAATCTGCTAACATTTTCCAAAGAAGTCAAATATTTGGGCCTTATAAAAGACTAATATGGAACATTCACATCAATCTCATCCTTTCCAAAGATACAGCCGCAACCTGGAAGTGCCACAGATTATTTGGCAAGACATAGGATTTCCAAAAATGATATAATGGTCATACCATCAATCATCAAACCCATGGTCACATATGCATCATTAGTATGGCGGCCAAAAATCCAACAGAACTTGGTTCAAATCCAAGCTACAGAAAGTGCAGCGGTAAGACCCTATCGGACAAAGGTCAAACCTGGGCTTTCTCAATAGTTAGCGCATCCCTGGAGGAACTCCAGAAAATAGACATGTCTCCCTATTACAACCTAGGAAGAATAAAATTCAGAGTTAAGGTAAGACAAAACCCAAAACAGGGTACAAATACAATGGATGTCGCAGATTCCACTCCAGAGATCCAGGAGGAGAAATCAAAAGACCCTTAAGGAGTGAGTCCTCTCAAAAGGCAAGCAGCACATGAGCCTCAGAGGAGACATGGAGAATCCTCAGAGAAGACATAAGAACTGCTCCGTATCGAGGTAAGGGCTGAAGTGCCAGTTAGTGTTCCGGTCCGATAATTACCAAATTTCGTTTACCAGTAACCGTGGAATTCTTTGTTTTAAGTAGAATTTTCCAACTGTTGAAGTAACTGAGTTTCGTGTGGTTTACTATCATAAATTATTGGTTGCAGTGTGTTATTCAATTAATTTTTGTTCACAAAGTTCACTCAATTTATTTTCTAGTGTTAATTATTTTATCTAGTCTTGATTCACAAAGTTTCATTCCATTTATTTTCTTTACGAATTTATTTCATCCACATAATTAATCTCTCCAATAAAAGCCATCATCAGAATCAATTCGTTTTCTTGAGAAATACTGTACCTAAGATTCCCAACATTCCAGACGCAGAGAGAAACGACCTGGTCCCCTTTTTGAGAGGATTGAGAAAGGTAGACGCTGAGATAACGACCGACCATTCACCCAAATTAGTAATGAGTAATCAAGGAATTCCTAGTAAGTTTCGATGCTTAGTCGACTTGTAGCCAAATTTGATCCCATCTTGGATAAGCATGTCAAGGAAGCTGTCAGAAAAAGCAAACTTAAAAAAAGTGCTGATAAAAGTAAAGGTCGGGAGAGTTTCATAATTTTTTGAAGCAATAAAACTCACAGATTATTCTGCAAATTACCTCCGGAATGCTTGAAACTATATCAGAAGTTCGTCACGCAGAAATATATTCCATAACAATGGATATTTCTTCTCATGACCAATGTGCAATTTTTTTGAGATATGGTTTAGTCCAAGGGCCATTGCTTTAATACACGTAACTTCTACTAGTGGGGAAAACCTCCATGATGTGTTAAAACAGGTTTCGGATAACAGTAATATTCCTTTAGAGAATATATTTCAGATGCTTTCGATGGCGTTTAATGGAGATTTACAATGTTTTGATCCCAGGAGGTTTTCCGAAATAAATAAGTATGTCCCAGGTGATTCACTAAATAAGATATGTACTGTTGGATTTTAATTCACTCTGTAGATTTTTTATGATGTATTGTGACATTTTAGAATTTTTTGATAGTTGCTAAGATGTATAAAAACCCTGGTGCTTGCACTTATACCTGTAGAAGTTTGGGATCGACTTGGCGACACTTGGCCTACTTGATAATAGAGATTACTAGCGTGTCAGATGGCGCCAATTTCGATTTAGTTCCAATTCAGTAACATGGTATATTTATTTCCTCAGATTTCTTTTTGAGGCGAACTGTGCGCGGTTTTGATTCTAGCTTTGCTATTGGTTGGAAAGAGATATCTGTCAAACTTCACCAATAGCAAAGCTAGAATTCGAAGTCCCCGAACATTGTACAAAGAAAGCACTGTCGTGTTGTTTTTCGTATTTTGTACGATTTAAATTTGAGGTTAACTTCATTTTGACAGACGGAGAATTGGAAATGAAATTGTCATTAAATTGCAGAAAATAAAAAATTCAATGTATACAATATAATGAACTATGGAAAAATCATTATTAGTCAATTCGTCAAGATTTGTACTTGCTTTTGGTATTGAATACAGGCGAAAATTCGCGAAAAATCTGCGGCTTTAGTCCACACAAAATACAAATGTGGCACATTCTACAAAAAGTATCCTTACACACTACACTACCTCAAAATAAACAATTCCTCACGCACTAATGAACTGATTAACGAGTGATTGTTTGAAGAACAAACTCAGGAATAAGCTAAACAAGATTTCATATCAAAGAGATGGAAAACGCATAGATACCGACAAAACACTGAAAATAATTCCATATAAGATGCTGCAGATGTCAGAAATTAGGTTCTGACATTAAGCGAGAATATAGACAAACATTTTTGGACGGCGCCATCTACCACAGAGAGAGAAGCTCTGTTGAAGTAACAGGTGGTGTCCGCTCAAAAATCTAAACAATATCGAATCAGTTCATTCACCAGGGTTTTTAGACATCTTAATAGTTGCTATTGAAATGAAGTTTGTTGTTGAAAGAAAAGAATAGAGAGTCGAAAATATAATTTCCAAGAAAAAGCAAGTGTAATTGAATAAAGACTATAATATCCAAGCGAAAAGATCCAATTTGAGTTAAACATTGTGCTGGTCTCCGACCGGATCTTACTAACTACGTATTGCAGGTAAAGCTAAACATGTACAATAATTCCCTCTTTAGATAAGAAAAAGTTAAAAGAGGAATTGATGTGGCCTCATCTTTCAAAGCAAGATTTTAGTGATGTTTATAAAGTCGCTGACGATCATATGGAGAACGAGCTTGGTTTCATTTCGGATAGTAGCGAAAGTGAGGAGGACATTAATATGAATGTGTCGTTTAAATGAACCACAAAAAAGTTCTACTGGTGCATATCTTGCATTTTCAAGATTTAATGTGGATATAATTCATATTCGTTAGAATTTAAACAACTACATTATGTTCATTTTCTGTTGACAATACCACTCGCGCAGGTATCTTGGGATATATGTTTTTCCAAAATGAAATTATCGGAAACAAAACTGCGTAGTTGTATTCTGCAGGAAAATTTGGGAGCCTTATTTCTTATAGTGTCCGAATCTAATATAATGATTGATATTACTTCTGAGGTTATTATTGACAAATTGTGCCAGAACAGTAAGGCGTTTAAAAGTCTATTACAGTAGTTGTAATAGTTCCCGCATTTTCTATTTTTAGAATTTGTGTTTTGTATTTGTATCTAGTTATTTATTTATTCGTTAAAACATTATTTTGTTTTATTTTGTTTGTATTTTTGTTAAATATTAATTTCTTATGACATCACGTTTGTTTAGATATAAGAACTCTATTTTCTTTATTTCAAGAATAACTAGTGTTGATTATTGTGTATCAGTATCTAAAAAGCTTTAATATAACTCTTTGTTCATGGAATGTCTTATAATTATTCGAATAATTAATTCAAATAAATGACCAAAATTTAAAGGCGTGGGGGGCCTTGTAAGGGGTTCTAAAATCGCCCCAGCACACGCCTGATTACAGGTTTTTCGTTTTTCAACTCCTGAAGATGGAAAGGTAACTAGCTTTGTACGAATTGGTTGAGGAGTCTTCTGAAAATTGAATGATGGAAAGCTCTTTGAAGATGACGGAAATCAGAGTTGAGGAGAACCAGATTGAAAAAGTTAATCTTTCGAAGTTACTCCAAAACTAAGATCCCTGTAGTGACTAAACTATGGTAAATATTAAATGTGAAAAATGTAGAAAAGTCAACAACAATGGTTTTAACTTCAAAACACATTAAAAATATTTTTGGCCAGGGTTTTACCACAAATAGGTACTCCACTGTGCGCCGCTGCGATGACCGTCGAGATGCCTGGCCACCAGCCCGCCCGGCAGATTGGAAAGTCTCAGACAGAAAGGCATGTTTGGCGCTGTATTTAGGAATTTTGTGAGTTGTATCAAATCTCTATAACATTTTCGGGGGGGATTGAACCCTCTGAACGCCCCTGGCAAGACCGTACCCAGAGAAAAAATTCGGGGGAGGGGTTTGGTTCTAAAGTAAATAATGCAATACACACATTTTTTTTCACCTTATTCCAGATATACAGGGTGTTAGTGAATAAGTGCGACAAACTTCAGGGGGTGATTCTGCATGAAGAAATAATGACAGTTTGCTATATAACTTTTGTCCGCAAATGTGTTAAAGTTTTTCTTAAAAACTGACTATTTATTTATTGCTCTGAAACCGGTCGAGATATGCAAATAAAATTTGGTGAGTTCCAAGAGGTAGTTATTTTGCATTTTTTGACATGCAATTAAGAATTTTATGTTCATTATTGGCGCGCATACGGTTAATTATCTAAATTTTTCTAAAGAAAAAAATGGTACGCCATTTTTGAATTCCTCGCTCAATTTGTAACAAAAAATCGCTCCTGCCTTTTTTTCGTATGGGGCGTAGTTTTTATGTAAAAAAATAAAACATCTGAACGCGTATTTTTCATTTCTTTAATACATTTTCAAGAACTATCTTATACGATAACGTTACACCAGAACAATAACAGAAAATAACACTAATAAATAAATAGGCGCAAAGCTACAACAAATGTTCAAAATGACTTCCCTCAGACGTAATACAAGATTCAACTCTTCGCCTCATTGATTGTCGTATTCGCGCAAATATTCCTGGTGTATTTCTTATTGTCTCACAGCCGGCTATAATTCGATTCCTCAGGTCTTCAACATTTTCGACGGGAGTGGAATAATCTAATGATTTGAGAAAATGCAAAAATCTAGAGGATTTCAATCCGGAGATCGAGTAGGCCAATGTTCCGTACCTCCCCTACCTATCCAACGATTTGAATATACTGTATCTAAGTGATTACGTACAATAATGTTAAAATGAACTGGTGCACCATCATGCATGAACCAGAAGTGTTATCTCAGCTGTAGAGGAATTTCTTCCTGTAGGAAATTAAGGTAAAAGTCGCCTGTTAGTAGTTGTGGAAGGAAATATGGATCGATTAAATGATCATCAAGTACCCCAAGCCATACATTTACTGAAAACTGATGCTGAAAATGAGCTTCAAAGATTCCATGTGGATTTTCCTCAGCCCAGAGGTGATTGTTATGGAAATTTCGTATACACTGTCGTCCAAAATTAACCTCGTCAGTAAACAAAACGCCATTTAAAAAATTAGGAATTTGAGCGATTTGATGAAGAATCCAATGGCAAAAAGTCACTAGCTAGTAGAACTTGCACAGGTTGAATATGAAACGGATACAATTGCTGTTCTTTAAGAATTTTGAATACAGTGAAGTTGCTTGCATTCAGTATGTTAGCAATTTTTTGAGTACTTGTTTTAGGTGACTCCGCAGTTAACTCGAGAACTGCTTCTTGCTCGTACTTCTCGAGGGCGCCCGCAGTCAGCCGTTTGTTTCTTAAATGTACCATTTTCGCGCAAACGTTGGTGAAGACGAGCAAATATTGCGTGATGGGGTACCCTATGTCCTGGATACAACTCAGCATACAATCGTCGAGCATGCCGACCATAGACAAAATGCATGTCTGACAATTCCGCATTTGTATAATTTTCCATTCTTTTCGATAAAAGAAAAATTAATTAAGTACTTATTATCATTAATGTTATACCAACCCAAACGCTTAAAAATAAAAAACTAATTTGACATCACTACTAGATAATGTATTAAAGTAATGACAAATACACGTTAAGATGTTTAATTTTTTTTGCATAAAAACGGCGCCCCATACGAAAAAAGGGCAAGAGAGATTTTTTGTCACAAATTAAACGTGGAATTCAAAAATTATTTTTAATTTGAAATATCTCAGTGGCGTACCATTTTTTTCTTTTTATTGAGATCATTACCCGTATGCGCGCCAATAATGATCATAAAATTCTTAATTGCATGTCAAAAAATGCGCAATAACTACCTCTTGAAACTCATCAACATTCATTTGCATATCTCGACCGGTTTCAGAGCAATAAATAAATAGGGTAAATTTTTAAGAAAAACTTCGACACCCCGTATCTCGGAAAACGAAGCATTTGCGGGCAAAAGTTATATAGCAAACTGTCATTATTTTTTCGTGCAGAATCATCCCCTGAAGTGTGTCGCACTTATTCACTAACACCCTGTATTTAACAGATTTCGGGGAGGGGTTTAAACCCCCCTGGGTACGTCCTTGGTTCGAAAATGATGAATAAGTCATGCTCTAATATCAAAACAAAAACAATATTCACTACCCGAATGGGAAATTTTAATCAGATTTGAGAAATTGTCAAAATAGTGGAGGCTACTTAGATACCAATAGTCTCCGGAATAAGAGTGATTATCATAGTAGCGACTAGCAGAAACGAGACGACAGGTATATCCGGGCAATTCCGGTACTCCACGGTAGCCAGTCAACCACCGACATGACGTAATAGTTTATTCCCCGCGAGTTTACGAGTCATCCAACCTCCACGATCGAGCGTCTCACATCGGCTATCTTCGCCGAAAACGAACTTCCGATAACTATATATATAACTGGTTCTCTCGGTTCTCGAACCCCCCAAAAGAAACCTTTTTAACGAGCCACAGCGCGTTGCATTGAGTGTGGCGAGCAAAGCAGACGGCAGACGATAAGCGTAGGGTTTCGACTCGCCCGAAATCAGGCTATACGTAATCGAACGAGGCACGCCTATTTGAAACAATGTGTTCAAATTAGTGATATTACATCAAGCTACCGATTTAGAATCGAAACATTGCCGGTATTCGTAGTTTCAAGAACGGAATTTCCAATAGTTCTCGTGATTATCGCGGGATACCGGTTTCGAGTGATAAATTTGTGTGAAGGACTGTGTTTTTTGTGCAAAACATCCAGAGTTCGTTCCTTGTGTTTAACCGTCGTCTGAGATCAGGTTAGTTTTGTTTGAAACCCAGTGTGTAGTGATTTATTTTAGTTTTTTCCAATAGCTGCTGCATTTATTTGCACACATTCCAAAAAGGAACATTTCTCACATAATAACAGTACAAATTCATTGAGGTTTATGTCTGATTTCCATTCGATAAACTTTAGATTTCAAAAAAGTCCATTCTAATTCAAGGAAGTACACAACCCCTAACCTCAATACTCGAGAATCAATATAAGGCACATTTACAAGAGGGAAGAGTTGATAGATCACGCATAAAGCTAAATATCATTCTGATCTCAACTTTTTGTGTCAAATATTCGCCAATGTTACGAAATATCACAATTCATAAATCATTGGGTAGGTAATTGGGTGATTCAAAATTTGACCCACTTCCAGAGTGAATCTTTATATGGCCCTCAATGAATTGGGCTGGTTTTATAACAAAACCGCAATATCAAAATGTTCATACATAGTATATGTTCATGGGTAGAAACTCTAAAATATTTTAAATGGACCTAATGAGGTATCCTATTTCCTAGTTCACTGTGGCGGTTCGTGGAGTTGAGACTCAGGGCTGGCATCAGCCTTCGTGGCGCCCTGGGAAAATGCGCCCCTCATTTTTGCATAATTAGAGGCAGAATGTATATCAATAACAACTAGTCCGCATTCATTACGGCGGAATGGTTAACATACCATGATATTTTTTAAATTATACATTACGTTATGTTTATCATTGTTTATTTCACACTTATTATGTGTTGGAAAACTGCCATTTCTATATTTTATTTAGTCACTTGTGAAGCATGAGTATGGTGAAAACATTCGGTTGATATTCTTTATCGCTGTGCCTAATTATTCCGGAAGTTATCGGTTTTAGTACTACCTTTTTTGGTGGGTTCAATTTACATCATAACATTTTGACATTTTATTCACTACAAATGCTTTTTAGCAGAGGTGTCAGACCAGACCCCCCGAAATATTGGAAGATTTACTTTGTATTCTATATGAAATTGAACAATAATTTTGAAATGAAAAGAATTGGTTTGTTTGTTATTTCCACATCTACAAAAACTATCAAATTTGTATTTCATATCCGAATAAAATAGACAAATATTATTTTGATTCTATTGTATTGATTCTGAATTTTTTAATATAATTTTGGAGTTTTTATCTATTGTTATCGACTTTTAATTTGGATCAACTTTCGTGTGATAATGATATATACAGTGTCCGCCAAAAAGTATGTACCATATGGGAAAAAAGTTTATTATTGGAGTATTGGTAAAAATATTCTGGGGAAAAGTTTGTGCATATCCGATTACCCAGAGCCGGATTAAGAGGGGGGCAAACGGGGCTGCAGCCCCGGGGCCTCCACAAGAGAGGGGCCTCCACAATATAAATTTCCTAACAAATACCGAAGGATGTGCAAAATTATATATAAAAAATCTGACAACGAAAAAGCAGTTCTCCCACTTTTTCCTCTCATTTTTCGTTTCAAACATTCAAAAACATGTTTTGTATTCTTGTCAAAATCCATGGTTAATATTAATCTTCGATCTGATGAATCATGTATATATGCGAGAAACAATCACCAAGTAAAACATCATACTATTATACAAAATATTATATCGTATCGAAATTAGCTGTAATAACAAGAACAATTGAATTAAAAAAATATATATAATTTTTTTTTTATTAAATGAAGGATTTTCTGTCGATGTATTCTTCGAATGACACAAGCGATCTAGATACACAATAAAATTCAATAATCATAAGCAAAAAAAAAATATATTTCAATTTATGAATATGATTGCATTAAATAATTTATAAGAGCCCTGTGCGCATTCCATAATAGAACAAAAGTTCAAATTCTGTTGACTATTTTTCTGCCGATTCTACAAACACTCCCGTCTATACCTGTTTTTCCTATTTATTGGCGTTGACAAGTGTCCGCTGAGTGGCGCGCTTGTAACAGAGAAATCCCCGAAATCTGAAAGTGTGAGTCTAAGAGAAGGATGACATTCCGCAACAAATGTAAATCCTTCTGAAAAAGGACTATCAAAAAGACCAATCTAAGATGTTCTACTATCAAATTCTTGAAAACCAAAATTTCAGAGCTACATTCTCAAACATTGAAATTACAGTGATTATTTTTGACATTGCTAGAAACCAATGGAAACGTTCAATTCAAATAATTCATATACGTTTTGGCCAATCAATAGTGGGAATATTCTACCTAGAAAATTGTCGCGGGAATAATTTGAGGTATTTTGTTTTTATTGTCTGACAACCTATATTTTTAATTTGACGTCTGTCATCAATTCGCATGAAAAGTGTGAAATGAATCAAAACCGGTTTAGTACATTATATAATTTTGCAAGGAAATGTGTTTATGATCGTAACATAAAAAAATAATCTAAAGAATACCACACGAGAGTTCGATATAGTAGAAAATAATTAACTAGATTTCTTTCTCAAACTTGTTGGCAATAGCCACTCGAGCCAGTTGGTCTCTCTTTGTCTATTGCCTGGCAACAAGTTTTCGAAAATCTGTCGAATTATTTTCACTCTCTTGTGATATTACAACTGAGAATGTGATGATGTCAAATTGCACCGGAAAGCGCTCATCTTCCAAAATGAAAAAAATAGGTGAATTACGATGAGACAAAGCCGCCTATCAAAGTTATCGCTTCTTAGCATTAAGAATGATTTTCTCCGGATGCTGGATTTGACCGAAATCATCAATGATTTTTCGTCGAAAAAAGCTCGCAAGAATCCATTCGTTTACGCTGTAATTTAATTTATTTCTTGTATTTTATTATACCTACATATGCTCGTGTCGAAATAATTTGATTTGTTCCGCAATAAATAAAAAAAGAAAAATTGTTTGAAAAATAATTAGGGGCCTCCACTCCTTTGTTGCCCCAGGGCCTCCACACCTTTTAATCCGGCCCTGCGATTACCTAAAAATCGATTTTGACACATGTCACGTTATCACTAGTATGGCGGCAAATTGAAAAAAATTGCTATGTAAAGGCGAAAAGTGGGGTAAGATCGCAAGATATCAAAAAAAGTTAGTTTCAAGAGATACCTAATTCGAAAAAATTGGAAATAGCAATTTTTTTTGAATATTTTCCCATTTATTTAAAATTATAAATTTTTTTTCTTATGAATAGCTTGACTATACTGAAACATTTGCATTTCAATGAAAAAGGGGTAACAGGAAAATGGGATAACGGGATAACGGGATAACGGAATAACGGGGAAAATTTTCGGGAAAAACATTTTACGGAACATAGAAATTTGGACAGGACAACGTCTGTCGGGTCCGCTAGTATATATATAAATATATAAATTTCGTTGATTCTTGGGAATTTGGTTCGTGTATTGAAAGTTAGGATTCTTTAAATAGGTACTTTAATTCATTTCCAACGTTTCGACTGGGTTTGCAGTCTTCTTCAGGGTTTATTTCAGCTAGAACAGTTGACAACAAACATATTTAGCTAGACCATCATTTTGAATTGGTGATTTTATTATCTTCTTCATGATGAAGCACAAGGTATTTATATGTATGTATATATACTAATGTAAGTAATGTAAACAATATATACTTCTGGTTCAAGAAAATCTACATCTATATATCACATATTTCACATATTTCACGTTGAAAAGGGAAAAATGAATACCTCTCAAGGGGTCACCTTGAACGATGAAAGATAGCGACTAAAGTTTATCTCAGTCGCAGATGATTCCACATCTAATTTAATGAACACCCTGTTTATATTTTCAAACAAATTAATCATATTTCACATTGTTATTATTAAATATACGTACCTACACCGTAAACCAAATTAAAAATGGTTTTTGGAAAATAACAAAAACTTGAAAATTACTCGAAAATTTGCCAATAGTGACACAGGATACGTCAACGTTTCTAACGAGGTTTTTACCTAGTAGTTAGATAAAACTTTTTCATCAGTCCAATTCCCAACCCCAAGTTTAATAATAACATCTCGAAAATTATCATTATGTGTATTCTCCAGTCATTCGAAATAAGTGTGTCAGTGTCCACATGTTTGGTGGATATTTTGAAAGAGTCTTGGTCCACAACTTTCTAGCTATGTCCTTATCGGAATGGATATACCTAACCAATGTTTTTGTTACAATATGTTTCACAAAACCCTCACGTCATTTCAGTAGGATTATATTACCCCTATAAAGTTAGCAAAGCAACTTGCTCAAAAATAGATAAAAGCAAGGACAATATTTGTCGAATAATTATCGTAAATTTGTCGTGAATACAAAAAATTTGTCGCGCTATTAGTTTTCTATAGGTTTTAGTTTTTTTATGATATAAAGTTACTGCCACTACAGTAAATTTACGAGTAAAAGTCGAATGTCAGAAATATTGTTATTAAATTGTGTCGTATAATTGTCGAAACCCATTGAACATAGAAATGCACTACTTAACATATACTTTAAAGGAAATATTGGTATGCATTTTTATGGATATTTTCTGGTGTTCGTGAAAAAAAAGTCGAGTTCTTGACAACATCGCATTCATACCTATTAGTACACCTGATTTATGCATTTTACATAAAAAGGCGAAATATAACAACCGTCTTACAATTTTAAATTCGAATTTTCAGAAGTTTTTGTGTAAACGATGATTGATTCTAAAATTCAATTTTTCAACAATGCTCACTGTTTATCACTTGAACGATGTTTCTTACTACCAAGAATTCATTTAACAATAGTCGATTGACCAAAACATGCAGTTTTTTAATTAAAAAATAAAAATACAGACAAAAAAAAACAAGATGTGTACAATAATTGACAGACACACCAACCAGAGTTGTTGAAACAAAACAAATGATTTTTCACAAACAAATAACTTCTTATTTTGAAGTTCACATGCATTTTGTTATCAAGTAAGGACTTTAATTTTCCTTTTCATGGTACTTAATGGAAGATTCCTGAGTTCAGAGGGTACCGAATTCATAACTTTACAGACAATATAAGAGAAATAATTTTTGAATTGGAACAGTCAAGGATGTTCAGGTTGTGGACGTCAGTTCTGGTTCTTATTTTTTTATATAAGTATGTGGGAGATTTAGATTGACTGGAAGCCAGCCTATAATTCGAGTCATTTGGCCGACACGTGTGGATTTTTTTTAGGTTATAGAGTAACCTAACAAAGCTTTTCTGTATTCGCAGTAGTCGACTATTAACAAGATGCGTGGACCATAAACTGTATCGCAATAATTTATATGCGAGAACACCAAAGTTTCACACAGTAACATTTTAGTTTTTGAATCTAACATACTTATCCTTGTTGCTATAAATCATTTTTATATTTGTAATACATTTGTTAATAATTTGTTGACATGTTTTTCAAATCCTAATTCTGAGTCCATTTGTAGATCAAGATTTTTGGAAACATCAGTTGAGGCGAGCTTCACATCGTTGATTTGTTTAGTACGTTGACTGCCAAATAACATTATATCTATGACTTATCGGGATTGATTTCAAGGCACATAAGGAGGAAATATCATAATTTATAATGGTGTTGGTGATGTTAATTTCTTCACCTCTGAAGGAGTAATATACTTGAGTACCATCTGGCGTAAAAGTGACTTTTGCAGTGTACCAGCGATTCTCTGAAAGATGAGGTATATAATGAAAATAATAGAGGACCTAATTTTGACCCCTGAGGTACCCCAGATACAACTTCTAATGGGTTGTATATTTCATTTTAGTATTTAACTTTCTGTGTTCTCCCTTGCAGATAGCTTTGCATTAGATTTAGAGAATGTTCACTGAAACCAAGGTAATGTAGTATTTTTAACAGTAGAACGTGATTGATTCTATCGAAAGTCGAAAGTGTGATTGTATTTGCATATGAAGTATTTTTTCATACACTTTTGATAGTACAGGTAGTATATTGATAGGTCTTGAGTTCTTCAGTTCTATGGGGTTTTTAATTTTAGGGGTAGGAACCACCAAAGCTGTCTTCCACTGGTTTGGATTTTTATTTTTCAACCAGAAAATATGAACTATAAATTGTGAAGTTTAGTGAATAAGTTTAAAAAAATAAACATGTTCATCAACTTTTTTTTCAAGTATATTATTCTCAATTATAAAGTCAAAAAAATGGCACAGCGGGTCTGGAAAAGTTTTCTGAATAAACAAATTTCAGTCCGTGTTGCCATGACGTCTTTGGGTATAAGTCCCCTAAAGTGGCATTTTGCGTACCCCTTTCAGATCCAAATTAGACATTTTGTGGAGCGTGTACAGAAAAACAAATTTGTATACCATTAAATATGAACAAATGAAGAAAAAAATGGTATTACCAAACACTTGATTATTTCATTAATAACCGCATAATTATTCAAATAAAGCAGCTATACAAATTTCGGCTCGTGGAGCTCTTCTCACATGTTACTTTATAAGATTATATCGTTGAATAATTTTTTCAGTTATAACCTTTTAAATATTTTTTTTTCCGGGACTACTACTATATATACTATATGGCCGTTTTTATATCAGAGAACGACATTGATTTTTTTTTTAATTAGAATTTAAACATAGATTAGTTGATTTTTTTAATTTAGTTTTTTATTATTCAACTCTCTGGAGCCTGACTTTAGTTTTCAGTTATTAACTCAACGTATCGAGATTTTTTTTAATAATTTTTAATTCAATTTTATCTATGAGATAGAATATTTTTGTTGATAATTCAATTGTTTATTGTATAACTAATTTTTCAGAGACAATCATCGAACCTGTTAATTTTTTTCTGTTAAGTGTTTTCTTTAATTCTAAAAAAATACAAAAATGACCATGTAAATATTTGAAAATATTGAAAAATGTGTGTTCTGTTTTATAAAAAAAATTGTTTTGAACAGCTTGTTAAGTTATAAACTGTTTAAGTAACTGTTACAGATACGGCTATGAAGACAATTTTATAAAATTGGGGTTGGGGAAAAACTCCAAGTCTGTCTCCACAGAAATTAATATTTACTGAAGTTCAAGGTTCAGGTACATCTTCTTACAAATGCATTAAGAGGTTGTCGCCAAATTTCTGGAACTCCACTATGAGAAAATAGACTATTTCAAACAAACAAAAATATGAAACCCTAATGGAACTTCCAGATCAATTTTTTATTATGTTTGTAGCTATCATAGGTTATCATGGTATTCGAAATCAAATTAGCCAGAGTATATGAACAATTTTTTGTACACTCAAAGAAATTTACCAGGATATACAACAGGAATTCGGCGAATTCTACAGGAAATTCCCCCTATATAAGTGACAGCAGGAATATTTGTTAATTGTACGTGACAATTCCGGTATTTTAATTCCTCTAGAAATAACAAGTTTTAGATTAGTTAATGCAACCAAACTGCAGTTTGTCATTTTAACAGGAAAATAATAATGTGACGAAAACCGGAATATGCTTTACTATTCCTATATCCTATCCTATCCGATATCAACTTCCTGATCAGACTATAAGAAAAGACTTCTAACAAAAAAAAATATTTTTCGTGCGTTCATACAAAAGGTTATTAAACATTGATTTGTTTGAAAATATGAACAGGATGAAAAGGGAAACATTCTCAATTGAATATTGATAGAAAGATTTTTTTGTGAATTGAAAAATCCACGATTAAAATGAAGTTATTTTTTGTGAATGTCTAACAGAAAACAACTACTTCCCCGGCTAAAGCCACGCTGGACATTGAACTACATCTGATAGATATTCTGAAAAGGCCCTAACTCAAAGAAAAAATCTGAAATTGAAAATTTGCATTTTCATTCAGATAGTTATTTGATTTTCAATTCCAGTCTTAATTAAGAACTCATAAAGATGAATGAGGCAAAGAAGAATGTTTTCCAAAAGAGAGTACTCACCAGAAATCATTCGTAACATTGACGCAGGAGAGACATCGCATTCACTAGGTCTTCAATACATTTTTGTCGACGAAAATCTATTTCACGCTTCCACGATCATCAGGAAGACCGGAAGAAATGGAAAACACATTTTCAAGAAGCAATCTCACTTTGCAAAGATGGAAAAAGTTAGAATCATTTCTTTTGGAGAGACACTTTGTTAGGGCCTTTTCAGAATATCTATCAGATGTAGTTCAATGTCCAGCGTGGCTTTAGCCGGGGAAGTAGTTGTTTTCTGTTAGACATTCACAAAAAATAACTTCATTTTAATCGTGGATTTTTCAATTCACAAAAAAATCTTTCTATCAATATTCAATTGAGAATGTTTCCCTTTTCAACATGAATACCCCACAAGAGGTTATCTTGACGATGGAAGATAGTGACTAAAGTTTATCTTTCAGTCGCAGATGATTCCACATCTGATTTTATGAACATCCTGTTTATATTTTCAACAAATCAATGAACAGGGTGTTCATAAAATCAGATGTGGAATCATCTGCGACTGAAAGATAAACTTTGGTCACTATCTTCTATCGTTCAAGATCACCTCTTGTGGGGTATTTGAAAAGGGGAAACATTCTCAATTGAATATAGAATAGAAATATTCTTCTGTGAATTGAAAAATTGAAAAATTCGCGATAAAAATTAATTAATTTTTTGCAATTTTATTCAGATAGTTATTTGAGTTTCAAAGTTATTAAACAAAGTTTTATTTGTGGAATTCTGGGATTGTTACACCAGTTTGATGCTTTTATTTGTGTTTTAAAAAAATATCTCCGAATGCGTCATTATTAATTTATTTATTTATGTTTGTATTCAGTAATCTACAGAACAGGTACTTCCAATGATCGATTACAATATTAGAAACTGAATAAGTAACCATTCTTAAAATAATACATTGACTAAAACTGAAATAACTCCATTAGACACAGACATTTTTTCTTTAGAAATTTTTGTTAAATATGACAAACTGTGCTTTTACATTTAAATTTTTTCTTAGTTATAATACATATGAATTTCTAGGGATAACATTTCGTTTTCAATTGTTTTCTTCTATATGTTTATATTACATTCAACACTGAAGTCTATATTCCTTAAACAATTTGCAAGAGAACACATTTTGTATAGTGGGGAATTTAGACCTAGGTTTGTACGTGGTTTAGGAGGAACAAATATATTCCTTGTTCTATTATTAAAATATTTATTGCAGTTCAGACTAATTTGTGACAACAGGTGGGGATTATCTACTTCATTATGCAATAACTTATAGAAAAATACAGCAATAGCCACTTTCCTCCTAAATTCTAATGTTGTAAATTTAAATTCAATTAAGGAAGGGTGATAATGAAGATTGAAAATATACTCACTATGTTTTTTATAATATAAAACTTCAGAATTTTTTCTGGACTTTCTCAATTTCATTTTTATGAACTGAATAGTGAGGTGACCATATTATTTCAGCATATTCCAGTATACTGCGGACAAATGCATTATGAAGTGTTACGAATGTGGATATATTTGTAAATATATAAATGAGTTCCTAATAATAAAGCCAAGCATTTTATATGCTCTGCTTTTTTGCTTAAATATTTGTTATTTTATATTGAGATTCGTTTCTTTGTTTTTTCCTCGTAATTGACATACTGAAACATTTGTCAACATTAAATGTTAGGCGATTTGCTAGGGACCACTCGTAAACTCTATTTGAATGGTTTTGTAGTAGAATCGCACCTTCTTGATTTGTGATTCCCTTGATTAATTTAGAATAGGCGAGATCACAAACTCACAAATTTACTTCATATGTGCTTGAAGTTGAAATATAATGATAAAATATTATATCATAGTTTTGTTAATATTCGAATAAACGCCGCTCTAAAACTCTCAAATTCAGTGAGACATTCAAACACGTTCTTTTGATGTCATAAGTCCATTGATTTGGCATATTCCTGAGTTGCCAGTGTCACTATTTTGTGGAACTTCTAAGGAAATGTTATTCTGTTTCTTTCGATGACTAAAAAAGAACTTGCGTCAGCATGTGTTATATTGGAATGAAGACTTCTCATTTGATAGCTGTCCTTGATTTAGATATTCTTGAATAATATGTATGTATACCGAGTGCCTAAGGCCTAGCCTAAGCAGGGTTGCGACGATTTAAATCAAACTATTTAAATCATGGTTTAAATCATAATTTAAATCAACTGATTTTTTCAATTTTAATCGTGATTTAAATCAAATTATAAATTGCTGTAAAAACAAGTCGCCGAAGCAGATTACTCATCAGGAAATTCAAAAAAAGGAAGATAGTTTATTTAAAACTAAGTGTTTACATACATTATGTAAGTGTTAAAACATAACTAATCATCATCAGTCCAACGTAAATATTCGTAATTAAACTCAAGAAAACACAAGCATTTTACAACAAAAACAGTTTATAGTTAATAATATTACCTACATGAATAAATAACAAATAAAAAATATTAACGAATACATAAATGGTTGAAAAGGGAAACATTCTCAATTGAATATTGATAGAAAGATTTTTCTGTGAATTGAAAAATCCACGATTAAAATGAAGTTATTTTTTGTGAATGTCTAACAGAAAACAACTACTTCCCCGGCTAAAGCCACGCTGGACATTGAACTACATCTAATAGATATTCTGAAAAGGCCCTAACTCAAAAGAAAAAATCTGAAATTGAAAATTTGCATTTTCATTCAAATAGTTATTTGATTTTATATTCCAGTCTTAATTAAGAACTCATAAAGATGAATGAGGCAAAGAAGAATGTTTTCCAATAGAGAGTACTCACCAGAAATTATTCGTAACATTGACGCAGGAGAGACATCGCATTCACTAGGTCTTCAATACATTTTTGTCGACGAAAATCTATTTCACGCTTCCACGATCATCAGGAAGACCGGAAGAAATGGGAAACACATTTTCAAGAAGCAATTTCACTTTGCAAAGATGGAAACAATTAGAATAATTTCTTTTGGAGAGACACTTTGAAATTAGTGTTTTCTGACATTAAAACCTGTCATGGGGTATGATAGATTGATTTGTTGAAAATATAAACAGGATGTTCATAAAATCAGATGTGGAATCATCTGCGACTGAAAGATAAACCTTAGTCACTATCTTCTATCGTCATAGATAACCTCTTGTGGGAACACGAAATTTACTTATAAACGTATGGGCCGACTATAAGTTAAGAAATGATCCGTCTCGCATCAACCGCACATTATAAAGACGAACGAATTTTCATGTTCCAACAGGAAAGCCGCGGCACGCTGCCGAAAATTTTCATGTCAACACAAGTTTTTTTGTATGTCGCCGAGGAGATTTTCTAACTGTAAATCAAGCCAACAAATATTTTTGGGCGAATAGCGAAAAAATAATGAAAATAAGTGATTTTAAAGTTTATTATTTCCATCTTTAAGGAAAAAATTAGTATAAATGAAAAAACAATCGAAAAAATCACGATCTAATGAAAAAAATCAGTTTTTTTATGTTTTCGAAAAAATCGTGCTTTTTTGCAACCCTGTGCCTAAGTCATTATTTTTTTGGCCTGCTTACATTGTAAAAAAATATTATGAATAACGCTTGGCAACGCTGTAATTCCTAGCCTTCTCCGCGATCGGCGAGTTGCCAGTGTCACTATTTTGCGAAATTTGTGTCAGCATGTGTTATATTGAAATGAAGACTTCTCATTTGGTAGATGTTCTTGATATAGTCATTCTTGAATAGTATGTATATCGAATGCCGTCATTATTTTTTCGGCCTGCTCATATTGTAAAGAAATATTATGAATAACGCTTGACAACTCTGTTGCTCTCGACGATTGGCGATAGATCTGAACTTGTTACGTCACATCCTGGCGCGGTTTCTGCAGTGTTCAAACAAAAACATGTCTTTGGGATTTTTTTTAAACTACCTCGAAAAAAAATTGAAAAAATCCAACCACTTTTCTTTTCCAGAAATTAGTGATCTCGCTTATCATCATTGAGAGTCCTGTATAACTTCTGGCAGATCATCATCACTAGTAAAAAAGAATAGTGGGCTAAGATTGGATCCTTGAGGTCCACCAGATCTTGTGAAGAAATCCATAGATTCTCCTCCCTTATAAACTACATACTGTTTGTTACTTCAAGAGTCGATATGAAAGCCCAAAGCGGTATAATTTTTTTAGCATAACCTCATGATCAACCTTGTCGAAGGCTTTACTAAAATCCGCCAGCCATATCAATCGACTTTTTTTATTTCAGAATATTTTTACGAATGCTTCTCCACAGTAAGTCCGTAAAAATGATATTCACTAGGTTACTAAACCGTGATTTCATTTGGAAATCTATTCACGTCTAATTTATGTGGAACATCACTTGATGAGAATTCAGTTTCAATCTTTGTTTCGATCGGAAATCAATTTTGTATGTATATCGCGTTCAATTATTTATTTTTGTTATTTGCATTTGTTTTCAATGCGGTATAGCGAATGGACCACCCAAATTCTTTAAAGGCGACGCTAAACAATATTATGGATGTTATTATTTGCTACTTTGCATTTAATGGTTATTCGAATCCAATTCCAATAAGGGATTTCAACGAAAATATGCTGTTGGCCAAAATTGGAGGTAAATAAATTAATTAATATAGGAATCCTACTATACAAATAATATAAATTTTACATCATAATAATAGAGAGAGAGAGAGAGAGAGAGAGAGAATATATGTTTATTGTACATAAGAAAAAATCTTGTTGACAAACACATAAATAAAAATTCACAGTATGCGAATGAACATAAGTCACTGTCAAAAATTGATAACCACGTCACAGGATAAAAACAAATATAAAAACAAATGGTGAGACTTAATTAAATACTTTCACAAAAACATTAAAAAGTTTGAACAAAATTAACAATAGGAACAAATGTAAACATTAACTAAGTGTATCATCATAGAATTCAATCAAGCTGTAGTAGGCCTTATCACTAAGTAAAGTTTTTAGTTTGTATCTAAAAACCTGGAGATTTCTCTCTTTCATATCACTCGGTATTTTATTATACATTTTCACTCCATTATATATCAGAGAATCTTTTACTAGGTTGGAAGTGGGTATGGGGAGCTTTAGGCTATTTTCGTTCTGGCGAGTATTATAGGGGATGTTGTTGATTTCATATTCCAATCTATTCTTATGAATTACAGACACTGTCTCCAATATGAAAATTGAGACAAGAGTTAGGATTTTTTTATCTTTAAAAAGAGGTTTACAAGAATCTCTCCATTTGGCTTTGCAAAGGTATCTAATTGCCCGTTTTTGAAGCACAAACACTGACTGGAAGAGTTGATTGTTACATACCCCCCAGAAAGATATGCCATAGTGTAAATGGGAGTCTATAAGTGCATAATAAACAGATTTGGCAGCAGTAGATCCTAATTCGTTTGATACTGTCCTCATAACATAACAACCAGAAGCCAGTTTTTTATTTAAATGAGTTATATAATGAGTTATAGCAATGAGTTATAGCAATGCAACTAAATATTTAAGGTAGTTGTCGTGAAATCCACTTCCAATCAGATTTCGTTTATATTCATACCACTTTTAGTTAACATTATTACCTGTCACCTGTGGTAGAAGTCCATTGTATCTCGAAGTGGAGTGGTTTGGTGAAAAGGTAAAAAACCATCGATCAGACATGTTTCGAACCTCTATAGGTTCATCATCAGCGGAGTTTAAAATTCTACTTCTTCTTTTATTGTAGAATTTTAAAGTCCGCTGATGATGAACCTATAGAGGTTCGAAACATGTCTGATCGATGGTTTTTTACCTTTTCACCAACATTTAACTAATCGATTGCATATTAAATTGTGGAGATGACTTTGAGTTTTTCTACTTCATAAAATTATTACCTGTATCATATTACATTTTTTGAATGATTTACCACACCGAAAGCGAGATTGAGGCTTCAAAGTTGCAACGTTTAACACGTAATCCCTATAGTGAGCTACCGCGGACACCACATTTTAAGGCATAACTAAAAACCCTCCATTCAGATCTTTTTGAAAAACTAGTATATTATTGAAAGGTAAGTAACAAATTAAAAAAAAAAATTAACACGCGTAGCCATACAGTTATTTAGTTATTGCCATAAGAAGTTTCGAAATTATTGCGTATAAGAAGTGCAAGAGAGGGCTGAGAATCGTGGCAAGCCTCAAGCGTGATTCAAATACGCGAGAACGCGAGGGTCTTGCTGTTTTGAATTGAACTGTGTTTTGGAATGCACATATTTATAAATAATAATTGTGCATAATTGCGTTAAATTCTGATGCATTTTAAACATATTACAATAGGAATAGATATAAAATAAATCGTAGTTTTAGCGAGTAACGGCAAACAATAGTGCATAAACTTTATTTTATTTATACATTTGTACAACACATGTTCGTATAACATAATTCGAATATTTTTAAACTTAAACAAAAATGATTCAGATTTCTAACAGGCTAATAAAATATAACGTCAATATAAACAACAATGAATGTAATATTATTTATTTTTCCAACTATTATACTAAATAATCATCTGATTGACTAAACATTTATTTTTAAATCATTAATGATTTTAGTAACTGTAGGTTTTCCATTCTCCAATTTTTCAGTTAGCTGATTAATCACAGCTTCTTCTCCTTCATCGTGATACATATTTGTTTCAGAAAATCGTATGTTATATTTTGTTGCGCAATTTTTTTCAATAAATCCCGTGATATAACATTTTTTAAGGCACTTAAATTAGGTAAATTACAAGGGTTTTTAATTCCCTTTCCAAAAAAAAATTTTTAATTTTTTGCTTCGTGGAAATTACCTGATGTTTTTATATTAATCTTTGGTAATTTTGATAGCTGGAACATTCCTGGCCCTTTTCGATCTGGGAACGTTTTTCTAAAAATAATTAAGATATCCACAAATCCTGCTATTATGGTAAAATATTCTATTAAATTATTATTAATGATTGCTCTTATAGCTACCAAACAATCTACTGAATATAGTGAATCTACTGGTACATCATTCAAATATTAACTCAATCCCGTTATTTTTGTCGCCACAGGATTGATGCTTCGTAGTGCTAACATATATACTAAATTCTCTATTTTCACATTTGGCGTTGATTTGTAAAATGTCATCAGTCATGCACAATCCAGATGTTTCTAAATCAAAATAAACTATGGAATAATTTATTGATATTGATTCGATGTTTTTTAATAATAGTGATGATGCTCTTGATTCGTTAATTCCAACGTTTGGTTGATATGTTACACCTTCTGACTTTTCCTTCGATTTTCTTAACATTTTCCTTTTTTTGGTCAATTCAACTCTGCGCAACTTTTTTTCTTATCAGAATACCTAGTATCTTTGAGCTTTGAGCATATGTAGGTAGCCGTCTGTATGACTACCTGGTTCCAAATTATTAATTTTTCTTATATTCAATAACGATACCTCGCCAATGTTTTTTAGGACAAAACTGCACTGTATCTGGAACAACTACATGCGAGCGATCGTTGTATTGCGACGTTTCCAACAGTCCAGTTATGGCTTATTTGCTGTATCACGCATGCTAGTTGCGTTACTGAGTGTAGAGTTCACTTCAAAAAGATTCCTCTAATTCAGCGTTTGAACATGTATCGCGTTGCGCTACAATCGAGCCTAATTTTTGAAACTGTAGCACGACAACTACCTTAATAATCAAGAATGTGTAATGAAATTGGTTTAATATGTCATGAATAATAATCCAAGAGCCAGAGCCAAAAAAAGTCTCTGAATTTACTATGCCTAGTTTTTTTATAGTTCATTACAGTGGTTGTGTACACAAACAGTCAAGCGGTCAGTCAAGCGAAACTGGAGACTGAGGTATACTAGTGAAGCTGTCGTACCTACCGAGGTAATTACATAAATTTACTAAGGCTGAAAATCGTTATAAAAATTGTTTATTGCATATAAATGAAAGTTATGACAGTCAGTCAACTGAATGTGGGGACGGAGCTGGTCAGTCGGCCTCAACTCGTTTACTACACTTCAAAACTTTTGTTAGGGTATTAATTTTTATATCAACCATAAACAAAATGGCCAGTCAACGATTTTGTAGGACACCGCCCGTCAGTCAGCAAAAAGAGTAATACAAATTTAGCAGGCGGCGCACATAGATTTACCCTAAAAACCTGTCCACAAGTCGAAAATTCAAAGTAAGGTAAAACCCAATGAAAAAATCGTTTTCTAATAGTTTAATAACTTGTTAATGACATCTCGCCCCTCGTACCCTTCTCGGTACACCCCGCAGAATACAGGTAGCCAGAACTCAGTCGTTGTCTAGTGTGCTCTAGTTTGCTCGATACTTTCATTGTTTATACAAATTACATCTGTGGTTTAGAAGGGGTTTTGTGTGGAGTTTGGGTGATAAACAAGATGGATATGGAAGGTGAAGGTATGTACTTAATTAGTAATCACACTACATTTGATTTGTAGTCCCATAAATATTTTTTTTAAATTACTGAATACAGAAGTTCTCTTTTTGTTAAAAAAAAATAAACAAAAATGTTTGTACGTGTTCCGAGCACTTCCGAGCAATGTAGTCTCATTTTAAATCAAGTTTAGGCTTTGCTAAAGAGAATTGCAAAAGAAAAAGTTCCGCTTTTTTCCGCCATTTTGTTTAACAGGCATTCAAACATAATGATAATCGTATTGATAAGCGGAAAATGCACGAACCGAAAGCAGTGATGACGAAGAGGATTCAAATGATGAATCTGACTTCGATGATAGAATTATTATGAAACAGCTTTTTTCTCAATTTAATATAATATACGTTTGAAAACTGTCTCTGATTGTTTGTTTATTTATGAATTTCCCATGATACATTGCACGAAATATTTTGGCCATTAATATTTCAAAATTGAATCAGGTTTACGATTTGAAAAAAGGGAAGGGCTTTGTTTCAAAATAAATAATAATTTACATAGTTTTGTTATTCACATAAAAAAATTAAAATCTAAAAAAATATTATTTTTAAGCCTTATAAGAAAAAAGAAACAAGTTTTAAGAAATAAATACAGTGCTGACCTTAACCACACAAAAAATATTAAGGATAGAATAAAACTTAGATTTATATTATGATATTTAATGATGGATTACATCGTATATTATCTTATTTTTTTATTTTATTAGATTTGCTTAGTGTTTGTTTAACTCAAAATTATTTCAATTTAACAATGATTTCTATTCTTTTGATGAAGGACTAATAATGGGTAATAATAATAAATCCATAAAATCACAATATTTGTTTAGTGATCATATCAACCTGAATAATTCTTTGTTGAATTTGTTTTATCAAAGTTTAACAAGAAATGGAACTAACTCATTATTAATTCATATTTCGGACACCAAAACCAACATTCAACGAAGTTTTTGCATCGTTGAAAACTACATGAATCTTTATCATGAAAATACTGCATTGCGCCCAACTTCCATAACTCATCGTCGATTTTTTAACAACAACTGCACTGTTCAACCATTTAGAATAAATACTTTTGGGAAGATGCCTACCACCATTGCCGAATTTCTGAAATTACCAGATCCGCAGCAATTTATCGGCCATTGTTTTCTTCAGCATCTTTGTTAGAAAATTCAGGAGCAAATTTGACTACAATAAAACGACATGGAGGATGGAAGCCCTCAACCGTAGCTGAGGGTTACATCTAAGATTCCACTGAAAATAAAAATAAAATTGCTGATAAAATGTTTCCTGGTATAAGTACTAGTTCTATCTCTGTACCAGGATTATTTGGCTATCCCACTTCAATCCGTTATTAGTTAGCGATGACGAACGTTCTGCAGTTGAATTGAATACTTCTTCAGTTAGTTCTCAGTGATTTAATATTACCAATTGTTCAAACTGCCAAATACACGTTAATGTTTATAAATAATTCCTCATGAGTAGGTAACTGTGTTCTGATTCTTATTATAACATTTCATTCAGATTTATATTATTGAGTATCTACCATAATTTTACTTTAAATATTAGTGTTGAAAATAGTTTTAACACTATATATTTATCCATGACAGTGATAACACCTTCTAATCCATACTCATCTTCTAGTAGCATTGTTTTTTGTTGTAACAGCGTTCAAACGGTTTGAATCAAACCAGTTTCGGGCAGCGGGGTCAGTAGAGCTTTCCGGTATTGCTAGTCTAGCGTCTACGAACTCTTGGGATTACATAATTTTAAAAATATTATTTAAAGTCACGATAGGAGAAGTGACAACGTCGCTGAAAGTCCGTCGAGCGTGGAAGTCGTTGTAGAATTGAAACCAATGAGAGAAATTGACATGCAATAACCATAGCCGGATTATATAAAGTTTTGGTGAATGTAATTTGAATAATCTAAAAAAAGCTCTAATGAATGAGAGCTGATAATTTTTGAACGAAATTCATCAAAGTGATGAAGCTTTTGAGTCTTTCTATGACATTTTTATATTCCATTTTGAACTAATTTGTTGAAAATATAAACAGGATGTTCATAAAATCAGATGTGGAATCATCTGCGACTGAAAGATAAACTTTAGTCACTATCTTCCATTGTCAAGATAACCTCTTGTGGGGTATTCATGTTGAAAAGGGAAACATTCTCAATTGAATATTGATAGAAAGATTTTTCAATTCACAGAAAAATCTTTCTATCAATATTCAATTGAGAATGTTTCCCTTTTCAATTTTGAACTAATTTTCAATTTTCCCAAACGAAAATATTATTCCTAATAAACAAGATAACAAACTCATTGTGACTCAAAGATATATATTGTTAGGAAAGGTTTATAAAATAATGAAACTGATAATTATTATTATGATTAGGTATTTAAGTTATCGTACTTCATGCTATGTTTGTTTTACAATTTTTCTATGCTTTTTACTATGCTAGAATCTTATAACATGCTCTAGTCAACGCATATGTACCAAAAGGTCAGTACTGAAGTATCTCTATTGTCGTAAGTATGTGACCAACAATACATTCATTTTGAATACACAATAGAAATAATATGGAAATTTAAATTCATGAAAAAACATTGTATCTCAAGTAGATGAAATAGTTGGAACATCCTGTATGGTAAATCATATCAGGAGGAAACCCAACAGCGAGACGTCAAAAACAATGCGAGGCAAACAGTGAAATATAAAAATTATGAACACAGAAAAATGTCAAATATGAATTTTATCCAAATTTATCATAGTATATAAGGTTAAGAATTAGATATTGTAAATAAAATCATTAGAATAAGTTAAAATAACTAATAATCATATAGAAAGTGGCAATAAATCTTAATATTTGTGAACAGAAACAAAAAAAATAGATCACAGTAGTACATCAAAGAAAACTGTCTGCAATAATAACTTTTATTCGCACACTTTATTCCTTCAACCTTATACTGGCATATAGCAAGTTGAGTAGAAGATTGAAAAACAAAAAGTCTTCTGGTCGAGACGAGGTCCCGCTATTTTGAAAAACAAGAAGTCTTCTGGTCCAGACGGGGTCCCGTAATTTCTACTGAAGAAAATGCTCCATACAATAATATACTCTATAACAATTCTAATTCTCCTTTTCTGAAAATCGTTTCCTTAATATTATAAAAAAAGGCAAGGTTGTTCCAAAAAAGATAATGAACAATTGCCAGGAACTGTCCCATACTCATTTTCCAAGATATTTGTTCAAGATAGACTCATGATCTTCATTGATCGAAATTATATCTTGAACCAACACGGTTTTCGAAAAAGTCAACCACTATGGCTTTAATGATATCAAATTCAATTATTGACTCTATTGACGCAGACGAATGTCCTGCTGTAATTCTGTGATTTAAGTAGGGCATTCGATTGCATCAGCCACACTAAACTCCTATCATCTCTGGAGAACTATGGTGTTAGAAAGGGTTTCTTCAAATTGGTTCAGTTCTTTTCCAAAATCGTGAACAATATGTTTCCGTGCAGTATCGGAATAACGATGAAATAAGAAAAATAGACTCGTCAGTTCCTATCAATATGGGTGTCCCTCAAGGGTCTAATGTGGGACCAATATGTCTATCAAAGAACTATACTACACTGAATTTGCATATGACTTTTCTTTGATTGTGTCTGCCACTGGTTCGGTTTCTACAGATGGCAAACGTAGCAACTCAAATGCATTTGCATCCACCCCCGTAAAGCTAGCAGTACTACCTTGGGATTTTCGATTTTTTTTCTAGCCATAATTTAGGCTTTTTATTCCCTATTGACAAATTTTTTGCTTTAATTATGGGAGATATCGCGGGTTCTGCTAGCTTAACGTTAAGCTAGCAGAACCAAAGAGCTAATCGAATGTTTATAAAAATCTGATCACACCATAATTTTAGGCTCTTGTACGTTTTAACCCACTGCCAATTTTCCTTATATAGTTTTTTTTAAATCATGGGTTCTGCTAGATTTACCGTAAAGCTAGCAGAACCCAACTTTAAAAAAACACCTTCGAATAAATCCTCTTGGACAATAATTTTAGGCTCTATTTATGTGACTTTATTACCCTATTTGAAAATTTTTTACTCAACACTCAGGGAAAATATGGACACTATTTGCATTCTGTTGGATTCCACATTACTACAGCTGGAATCCACTGATAAGTTAAGTTGTTAAGAATTTAGATCATCCGCCGTTCCCTTTTCGATTTTCTCAAAATGTTCTCGAAGTAATCGTTTATTTTTTAATGTACCGATTTCTCCTAGCCTCATTTAAGGCTATTCATTACGATTAAAAAAAGAGAACAACAATTGGGGACAGTAGGTACAAAATTTTCGATGTTTTCTTTCAACTGACTGTCATTACAAATTGATTCATGGAAACTTTGTTCAACTGAAGTATTCTTCTCTAGCGATATCTTATTTTCACTTTCTAAAACATATTTTTCGGCACATGCCAAAAAATACAGTGACCTCGATGACAATTTCCAATTCAACCGCCCAGCCAACTCCTGCCAACTTGTATGAACTTTCGAGATGACCTTATTATTGTTCATATATATCCAATTTTTTTTTTTTTTTTCAATAGGTTAATAATTTATTCCCTGTTCACATTTTTTGGTCTTCCAGGTCCATTTTCAATTTTTGAATAGATACAATACTTTTTCACGCAAACTGTGATGAGACTGATTGATGAAAGGTCAGTGAATTTTTACCCCGTCAGGTCACATGATATTTTTACGTATTACGGCCACAATGCTTTAAGTCGCCGGTGAAAAAATGGACTGCCTGGGATATATTCTAGTATAATCGATGTTAATTAAAATTATTAGAAAATTGGTGAATAAGAAAAGAAGGAATAGCAACGGTAAAAAACATGAAATAGAATGCGGTTTAGGATAATTATTTTTATAAGATTTTTAACTTGCCCTGTTAGTTAGTATGTATGTATCTACCTATACTTGAATGAAATTTAATTTCGAACAACTCTCAGTCATTCAATTGACTTGAAATTTGTCATTCGGGTGACAAAGCATCATGACATTTTGATAAGAATAAATAGAAGATGGCGGACGGGCTTATGATTCATTGTCCAATTGTATTAAACATTGGTATTTGGAGGGTTTTTGGGAGGAGATCATGATTTTTTAATTGAAATTGAAAAATGTAATATGGCGGATTGAAAATGGCGGACGAGTTTCGTTATTTATAGTCCGATTCAAATGAGGCTAGGAGAAAATCGAAAAGGGAAAGGTGGATGATCTAAATTCATAAAAAGTTGTCAGTGGATTCCGGTGGTAGTAATGTGGAATCCGACAGAATGCAAATAGTGTCCATATATATAAATAGTGTTGAGCAAAACATTTTCAAATAAATAAATAAATGAATTCACATGAATGGAGCCTAAAATATTTGTCCAAGAAGATTTGTTCGGAAGTGATTTTTTAAAGTTGGGTTCTGCTAGCTTTACGGTAAAGCTAGCAGAACCCATGATTTTATTTAAAAACCTATATAGGGAAAATCGGCAGTGGGTTCAAACGTGAGCCAAAAATTGGGATGTGATCAGATTTTTGACAAACATTCGATTAGCTCTTTGGTTCTGCAAGCTTAACGTTAAATTAGCTGAACCCGCGATATCTCCCATAATTGAAGAGCAAAAAATATGTCAATAGGGTAATAAATGAGCCTAAAATTATGGCCAGAAAAAAATCGAAGATCCCAAGATGGTTCTGTTAGCTTTACGGGGGCTTTGCATCCGACTATTTCAATAAGACTGATCAATTTTTCAATGTTGAAAATACCCAAATTCTTCAATTTTACTATCGCCAGAATATCATTTTTCGGCTTCGATTTGATTATAATAATCATATCATCCAGAACAGCCATGGCCTTATAAAATTAATTTTGATGAATTTTTGGACTGAAAAGCTCACTATAAACAGCTAGTCTCAAAATTAAATTATTTGATCTTGTTTGTGAATTTACGTTTTGTGCTGCAAATAAATCAATTATTAAGTTTGTAGGTATCATGCTCAGGTGGACTCAAGACTGAGGTATGGTGAATGTCTCTCAGATGATTCCACAATGTCCAAAAATGTGTACATTGCTCAGAAACGTATTGTCCGATGTATAGGTAGGGTATTCATGACATTCTCATGTCTTTTCGTCAATATAACATTTTGCCATTGCCTTGCGTTTTTATATTCGAAACATGTGTATATGTATTCCAAAATAACAATATTTTTTTACTGAATAGTGATATCCATAATATCTACATAAGAAGTAGACCAGTTTATTCCACAACCCTTACGCAAGATTCAAAATAACTTCAGATTCTCCAAATTATCTTGGCCAAGACTGTTCAATCACTCACCCGATATGATCAAAAACAGTAGTAATATTTTTGTTTTCAAAAGTAGACAGAGAACTTTTCTACATGAGAATTGCTTCTATAGTGTAGGTGAATTTCTCTCTTGATGAGCCTTTGACTTGATCAAATCGATCTGACTTTTCCTATATAATTTTGTAAATTGTCTTGAAGGAAAATAATTGAATAATAATAAATGTTCTTTATTGGTGACAAAACCAAATGGCCATCGACCGAGGTCCTTCAACCAGTAGTGATTACAACGTTTTAAAAAATTTAGTTATGTGATTGTGAATATTCAGATGATTGTATACAAAAAAAACTCATTCTAGAAGGTGGATTTGGTCTTCATTCTTGTAGGTCTATTATTGCTTCCCAAAGTGTTTTTTCCGGCTACTTGAAGACTGTTTGGCGCCTTTCTGCACGTTGTAGTCTCCAAAGGTTAAACCTGGTGCTGGTATTGTTGATCAATTGTTGTAGTTTTTTGTTGTTTACCTTATTGATTTATTATGAGAGATGTATCATCTGCATATTGTAGAATGTATAGGTCTTTATCGATTGGTTGTTTGGTCCTTGGTTGAAGTTGTAGATATCATGACAGTATATGTTGTATAAGAGGGGTGATAAAGGTGAGCCCTGAGGCACACCCTGATGTGGAAAGAACTGATGGGAGTGAAAATAATATTTAACGATGAACAGTAGGAATTTGGGAATGTTCATAGTGTATAATTTGAAAAGGATTCCTTCAAGCCACACACGGTCGACAGCATTGTTTATGACCAGAAATAGTGTTGCTGTGTGTTGGTTGTTGAGTCCTGCTATTTGAATGTTCGTTTTTATTATAGTGAGTGGATGAACTTATTTTCTTTGATTCCAAACTGGTAGGTTGGAAATAAATTATTATTATTATATTATAAGCGTAATGAATCGAATGCATTTATACATTGCGATTCGAGGAGTAGAAGCTAAGGGGACTCATTTCCTCTTGATGTATTTCAAATCCGTTTTTATCACTTTCTCTTTTGGAAAATGTTCACTAACTAAAAATCGAAAATAACACTTTATAATATTTTGGGCCAGCTCCACGTTATTCATGTAAATTATACCCACCGGCTCATGTTACGCTTGTTCACTTCCGTTACGCTTGCGTCATCCAAAGCAATCAGTTACCCCTTAGTCAGAACGAACGAACGCATTTATGCACCTGCCAACGACTGCCAAGCAGTAACGTATATATTTTTTTTTTTAGAATAAGGAAGTGAGATATCAATGCAATTAATAAAAAAATATTACATGAAGTAATGTAAGAAAAAATATAAATTTCAGTTTACTCATTATTATTTCTAATTATTTTCCGTCGTGAACATTTTCTCCAAAAGCAAGTTTAATTTTAGTTGTCTTAGTCCTAGTGAATGGTCGTATGGTGTATTAGTTGCGTCATTGTTTAAAGAGAAAGATTCTCTTTAAACAATGGTTGCGTTGATGGTAACAGGTATTTCCCCTTATGATCTGTTGACACATTCCAGTGAATAAAAAACGTCTGAAAAAGGGATTCCATTTAATTTTCAATTAGAAAGTATCGCGCGAAATAAAGTTGTTTTCATTATATTAATGAGTCAAGTGATCGTAACCGTCCAACGTTTTTTATCATTTCCATTTATATTTAATACAACATGATTCCATGTGAAATAACTTCGAGAAACTAAGATGAAATCCATTATGACTTTATTATTTGAAACTTCTAGAAACAGAGACATATATTTAGACGATTATTTCCCTCGTAAAGCTAAAGTGGAGGGCGATTTTCACTTGTGTTTGTCGGTGAAAATCGGGTCCTGGCGCGATTACATTAGATGCTTGCATTTTGACATGTAACAACAACCTATCTTTTTTTTCGAAAATCGCCCTACCCATAAGCACCTAGCACTAAGATTGCAGTGGAAATTGTCCTGCCTTGACAGCTGTAATAAAAGCTGTGACGTGAAATATTTTTGATACATATTTATTTTTAACTCAAATATAGGTACATGTTATTTATCGGTTATAACCCTCAAATATTTTAGAAATTCCCTTTCCACCTCTTTTTCCCTCAAGTGAAGTAAGTAAAGTAAATGTCTATGCTTCATGAAATAAAAGTAATACTTTGACACCATTTTGTTCTTTTCCACACTGGACTTATGGGTGAAATATGCAATAATTTCACGAAGATTGCTTATGTCCTCAAACAGATCTTGTTCATGATTTAGGCGAGAGTTGTTCACCAAATACTTTATATTTTTATGATAAACTTGAATATGCTCAGATTCTCTACAAAAGGAACAACTTTGATTGCTTTATAACGCGTAAAATTATCAATTATTTTGTATGCGTTATTTAATTATTTTCATACTTTTCCCTCGTTTCTAGTAGCAAAAAGTTATAGAACGTATGAAGAATTATATGTATTTTAGATTATTATTTAAACCTTGTTTTACTACAGCAGAGGGAAAGTAAACAATTTAATTAAAACTGCTTATGATTTACCAATATAGTGCCCATTATTATTTACAACACAGACTTTTATTTTTTAATCTTTTCTCTATACTATACTATAAAGTTATGTGAAATGAGTAGATTGTTTTCCACTGTATTTTATTATCTAAACCGTATTCTACTAGAGCATTGGAATAATTAAAAACCGCGATTAATGAAGTAGGTCCGATAGAAGTAGGCCTACATTTTTTCCCTTTCCTCTATCTAGTACTATAAAATTGTGTGATATGAGTAGAATATTATCTACTTTATTTAATTATTTAAACAACATGTTACTATTTGTCTAACTTAACAGATAAAATGCGACCACGCTTTTGAAACTTGTAAGGCAGAACGTCAAAATACCCATCATGACCGTCTTAGTTTCCATTCCTATGCAACACTAACAACAGCCTACTATGATGTCCCTTACATGGGTATGTCACCAATTTAATTCTATTTTCAAATAGTTTTGGCAGACAATTTTCGTACTGAATCTCTCGCGAGCTTGAATAAATTTTTTTATAATTGCAAACTTTTTAAGAAAATATGCTCTAGGGAGATTATAGGTGAAAAGTGATGTCCCTTACATGGGTACGTCACCAGTTTAATTCTATTTTCAAATAGTTTTGGCAGACAATTTTCGTACTGAATCTCTCGCGAGCTTGAATTAAAATTCCGTATTTTTTGTATTAATTGCAAACTTTTTAATAAAATTCGTAGCTCAAAAAAAATCCCGAAATAATGTATGCTCTAGGGAGATTATAGGTGAAAAGTGCATGTTTTAGTGGCTTTCATTGTTTATTACCCGGTTACTAAAATTTGTTTGGTCTATTTGAAAAATGTGTCAGTTTGCCAGCCTAAATTCCCGTTTGTCGTTCCAAAAGTTGAACTCCCATATTATAAGAAGGATTCCAAAATCAGCAAGAGTGAGCGCTGCTGAAGCATTGTGCAGAGCAATTGACAACTGTGTTGAGTATAACTCCTTAGAAGCCTGGGAAAATCTGTTTTTTTTCGCATATAAGTCTTTCTATCTTCCAACATCCAATAAAAATCGTAAAGAATCTCTAACGTCGATCATAAAAAGTAATATAAGAAACAATGATATTCCACAATATATATCTAAAGATATTCAGTCTTTACCACCAACCACAAACCTTGCTAAGTGTGTGATCAATAAAGTCTCCGATGGGGATCTCATATCTGCTGTTCGAATCTTGTCGTCATCTGACACTATCGCAAGTTTTGACAGTCATACTCTATCTGAATTACGTTTGAAACATCCAACTGATTCAGAAGTTGAATATACAGGGAGTGAAAACTTTATTCCATTACAAGTCAATGAAATTGAAGTTTCAAAAGCAGTGAAATCTTTCCGTACTGGATCTTCTGGTGGACTTGATTCGTTGAGGCCATCGCACCTTCAAGATTTGCTTTCCAAAAGTTCTGGATCCATGGGCGAAAAACTTTTGAGTTCTTTGACTTCGTTCTGCAACTTCTTACTCACTGGAAAAGTCATACAGGATGTGATTCCCATACTTTACGGAGCCTCATTGGTTGCTCTTAAAAAAAAAGATGGTGGCATTAGACCTATTGCCGTCGGCTTGATTTTTAGACGGCTTGTGGCAAAACTAGCTTGTTCGAAGATAAAAGAAACTTTAGGTGAATTATTTCGCCCTATTCAATTCGGTTTTGGAACCCCAGGAGGATGTGAAGCCGTTGCTCACGCTGCTCGTCGATTTTTTAATCAACATCCAGATCCTGCCTCCACAGTATTCCTGAAAATAGATTTTCAGAATGCTTTCAATATGATTCATAGAAATATCCTTTTAGAAAGAGTAGAAGACAAGATTCCGAATCTATAT
Organism: Gonioctena quinquepunctata; assembly: GCA_018342105.1. NCBI lineage: Eukaryota > Metazoa > Arthropoda > Insecta > Coleoptera > Chrysomelidae > Gonioctena > Gonioctena quinquepunctata. The sequence goes on along the minus strand of JAFIRS010001029.1, from coordinate 206,022 downwards.
CCTTTCATAAGCCAATGTTATAAGAAACATACCTTTTTAAATTTTGGAAATAACACTATTTTGTCAGAAAGAGGTGTCCAGCAAGGAGACCCTTTGGGCCCAGCACTCTTCTGTTTATGCATTGATAATTTAACCAAATCAATCAAAGCTGATTTCAACTGTTGGTATCTTGATGACGGCTCCATAGGTGGTAAATCTGATGTAATTTTAGAACAGTTCAAGAAAATAATTTCAACATCAGAAAAATTGGTCTTAAATTGATTTTAAAAATGCGAACTATATTTCTTGGACGACCTGAAAGATGACATACCAAAAAAATTTACAGTTTTGCTCCTGGTATGAAAATTATGAATAAAACCAACTGGACCCTCCTTGGTGCACCCATGTCAGAAGAATCTTTGGCACAATCCCTGAACCAAAAGACTAAATCTTTGAATTTGATGGCATCCCGCATGGATTCCATTCCGAAGCATATTGGGTATTTTCTTCTGAAGAACTGTCTAGCTATACCCAAATTGATATATACATTGAGATGTTGCCCGACTTGGCGCTGTCAAAATGAACTTATCTCTTCGACTCAACACTCCGTATGATTTTGGAGCAGATTACTAATAATAATTTCAGCCTTTCCACGTGGCTTCAAGCAACACTTCCCGTAAATAAGGGTGGTCTGGGTATACGACAAGCATCTTCACTTGCTTTACCAGCTTTTCTTTCTTCGTTGAACAGCATTCAACATCTAGTTGATCAAATTGTACCTGATTATTTTTCCAGTGTGTCCGATGTTCACTATATAGAGTGTGAATCTGTATGGTGTTCTAAAACTGGAACCTCTGCACCTGATAATAAAATTTCCCAAAAATCCTGGGATCTTCCTCTCATCGAATTGTCATCTAAACAACTCCTTGACTCGGCTGTTAATTCTCCTTCTGAAAAGGCTCGACTGAAGGCAGTTAGTACGAAAGAATCTGGAGCTTGGCTCAACGCTCTTCCAGTTGCATTCCTTGGAACTTTATTAGATGATGAATCTTTCAGGATTTCTGTGGGTTTACGTTTGGGCTGTTCTATTTGTGTGAGTCATAAATGCAGATGTGGATTTATCGTCAACGAAAAAGGGACGCATGGATTGAGTTGTAGATTCAGTTCCGGGCGTTCGTCTCGTCATTCAACGGTAAATGACTTAATCAAGCGAGCTTTATCAACTGCTGATATTCCTGCTGTCTTAGAACCTTTGGGAATCATTCGTGATGATGGTAAGCGTCCAGATGGGATGTCTCTCATCCCATGGAGTCATGGAAAACCTTTAGTCTGGGACTTCACTTGCGTAGATACCGTTGCAGCATCACATATTGATTCAACATCCAGAAATGCTGGTGGGGCTGCAGATTCTGCTGAAAAGTCCAAATTGAAAAAATATTCTACTTTAAAAGATCAATACATTTTTTATCCGGTAGCAATTGAAACCTTCGGTTCATTTGGTAGTTATGCCACCGAATTAATTAATCATATTGGACAAAAATTGATCAATAAAACAGATGATCGAAGAGCAAGGACTTTTTTGATACAACATATCAGTATCGCCATCCAAAGAGGAAACGCAACGTCAATTCTGGGTTCTATTCCTGCTACTCAACGTTTGGATGATATATTTATTCGTCCACAGAGAATAAATATGTCAAGTAGTATCCATAAGTATATTATTCGGAGCCAAATACCTGGAAAGTATGATTTGGATTCAACCACTTCCAAAAAAATAACGCGATCTACCATATCTTTATCCAACTCGATTTCAAGCAGCCTCCAATCGAGTTCCTTATTGCGGCGCTCAATGATAGAGAAAATCATTGCATAAGAGACTGTCCCTTTGAAGATAGCAATAGCGGTGAGCGCATCTCCCTCAGTTATGATTTTATCAAACCACTTGTGTTTGGAAGCTCCAAAACTCTTGGTCTTAATGGTTTGAAAAACATTGGCAATACCTGCTTTATGAATAGCGCAATACAATGTTTATCAAATACCAGATGGTTGCTCGAGTATCTGAGAAAAGACGAACATTTGAAGGATATCAACACAAGCATATCAAGTATGAAGGGTGCTTTGATAAAAGCATTCGAAGAAGTGGTAAAAGAACTTTGGTCAGAAGATTCGTCTGATGTGGTGGTTAACACTGTTTCTTTGAAAAGCCTGATACAAAGATTTGCACCTCGTTTTATGGGTAACGCTCAACAGGATGCAAAGGAATTTTTCAGATATTTATTGGAAGGTCTTCATGAAGATGTAAACAGAGTAAGAGAAAGGCCTAAACCTATGTTCATAGAAATAGATGAAAATTTGAGCGATAATGAAAAGGCAAAAGAGTCTTGGTCAAGATATCTTCGAATGGACAACTCGAAAATTGTCGATAATTTTGTTGGTCAACTGAAATCATCGTTGAAATGTACTTTCTGTGGCCATTGTTCTGTCACTTTTGACCCATTCTGGGACCTTTCACTCCCTATTCCAGAGAGTACTGGCAAACTCAGACTGTCGCAATGTTTAGACTTGTTTACTAGGGAAGAAATTTTGGATGATGACCAAAAACCCACTTGTTCTAAATGCAAGGAAAGGAGAAAATGCACGAAGTCATTATCTATACTTAAATTCCCCAAAATTTTAGTAATTCACTTGAAAAGATTTTCGCAGATGGAGAGATTTAGAGAAAAACTAAATGTTTTCATTGACTTCCCTCTCGATGGATTAGATATGAATATTTATGCAGTAGATAACGCAGCTCCGTGTCGCTACAACTTGTACGCTGTATCCAACCATAGCGGAACAACTTTTAATGGACACTACACGGCTTACTGTAGGCACCCTTATGCAGGCACATGGCACGAGTACAATGACTCGAGAATATCACCGCTATCACCAAAATCTATCGTGAGTGGAGAAGCATACGTCCTCTTCTATGATCAAGAGGACACCAAATCACAGTTTTAAATAGAACATTTTACTTATTTACATTATTTATTTTATATTCATCTTTACCTCAATAAAGTATTCAGATAAAAAAAAAAAATTTTAATTTATATTATATATATATATATATATATATATATTTATATATATACCGGGTGTCCCAGTATACCTGTTCCAATGGATTATCTCAGCCATTTCGAAAGATAAAAATTTGAAAATTTCATGATCTCCAATTCGTTCAAGGAACCTTCAACTGAGAAAAACAAAAATTGAAAGTCACTTCCGGTTTGACCGGAAGTGACTCTGACTTTTTTATTTCAAATAGCACCCTGTATATTTTTTGCAATTTTTTATTTCTACTCAAAATTATCTTTCCAACGATGTATCACACTTTGTATTTTACATTTGATTTGATGGAGAAAACGTCAATTGAAATTTCAAATTGAAAGAATTGCAGTAGGCTACGATATTTTGTGTAATCTTGATTTTGACTTCAATAATAATAGATAATTTATGAACAATTATACCTTATTTTTATAACGAGTTGCTTACAATATTTTTTCTACGTTCATGCAAAAACCAAAAAATGTTTCATTTAGGTGGCACTACACTGTAAGGAAGACATTGTTTAAATCTATCTGGCTAAAAGTAACACAAAAACATTTTGTGTAATTCAGTTGATATTCGAAAGAACTAATTTTATTTTTAACAAATTGCATTTTCTAGTAATTTCATAGTCCATTATGTAATGAATATGATTGACAATTATATGAAACATGCAACTATTTAAAACATAATACAATCTCACAGAAAATGGGCTAAATTTGGCGTCGATTTGAAAGTTTATGTCTGTCATGATGACAGAACGCTATAGTAGAATGACAGATGAGTTCAACTAAGTCTTTATTGCACTCAGTGCAATAAAGAACCAGTTTTTCCACCAAATAAAGTTTTTTATTTTGCATGAACGTAGAAAAGGAAATATTTCCCACTTATAATCGTCATCAATAAAAAAAAACTTCCCCAAGTTGATATCAACTATGTATTTTACCCAACGTCAAACAAAGAATGAATAGTAAAAGAAACAAAAAATTACAATGAAAGGGGGCACAAGAATATAATAACTAAAGCATATGTTCGAAATGTTGACCAACTGCTTCTACACATCTTTCAGCTCGTTGGAGTAGTTCACGCGAAGTAACACTTCTCAACACCACAGCATTACCTACATTAGCATTACCTACCTTGTTAAACATAATTTTTGCGAAATTTTAAAGTTGTGTTTAATATAATATATAACATGTTATATGTTGCAGACATTTGAGAGAAGCGAGAAAATTTTCAAGGCCGTTAGCAAGAAATACGAAAGCAATCAAAAGTGATGATATTTTTCTAGACATATCGGCTTCTGCGCTAGGAAACTTAATAGCAATATTTTGTCTATATGACGACGTATGGTCCTGTGGTCACCACTAAAACTAAAACATGTTATATGTTGCAGACATATGAGAGAAGCGAGAAAATGTTTATGAACGTTCATTAATATTTTCAGATGTTACATTATTTTCCTCAGGAGTCTTTGTAACGTTGTCTTTTCGTGGCTCGTCATAATGGAGGTGATGAATAAGGCAGCTATAATTATTAAGACATACTTTTGCTTAGGGAACTCCGCAAATTATGGTGAGCAATGGTTTTGTAATGATGGGAACTTTCACTCAGTCTGTCATATTTAAACTGAATAAATTTTTCATGGTCAACTCGATTTGTGGTTATCGTAGGTGCTGATAGTAATTTGCATCTTTTGAAAACTGGTAATACACAGAGTGGGCCATTGAAAACGAAACAGCGGCTCTGTAGGTCGGCAGAACCGAATTATATAAAAACGCTCGGACACGTCGACTACATTTTCGAGGGGGATATCGTTCGCGATGAAATTCACCCGAAATACATTTCATCCCTCGGGAGCTGTGACCGCCACCCCTAAATTTTTAAATGGCAACATATGGCAAGTGATACCTCATTTGAAAGGTATTTTCCTTCTTAATATCAAACAACTAAAATAAATTAATTCTATCGATTTGTTTTCGAAATATAGGAACTTGAAGTTGGGAAATCACTTTTTATTCACTCAATCAATAAAAATAACATCTAACAATGCAACTGTTTAAAGATAATTATATTTGTCAAGGAATTGAATGATTTAACTGTTTACCAACAAATAACATGCAATTCCGTTTCAAATTTTTATTTCATCCTCATTTACTTGATCGAAATTTTTTTAAGGTTCTTAAGAATCGATAAAAAGACGTTTTCTCGAATTTGACTCGAATGCGAGTACAACAAAAACATGTATGAGTTGATTTTTTTCGCCAAATCGCAATTGTGGACGTCTATCACTGTCAAACTGATCTTTGATTGAACGACATCACAGTGAATTACTTGACTAAAGCTGCTGAATATCTTTCCGCAATAATGGGGTATACGATCGCGGAAAGAGTTGAAATAATAATATTTTTTTTTAAGAATGATGAGTGCGGTAACCGTACAGCTAATTTGTTCATTAAAACGTATCCAGATAAACTTGTTGCTAGAAAATACGTTCTAGAATTAGTGCTAAAATCTCGTCAAACTGGATCAGTAGCCAACAAGAAACGAGACCCAGAACGTGAATTTCCGTTGAGAAATGAAGCTGTTGAAGTTACACTTTTAGGACAAGTTCATGCAGATCCAACATTGAGCCCAATGAAATTGGCTAGTGTTACCAATATCAGTAGAACCAGTATCCGCTGAATCCTGAAACATAAATTCCACCCCTACAAAATACATTTGGTACACCAATTGAATGAAGATGATTTTGATAGGCGACAGGAATTTTGTGAAATTATGACTACGAGAATAGATGCTGATGAGAATTTCCATTTCAACATCTGCTTTTCTGATGAGTCTCCATTCTTTTTTTAATCGACTGTGAATCGTCATAATTGTCGTTATTGGTCAAATGCCAATCCACATGTTTTCCATACTCAAACTCCCCAAAAACTCAATGTCTGGGCCGGTATTTTTGGGGACCGTTTGATTGGACCAGTATTTCTCGACGGTAATCTGACAGGAGAAACTTATTTGGAATTATTGAATGAATTTGTTCATCCACAATTAGTAGACATAATTGAGAATGACGATCGTTGATATTTCAACAAGACGGGGCACCTCTTCATTATGCACAGCCTGTTAGGGCGTTTTTGGATAGAATTTATCCTGGAAGTTGGATTGGAAGAAGAGGCCCTATAGAGTGGCCAGCCAGATCTCCAGATTCAACCCCACTCGACTTTTTCCTGTGGGGTCACTTGAAAAACAGAATATTTGCAACCGAACCAGAATCTCTGGAAGATTTACGAAGGAGAATTATTGAAGAATTCCGTCGAATAACGCCGGAAATGCTACGAAATGTGAGGTCTCGTTTTGAACAGAACTTGTACTATTGTATGGAAATGGGTGGTAGACAGTTTGAACATTTAGTTCATTGACAATAATAATTATTGCGACAGTTGCTTTATCGGATATTATTTTTATTGATTGAGTGAATAAAAAGTGGTTTCCCAACTTAAAGTTCCTATATTTCGAAAGCGAATCGATATAATTAATTTATTTTTGTTGTTTGATATTAAGAAGGAAAATACATTTCAAAAGAGGTTACATTTACCATATGTTGCCATTTAAAAATTTAGGGGTGGTGGTCACAGCTCCGAGGGATGAAATGTATTTCGGGTGAATTTCATCGCGAACGATGTCCCCCTCGAAAATGTAGTCGACGTCTCCGAGCGTTTTTATATAATTCGGTTCTGCTGACCTACAGAGCTGTTTCGTTTTCAATGGCCCACTCTGTATGTCGATACGATATTGATGTTTCTCTATATTTTGTTCATAGTTACGGCCCAATCACCAGAGCATTAAAAGTATTCCGTTTTGCCATATAGTTTACAGGAAATTTCAAATTTAAAACCTTTTTTTTCCGCAAAAATTTGCATCAATATATTTCGAACAATCAGGAGGGAATTATAGAATCTGAATAATTCAATCCAAGAAACTGAGGACAATAAAAAGACATACAGAATGAGATTTCTCATGAACATTTCACACCTTTTAATAATTATAGCCAATCAAATTCAGTTATTTGAAATAACCTGACCATGCCTTTTTGCAGTTTTGATTCCAATGATTATCATCCAAAAAGTCAGGTTTGCTCTTCAATATTAATAATAATTTTTGGTGTTGAATTTTCTTACCAAATATCAAATTAATCCTGGAAAAGTTTTCGAGATTACGATTATTTTGAGAAATATTCGTGTTATATTATAGTATTATCTGAAAAACCCTTAAATATCGTGAAAAATACTTGAAAAACTTATGTTTTATAATAAGCTTTTGTTTGCAAATTACATAAGTCCTCTAAGGGAAATTTTTGGTGCACTAAAAAAAAAATATCAACACTTGGAGATTGCTCAGTTTTTGCATGATTCCTGTTCAGTTAGTTTGCAATGTTTTTTTGTAAAATTATACTATACGATAATAACTGTACTTTTTTCTTTAATCGACTGAAAAATGTTATTCATGTATTATAAAAAACACGAGGGCCCGGCCAGTCGGAAATGTAGATTTCGGAATTTATTTATTGATTCTGAAATTGCCATCAATCAAGGTAACAAATCATGTGTAAAAAATGGCACATATTGTATCTGGAAAACACAAACAGCAAATCTAATTTTGTATAAATCTTAAAATCTACGACCGAAGGATGGAGAGGGGGACGCTTTTAAATATTTCTATGTAATCTGAATCAAATCAAAAGAAGGAAAAATAACAAAATTAATTTTGTATAAATCTTATTTTCCACTACCGAACCATAAAAAATACCAAAAAGTTGAAAATTCATATCTATCTATCATTCGGCTATTGCACAAAAGCACACAAGGATTTCAATCTTGAATATGGGTGCTTCAACATTTGTCATTTGATAGTCTGATTTGACTGAAAATCTATATCTGGAGGTTTCAGGGTGTTGAGAATTCCCGATCGAAATTTGAAAGATTATGATATATTTTCCAAAATTGAGACTGAATATTGTTTTTTTGTGCCAACATTGTATAATTATTGTGCAAAATCGATTTGGATATTTCATATAATTTCTTATTTCGATATAAAAAAATGAAAAAATTCCACGCAGTATATGGTGACAAACCTGCCGAAAGCTAAATGGCATGGATGATATAAATACTATTTTATTTCTGACTTAGATGACATCACGTACCCCGTCTTCCAATTACTTTTATTTTTTACTCCAGATGTGAGAGTATTATTATTTTCAAGTTCTCTGTTGAACAATTTTTTTCAATACACAATACAAGAATGAATTTCCAGGCAGTGTGTTACACGTCAAGATTTTAAAATCTGTTTGTTGACTCAGCCATTCAAAAATGCGAAATGCTGTAGTTTCTAATGTTGCCTAATTTTTCTTTAATCTTGACATGCAATAATAGCAACGATTTTTTTTGTCGATTGATACTTCAGGAAATTGGAGCGAAGGAATCCATTTTCTACAGTTTTTCGTTCCAATTTGCTCCCGTGAAAATAAAAAATAATTCTCATTTTTGAAACTGTATGAGTTTTGAACGGTTTATATTTTAAATGCCCGAACAGACACCAAAGTGAAATACACAAGTAAGTGTACCGTTTCTAGTATTCGATACGAATACTGAAAATAAAAATAGCGCTGAATGGATCTTTCTTGAAAATTTTAATTAACTAATTACCTAATCCCTTATGACATTTTTTATGGGAATGGAGATTAAAATTTCTACCACGAAAAACTCTAATAAGTGCGAATGAAGTTCTATTAAACAACTGTAGATGTTTTTTTTTTGGTAGTTTTACGAAGATAATTTTGACAGCTCACGGCCATTATTTTGACTTGTGAGGTAGCATCCCCGTGTTTCCCTTTTTTAATGATTCTTTTCGACGAATTAGGTTTACTATATTATTGTTATTCATTAAAAGAGGAACAATTTCCATTTTCAAGATGAATATCCCCCAGAAAGTTATCCTGAACGACGGAAGATAATGATTAAAGTTTTTCTTCCACCAAATGATTCTAGATTTGATTTTATGAACATATTATTCATTGAACTTTGAATCCGTTATTTTTTCCATTTTGTATCACATTTGATTTTAATATATAGTTTCAGAGAGCAATCCTTTGTTCATATTCTATTCGTTCTATTGTGAAATATTATTAATGTGTGTTATGTTCAACGTTATTTGAACCTACCATCAACATTATTTTTTCAAGGACAGTGACTCATGTTATTTGTTTCATATTTTCCCCTGTGATAAAAATATATCATGGAATAATTAATCAACATTTAACAGCAAACTGTACCTAAAATAATAAAATCAATAACATATATGCGTCGACTATAGAACCTCCTTTTTTACGTCGGTTAATAAAGGATATTGAATTACTCAAAAAAGAAGGGATAAAGAAATACTTCAAAGTAGAAGAATTGAACTACAACGAATATTCGAGTATAGTATATCCAATGTCATACATGCCGCCCACAGAAATTATTTTACTTCAAATGTAACCTAGCCTTTTTTTCGAAGTCATTTGAATGACCCGAAAAAATCGAAAGAAACGTATTAGAATTGAATTTTCAATAATTTGTTGTTTTGATTTTGCATCATATTTTTCTCTTTTTTCCGGGATTGGGACTGGCAGATGTTATCACTAAGCGATCTAAAATATGAAAAGTATCAGGAAAGTGTAGATTAAAAAAACATTAAAAAAATATCAAGCATCACTGTTTATACAGAGAGAGAGAGAGAGTGTGTTCTGAAGAATATTAATAATGTATATATTTAGCATCCAATTGAATGAAGATGATTTTGATAGGCGACAGGAATTTTGTGAAATTATGACTACGAGAATAGATGCTGATGAGAATTTCCTTTTCAACATCTGCTTTTCTGAGTCTTCATTCTTTTTGAATTCGACTGTGAATCGTCATAATTGCCGTTATTGGTCAGATGCCAATCCACATGTTTTTCACGAAGTCCATACTCAAACTCCCCAAAAACTCAATGTCTGGGCCTGTATTTTTGGGGACCGTTTGATTGGACCAGTATTTCTCGACGGTAACCTAACAGGAGAAACATATTTGGAATTATTGAATGAATTTGTTTATCCACAATTAGTAGACATTTAAAAATTTAGGGGTGGCGGTCACAGCTTCGAGGGATGAAATGTATTTCGGGTGAATTTCATCGCGAACGATGTCTCCCTCGAAAATGTGTCCGAGCTTTTTTACATAATTCGGTTCTGCCGACCTACAGAGCTGTTTCGTTTTCAATGGCCCACTCTGTATGTCGATACGAAATTGATGTTTCTCTATATTTTGTTCATAGTTACGGCCCAATCACCAGAGCATGAAAAGTATTCCGTTTTGCCATATAGTTTACAGGAAATTTCAAATTTGAAACCTTTTTTCCGCAAAAATTTGCATCAATATATTTCGAACAATCAGGAGGAAATTATAGAATCTGAATAATTCAATCCAAGAAACTGAGGATAATAAAAAGACATACAGAATGAGATTTCTCATGAACATACATAAAAATCATAAAAATTGGGAATTCGGATTTGTTACAAACATTATTATATAAAGGAAAAATAAACCTAATTAAATAAAATTTAAATTAGGTGAAGCATTATGAAAATAAAATAAAAGATGACAAACAAGCTAACATTTAGTTATAAACAAATGTTCTCAAAAGCTTTTTGGACTGGTTTAAATTACCACCGTTTTTTCACAGATAGTTTATTATGCTCCTTGATTGAGCAAAATAAACTATCGGTGAATATTAAAAACGTATTGTATAAAACGCAGTTTAGCATTTGAGAGAGAGGGAGAGAAACAAATATAAAAAAATTCAATATGTGTGGAAAATTAAACGTATTTCTATCATCAATCATCATAATGACAATCATTCAGGTTTATGATTACGGGTTGAATGGATGGCAAAAGGGAATACTCACATTGTTTTGAAATCACAATTAAGATTCTCCGCTTAGATTTGGACATAGCTTAATTTTATAAATGCCCAAACTAATTCTATGGGATTGAAAACACAATGATAAGGAGGTTACCTCAGCAGTGTATGACCAGAATTTTTACAAAAGTTCGTCATGACACTTTTTCAAATTTTGATTTTTAATAAATTGTAGGAATAACTCCTTCGTGGTCTTTTGGGGAATATTCAAATTTTTAGAAGCCATAAATATCAGAATGTCCTCTATTTTGTCGCTTTTGAGGGTTTTTTTACGTCTTAATAACGGAATTTGGTGGTATATGGCACAAATTTTTTCTTGCGGTTGTTCACCATACATGGTTGCCTCATTATCTACCATTAGAGTTTTGTGTGCTACCAGACAAAGCAATAGAAACATTCAAAAAGTGTTTCGAATTTGTGACTAAAAGTTTAGTGATTATTCTCTGACGTTTTGTCCCACCGAAATGGTGGCAGATTTTGAGTTGGCTACCCATAATGCAGCCAGAATTATTAGGCCACAAATAAAAATAATTGGATGCAGATTTCATGTAACGCAAGCTTAGTGGCACAATTAAAAACCTGGACTTTTAGCAGATTATAAAGTAAGAAGAGAATTATAAAATGGGTTGGTTATTATTTTGGACTGTTGTTTCTAGATCCACAAGATGTTGGTGACGTGTATGTTTTCACATTATTTTCCGTAGGTTTCTTTTGTCCATTCTAAATTACATTTCATTGGTTGTCAGTGTCAAATACTAATATTTGGTTGGTTTATAAAAAACGAGTGAATTTATTATATAAAATCTACGTAGATCAGATATGCAGTACTACTTCCAAAAATGCATTTCAGGAGAAATTGTACAAGTTCAAATATGTTTTTGTTAAAATAAGCTATTCCCATGATATGGTTGCTGAGTTAGAATCGTTTAGAGAGAAACACGGAATCCATAAAAAGTCTAATTTTATTCCTTCGTTGTTTGGAACATTTCGATCTTGTTGTTTTTCCAGAAAGTTTTTTTTTATTATTATCGTTACCGATTCTGCGAGACAATGCCGAGCCGATGAATGTTTTAATCTCGACATCATTTGATTTTGTTTGCATTGCCTTTTAGCAAAATGAATATTCATGAGCAATTTACTACAAAACATTTCCTTCGTTTCGTGTTCTTCATAAAAATATAATCAAGCACGCGTGCTCTTAACGAAATTGAGTTGACAACTGGAACAACATTCTCATTGGCATTACTGTCTAGGTTCCTGAGCAGTAGCCTACCCTAACTCAATTCTTTATTAATTCATCATTATCGACATGTTTGCACATAAAGCTTCTTGTACCTTATCTATTACCATCGTCTCCGTAAATTCCATAATAATGTTACATTATTATTTATAATGGCAAATACCTACTTGCAGGCCTTTGGAGAACTAGGAGTGACGGGTCCCTATATGGATAAATTTGTAAAAATAACAGTACCGGAAAACTCCGGGCCGGGGGAGAATCTCCCCCTTCTCCCTCCACTCCACGGTCTTACCTACGACACATATTATTGTATACAGTGCTTTCGTGAAGTACTGAATTAATTCATGTTTAGCCAAACTATCCATTTCTGATGAATCTCCTGAAACAGGTCGATTTTTAATCTCAATTTGCCACATTCATATAAGGGAAAATTAAATATTCTGGATGATCCACGTTTGACTATATATCTATATTAACCTATATATTATTAAATTTTTGGAATTCCCAAGAAAGCTGATTTCAAAAATATATCACACATAGGGTTTGTATACAGTGCGTCCGTTAAATTCAATGCTCTCGTAAAGTAGTGGATAAATTCGTAAAAAATGTAAGGGATAATTTTTGGAAAGAACGTTCTAAGCCGTCGAATTTTCTTTTCATTTGGGCATTCTCTCAATTTTAATTAATACTTACAGAATGATTCGTGTAGCAGAAATAACGTCATCGGTATTTTTTCTATGGCAACTCCATTTTTCATCACGGAATGTGAAAAGGTGATTATGGGTGAAATGAAAATAAATTAAGAAAAACTATTTTAAAATATGAAAATACTAAATTTAATGGCAAACAACGATCAAATTGAATGTTCAAATTGTGCACCAAGACTATGAATATTTTTTTTTAGCATTGTCAATAACGTCAGGAGGTATACATTATATCTCGTGACGAATTCTAGCTTTTAAATCTTCTAAATTCTCCGGCCTATTAACATACACTTTACTCTTCAAGTATCCCCACAAGAAGTAATCAAGGGGTAATAAATCTGGAGATCTAGCTGGCCACTCAATCGGTCCCCTTCTCCCTATCCAACGATTCGGAAACACCACATCTATAAATAGTCGCGGACAGCTGCTGCATAATGGGGAGATGCACCTTCTTTTCGGAAGAATAAATCAGTTCTCGGAAGATCAGGTTCCTCTAGATCTGGATACAAAGACAAAGATATTAGTGCAGGAATAAGGTCGAATCGAAGAAAATCCAAATATACTGCACAAGTCAGGTTCACGTCAAAGAAATAGGGACCCAGAATTCTTCCGTCTACTATGCCACACCACTTTCTGTGGATTTTAAGTGTGATACTCCATCATCCATCGGGGATTTTCGATAGCCCAATAACGGCAATTTTGCCTATTGACGTGGCCGTTCAAAACAAGCGTAAGTAGCCTCGTCAGCAAAAATTATATTTTTTACAGAATTATTATCATTATTGCATAGCTGTTGCAGTTGTTCGCAGAATTGATTTCGCCGATCAAAATCGTCTTCATTCAGCTCATGGATGAGGCGTACCTTATAAAAATGGTGCTTTGCTTTTCTCAGAATTTTGTAGACTGTATAGACGCTGCCATATTGAAATCAGAAGCCAATTGGTTGAGTGTTGTGTGATGATTTTCAAGCAATGCCAACACAACATTAAGCTGATCGTCTTCTGGTGGTGAGGGTCGACCAGATTTAGGAAGATCACGGACATGCCCAAATTCACGGTATTTAGACTCAACTTTGCTCACCATGCGTTGGTTAATAGGTTACCGATCAGGATGAGTTGCATTAAACCATTCAACTACTTCTCCCTCTGTCTCCAAATTCTATCATGCAAAAAAAATCAATTCTTTCTCGTTCATTTAATTTAATTATTTTCCATGATATGACAAAGTTACTACTCAATAATGTATCGACAAATGGTAAGATATGTTATTCTTTAAAGAATTAACTTCACAAAAGCTATTCAGCAATAAAAACAAAATTCTGATCGCTATGGCTACTGTCAAGTAATGGAAATAGTCAGATAGCCAACGTTGCACAATTTGAACATTTAATTTGATCGTTGTTTGAAGCTATCATTGCCATTAAATTTAGTATTTTCATATTTCAAAATAGTTTTTCTTACTTTATTTTCATTTCACCCATACTAATTATCACCTTTTCACATTCCGTAATGAAAAATTGAGTTGCCATTAAAAAAATACCGATGACGTCATTTATCCTACACGAATCATTCTGTATGTATTAATTAAATTTGAAAGAATGCCCAAAGGAAAATACAATTCGACGGCTTCGAGCGTTCTTTCCAAAAATTATTACTTTGATTTTTTACGGATTTATTCACTACTTTACGAGAGCACTGAATTTAACGGACGCACTGTATACAAACCCTATGTGTGATATATTTTTGAAATCAGCTTTCCATGGAGATTCAAAAAAATTGAATAATATACAGGGTATTCCATTCGAAAAAATTGTCGCGGACGTCATTAGTCAAACGTGGATCACCCTGTATAGTTAATTTTCCCTTATAAATGTGGCAAACTGAGATTAAAAATCTACCTGTTTCAGGATATTCCTCAGAAATGGATAGTTTGGCTAAAAATTAATTTATTCAGTACTTTACGAAAGCACTTTATAAAATATAATAGTATATTGTACAACGAGCATGGAATGATACTTGTTTCTCACGAGTGTGAAAGCAAGTCATATGAGTGAGAAATGTTAATTCCATGCTCGTTGTACACTATATTTTTTCTACGAATACGATATTTGTTTCTACACTACTCTCAATTCCATTGCGAATCAACAAAATCCTAATATTTATTTCTTCTGTTATGCACTTATAAGAAAAACACCTTCGTTGAAATGGAAATATTTTGGGAAACCAACAAATAATTCAATCAAACACTTGGACAAATTAATACCTAATTTACCTCGGGAAATTTTTGCCTCTAGGCTCTACCAAAGGTGTTGAGGTTGAGTCTCGTGAACAAATGATGTGAAATGTGGGAGATGAAAGATGCATATCGTAATGTATCTACAAAGATCTCGGTCTAGGTCAGGTCACGCGTCTGCATCTGTCATCCTAGATTTTGAATTTATCACGCTCATTGAATAACTACCAGGTACCCGATACCTTGACCGCCTGAAATTGCCATGTTTCGCCTTTCCTGGTAATGCAGGGTCACAATAATTGGATAGTCAATGTAACTATGATAATTTTAATTGCCATTTGATATTTTATTTCAAGTTGTTCTACGCAGAATGGACTCAATACATTTATAGAAATCGATAAATATCGTATTCTGAATAATTTTTGACTCATAGCCTCCTTGGGCATTTACAAGGTGGATGTTGGAACACAAGTAATAATTTTTTTCGTTTTCATGATCATCATCAGTGATGAGAAGCGTCTAAAATGACCTAGTGCATGCCTACTTTTTAACCGACGAAATCAAAAAGGAGGAGGTTCTCTAGTCGAAGCGTATATTTTTTTTTATCATCATTTTTTTTATGTATGATCACGCATAACTTTTCACTGAGGCGTCCGATTCCAATAATTCTTTTTTCAGTGGATAGGGTGTACTTCGAAGGTGGTCCCATTTGAATTTAAAAGATGAAATCCACCCCTAAGGGTAGCAAAATGAAGGATATTGATCACTCACCCTCTGAATTCTGGTACGTTAACCGTGTTGGTAGTAGTTCAAAATATAGCTACCACCTGCGCCATCTATACACAGATATATGAAACCAACAGTTGTGGTTGCCATTTTTTTCTCCTGTTATGTAGCGCTGAATGTATTAGGTACCAAGTGTAGTCGTAAGCTGTACATGACGCCGAATACAAGTACTTTTCTCATCAAACAAGTGTTTCATTGTTTCTATCCTGGAATAAATACTAAACTCTGCCAGAATTCCAACAAACCGATTCTATCAGGCATAACTTTGTACTGGGATATTCGATTTGGATGATTCTTCCTTTAATAGATAGGGTATACCTTATATTTGGATTTCGAATGAAATTATCTACCCTTACGGGTAGAAAAATGGGGGATAAGGTGGGTGAGTAAGTATTTTGGAAGTAATAAAAAAACAAGTAGGTAGTAATTAGTAGATTTTAGCCACAAAAAATTGAAAAATAAAAACTAACAAAAAATTAAACCGACGAAATACGGAACTGAAAAGTAAAAAATAAAATAAACCCTCCTAGTCTCAGTAACTAAGCTCCTAAACTAATGTAAGTAACTAATTTTGAGTCGGCGCCAAACAAACAATCATCGAAGATAATTAAATTACAGAATGTCACCGCCCAACTCAATGCCATAATTTTACGCCTTACCTATTTCATTTGCTTGTTTGTTTGGCGCCAACTCAAAATTAGTTACTTACATTAGTTTAGGAGTTTAGTTACTGAGACTAAGAAGGTTTATTTTATTTTTTATTTTTCAGTTCCGTATTTCGTCGGTTTCATTTTTTGTTAAAAAGTTTTTTATATTTTCAGGTTAGAGTCGTATAAATATGTCCCTCCATCTTGCAAGTCTGAACTGCTTAAATCTGATTGGTCTTTCGGGATTTTTCTGGAGTTCAAGACCCCCCTATCTGCCTTTGTTGGTGAGATCCTAGAAATTTTCATGAAACATTTGACCTCTATAAAGTGAGCAAAGCTACTTGCCAAAAAATCAAGATCCGAACCTAGATCGACCTTCATCGAGCTGATAATAAAATAAAACTTATTTTATAATAAATTCAGTATATTAGAAAATATATTAAAAATGGGTTGGCTAAAAAAATCCTGGACAGAATATTTTTAATTATGTAAAAAAAAAGATTTTTCATTAAATGTTGCAACATCAAGATAATAAGAAAATTTTATACTGGACTTTATATAGAATGGGTTGTCTATTATTTACCTGGACGAACTACTGGGTTGCCAGGTATAAACAGGTATGTCGATGCCAGTTACTTTCACTTGATTGGATAATAGAAAAAAATGTATATCAACATAAGTGCTGTTTTATTGCGAACACGTTGATATAGGGTTGTCTGCAAAAAATTCGCTCCTAATAGAGGTTTGCGAATTTTAAAGATTTAAATTTCAACGCGTGTGGAAATGAGTGACAGAGAGATCCGAGGTAAGTACACTGTGTAATAATAAAGGACCGAACATTGCAGTCGTGTCTGATGGGACCCTGAGTATAAAAAAGTGCGCATGCTCGGTATGTAAACTATGGAGGGTAGAGGTACCTCTACCAGGACATTATTGAAATGGAAGTTAATGAGAAAGAACCTAATGAATTCGAGTCACAATTTTACTTCTGATGAATCAGATATTGAATAGAAAATATTTATTAAAATTAATTTTTCATTAATATTATTTTTGTACTTATGCTGTTCTGTAATACATTTTTTAAATATAATACAAAATCTTTAGTCTATCTTTTTTGTTATTTTTTTATTTGAAATTTCGGCAGTCCACTTTGTTTCTCTAATTTTTTTCAGAAAGAGCAAACACATTTCAAAGTAAGTAAATGATATTTTCATTAATTACGTTATCATATTTTGAGTTACAAAAACTTTTCTATTAAGATATATTATTATACTTATAAGTTAATATATTATATATATATATATATATATATATATTATTTATTTATTTATTTGTTTAATTGATGTTATATTGTTTAATATTTTTGTATTATATTAAATATATTAGATTGTTATGTATTTAATTAATTATTTTGTTTGCAATTCAAATGTCAGTTGCTCCAAAATAACGCGTACTGTTCACTATATGGAGGGTAGTAGAGGTACCTCTACCCTCCATAGTTTACGTACCGAGCATGCGCACTTTCTTATACTCAGGGACCCATCAGACACGACTGCAATGTTCGGTCCTTTATTATTACACAGTATACTCACCTCGGATCTCTCTGTCACTCATTTCCACACGCGTTGAAACAATATAACATCAATTAAACAAATAAATATACATAAGTTCCTCTGCTGCTTTTATCTATCACCTAATGAACCTTCATATAACGACCTCTTTGAGTTTTTATCACTCAAACTGGACTACATTCAGGAGAACCATCCAACAGCTGAAACCATAATCATGGGAGACTTTAATGTACATAACGCTGCCTGGCTCAAATTCTCTAACAAAACAGATGATGCGGGTCGTCAAGCCGAGGCCTTCGCCATCACTCATGGTCTAGAACAACTGGTCGAGCTACCAACCCGCATCCCTGATATCAACAACCAGTCTGCCAATACACTAGATCTTTTCCTCACCACCAATCCTGACCCGTATAGAATAGAAGTTTGTGCCCCACTTGGAAACTCTGATCACACCCTCATCTCCACAACATGCTCTTTCCATTCACCATCGAGCTGCACAATACCACCCCGTCTCATGTGGCATTACAATTCGGCCGACTGGGAAGGCCTTCGTATGTTTTTCTCAGCGTTTCCATGGAAGAGAGTTTGTTTCTCTTCAGTAGATCCAACACGATGTGCTGAGACAATTTCTGAAATCATCATGTTGGGGATGCAAACTTACATACCGAATACCGAAAGAAGAACATCATCCGATAAGACCTGGTTTAACAGAAACTGCTCTAGAGCTGTGGCTTCCAAACAGGCAGCATACCATCGATGGCAAAAAAAACCGGGCCCTGAGACCTAGAGGCATATGCAAAGAGACAATAGAAAGCTCAAAAGATGCCCACAATGCCAAAATAAGATCAAAACTTGCTGAATGTCCTAACGGATCCCGTTCATTTTGGTCTTTCGCCAAAGCTGTGGGAGGAAACTTCACTTCCAGCTCATTTCCTCCTCTAACCAAAGAAGATGGAACACTAGCAACGACTGCCCAGGAAAAAGCCAATATCTTTGCGCACCTATTTGCTGGAAATTCCACTCTGGATTCATCGGGAAAACAACCCCCGAACATTACACCTATTGACAGTCACATGCCCGAGATCACCTTTCGCCAACGCACTATCAGAAAGATTTTGCTGGGTCTCAACACCAACAAAGCCTGTGGATCTGACGGAATCCCGCCGATTGTTCTCAAGAAATGTGCCCCCGAACTTACACCTGTTCTTTGCAAGTTGTTCAACCACTCTTACAATTTGGGGGTATTTCCGACCAATTGGAAAATTGCAAGAGTACAGCCAGTCCCTAAAAAAGGCAAAAAGGCCCTACCTAGCAACTACAGACCTATCGCACTGCTATCTATTATTTCAAAGGTCATGGAAAAAGCCATCAACATCGAGCTCATGAAATATCTGGAAGACTCAGGAATTGTCAACGATAGGCAATATAGCTTCCGCCATCAGAGATCAACTGGTGACCTGCTCGCTTACGTCTCACATATATGGCAGCTATCTATTGAAAAGTATGGAGAAACTTTAGCTGTGGCATTAGATATCTCCAAAGCGTTCGATCGAGTTTGGCACCAGGGACTCCTCGCCAAGCTTCCGTCTTATGGCTTGCCCCCTCAGCTGTGTTCTCTGCTTGCTATTTTTCTCTCAAACAGGTCTCTCCATGTAGTGGTCGATGGAGTTTCATCTGACACTCTACTCATAAATGCTGGTGTTCCGCAAGGATCTATTCTCGCACCAACACTATTTCTACTTCACATCAACGACCTGTTGAAAGCAACTTCATGTCCAGTACACAGCTTTGCCGATGATAGTACCCTCCATACCGCTTTCTCTTCCAGGGCCCCTATATCAGCCCGTGAAACCAGAAATGAACGAGGAAGAAATGTTAATAATATAAATATGGACTTAGCAACAATTCTCGAGTGGGGATCTAATAACTTGGTAGAATTCAATGCAAACAAAACACAAGCATGTCTTTTCTCTAGAAAAGCCGATCTCACTGTGCCTAACATAACTTTGTCAGGAGTAACCATACCACTGAAGTCATCCATATCGATGCTTGGTATTACTATCAGCAATAACCTTTCCTGGGAAAATCACGTGAGGTCCATTGCCAAAAGTGCATCCCAAAAACTTGGTTTTTTGTTTCGTGCCAAGAGCTATTTCACCCCCACTCAGCTGCTTATGATCTATAAGGCACAGATCCGACATGTCCTGGAATACTGTTCCCATATTTGGAGCGCGGCACCTAAACATATCCTGAGGCTATTGGATTCTGTCCAAAAAAGGGCAATTCGTCTCGTCGGTGATGCCTCGCTTACAAACTCGCTCACTTGTCTGGAACACCGTAGAAAAGTTGGCGATTTGTCTCTATTTTATAGATATTTTCTTCTGAAATATCAACAATCGTTCCTGCTTTGGCAGTCTCTTCGAGACTAACCCGTCAAGTTCAGTCATCACACCCCTTCGTGGTCACTTTGGAAACCTGCAGAACATCACTTTCCAAAGACTCGTTCATCCAACGAACAGCGAGGCTTTGGAACTCATTGCCTAGGGAGGTGTTCCCCGAGGCATACAACCTCCAGAAATTTAAGAAGAACACCAACTCCTACCTTCTTTCCCTTGGTTCCCACGATGTTCTCTGAACATTACAGGATATCCCTTTTCGTGGGAACCAGAACATAAAAAAAAAATACATACATATATTAACTTATAAGTATAATAATATATCTATAATAGAAAAGTTTTCGTTACTAAAAATATGATAACGTAATTAATGAAAATATCAATTACTTACTAATCTTTTTGCTCTTTCTGAAAAAAATTAGAGAAACAAAGTGGACGCCAAAATTCAAATAAAAAAATAACAAAAAAGATAGACTAAAGATCTTGTATTATATTTAAAAAAATTATTACAGAACAGCATAAGTACAAAAATAATATTAATGAAAAATAAATTTTAATAAATATTTTCTATTCAATATCTGATTCATCAGAAGTAAAATTGTGACTCTCGAATTCATCGGATTCATTAGGTTCTTTCTCATTAACTTCCATTTCAATAATGTCCTGGTAGAGGTACCTTTACCCTCCATAGTTTACATACCGAGCATGCGCACTTTCTTATACGCAGGGTCCCATCAGACACGACTGCAATGTTCGGTCCTTTATTATTACACAGTGTACTTACCTCGGATCTCTCTGTCACTCATTTCCACACGCGTTGAAATTTAAATCTTTAAAATTCGCAAACCTCTATTAGGACCGATTTTTTTGCAGAAACCCTATATCAACGTGTTCGCAATAAAACAGCGCTTATGATGATATACATTTTTTTCTATTATCCAATCAAGTGAAAGTAACTGGCATCGACATACCTGTTTATACCTGGCAACCCAGTAGTTCGACCAGGTAAATAATAGACATCCCATTCTATATGTTTTATACTTCAAGTCCAGTATAAAATTTTCTTATTATCTGATGTTGCAACATTTAATGAAAAATCTTTTTTTTTTAATAATTAGAAATATTCTGTCCAGGATTTTTTTAGCCAACCCATTTTTAATATATTTTCTATTATACTAAATTTATTATAAAATAAGTTTTATTTTATTATCAGCTCGGTGAAGGTCGATCTAGGTTCGGATCTTCTACTAAAACAAATAATTGTCCCAAATCGTGCTAAATTTATATCATGTTGGCACTGCCACTACAGTGAATTGACACATTTTCGAATAACAAAAATATTTACAATATAGATTTGATGAATAATTGTCGAATTGTCGACTTGAGTTAAACGATCGATTATGAATTCCCGGTATTTATCTACAAATAGAAATCCCATTATTTTATACTCTTCTCCCATCTTTTATACAACCGCGGGCCACCACCATCGAAATGTTTAGTGCTAAAAACCCCTTCGAAGATAATGTTCCGTTCGCAAAACTGTTTCCTAACATTAAGAACGCATTTATGAAATTGAACGCGATTGCGATTGACCAACAGAAAGTGCAGAATTGACTATCATCGACTATATTGACAACGATGTGCCACTTGACCCCCATGCTATTTGAAATTTTTAAGTTGATGTGCCCATCCGCGCCATCTATCGATCAATCACCACGTCTTCCAATTCAAGAAGTAGTATCAGTGATATCATTCGAAATGGTTTTCGTCCCATTGTTCATAATTTCTAATTATTTTAAAAAATAAAAATTTCAAAGCAAGCATACCGTATACTTTTGCCAGAGATCTAAGTAAGAGACTCATTATTAATGCTAAGTAGAAGTAGAAGCATTTATTTCTCTACAATATACATAAGTAATAGTAGAACGTCAGGACAGAACAGAAGGGATATATATATATATATATATATATATATATATATATATATATATATATATATATATATATATATATATAATGTAAATACACAGAGTAAAGAACATAAATATAACATAAATTATCTGGATAAAAACATTCAGGTGAGGAGTGTCCATCATATACATTCAAATTCATTTTTATTTAAATCAAGATACTCATTGACACTATAAAGACAATGTTTCAATAGAAAAGTCTTGATTTGCACCTTGAATTGAAAGAAACCTAGACTCCTTGTCCTAGAAGGTAATCTGTTGTACAATCATAATCTAATAATGGCCTATTGTTCGGGGTGTGATTATTAATAAAAAAGGGGTCTAGGGATTCCAGGTACGGATTTTAAAATACGTAAATAATCTTATACTTTCATACGCGAATTTGTCAACGTAATTTGATAATTATGACTAATTTGATTAATTTTTAACCTTTTTATATTAGGGTTAGATTATGTTATTAACTGATTTTCTTAAAATAATTGGACATGCCCAAGTTTCAATGCTGATTTGTGGTTTCAAAATTCAGTTAGCAGTTTGTATTTGGTTAGAAAAGAAGTTATTTGTTGCAATTACGTGATGCCTAAAAATGTTCCGTCCGTGGGAAGAACCTAGTACGTAACATGGAGGTACGGGTGAACATGGCGTCAAGAAAAAATAAATAAACCAGTGGAATAGAGTGTTGCCGTGAGACACCCAGAAAAAGCATTTCACAAAACGGATTTAGAATGAAAAAAATTGAAAAACGGCAAATAATTACGGAATCAGCCCGTTTAAAGAGATCGAGGATGGAATATTTGATTACAATCCTTGAATATACAGGGTCGCTGATATGTATGGAAACGGTCGATTATCTCCTAAAGTAAGATAGCTAGCGAAAAATGTTAGGATAGAAAAGTTTTAGGGTTTTTAAAAATATATTACAATAAAATATATACAATAAAATTGAGTATACAAGATCAGTCAAAAAGTCATGACTAAACAAAGTTGCTTTTTCTTTAATCGAACACCCTGTATATTATTCCATATTTCAATTCTTCTCAAAATTCTAAATAAAATTGATATAGCACATCATATCCTAAATCTAACCGTTTTCAAGATATCGAGTTTTGAAAATAACTTTCTCATAATTGTACAAAACTATTTTAGTCCATTAAGTTTTTGGTCAATCAAGTTACCTTTGAAAGATTATAGCTCCATAACAACGCCGCATCGTTCTTTTGTCTAATAGTGATGATCTTGACAACACATGTCAAAAAATACATTTAGAGTGAATAATTTTCGCGCAAAAATGACACGTTTAAGTAAAACCGAGCGTATTGAAATTTTAATGATTATAAGATATGGTGATATTTTTAATGAATTGCATCCCGATCGGGAACCTCTTTCAAAATCAACCGTTTCGAAAACATTTCAGCATTTTCATGAAACTGGAGGTGTCAAAGATCGACCAAAAAGTGGAAGACCAGTAAGCGTTTTTCAAATGAAGAAACTTATTTTAATGTCATGTTAGATGTGGTGGAAAATCCAATAAATTCGACACAACAGAGGGCTTTAAATCATGACATGAGTCGATATTCCATTCAAAAAATTTGCAAACTGCAAAACTCCATCCATATTTACAACAATTGAGTGAAGAAGATTTTGATCTTAGAATCGAGTTCTGTGAAGTTATATGGATGAACTGAACGAAAATGTCAACTTTGTCAACCACATATTGTTTACTGACGAATCTATATTTTGTTTAAACGGGCTCGTAAACCGACACAACTGTAGGTATTGGTCAGACCAAAATCCACATTGGATGGAGGAAGTTCACACTCAACGACCACAAAAGTAAATGTTTGGTGTGGCATTATTGGTGGACACGTCATAGGACCCTATTTTATAAACATAAATTTGAACTCTGAATGATATTTATTACTTTTGCAAGAGCATATTATTCCAGAACTTGTACGATTATTCCCGAACAATAACAATCCCAATTTGCCGACAGAACAAATATGGTTTCAACCCCCCACCTGACTTTTGTAGTAAAATGTAGTCTACAAAAATAGGCCGCAAAATATCGAAGCATTGCAAGAAAGGCATGAAATTTCCACCATTCCTCCCAACATGATTTTAGATTCACTACAAAATTTTGTTCTGCGAATTCATTACTGTCAGGAGGTAAATGGTAAACACTTTGAGCACCTTATTAAATAGAATTCCAAAGAAAATTGTTGATTATTAAAACTTGTTCTCTCTCTTTTTTTTTCTGGCATAACTATTGTTTTTATAAAATTTAAAATATCTGGGACATTCATTAAAAAATACATTTTTTCGTTTAATGCATTTTCATCTACCCTGAACAATTATGCTTTTTTATTTTCTCTAAAACATTATAATTTAAATTTAATCATATCCATAATACTCCACCCTGTGTAATTTTCATAATAAATATCCACCATTTCGGACTTTTTCTTTAATAAATTTGAGAGTAGTAAAAAGTTATTTTCAAAATTCGATATCTCGAAAACGGTTAAATTTGGGATATGATGTGCTATATCAATTTTATTCAGAATTTTGAGAAGAATTGAAATATAGAATAATATACAGGGTGTTCCATTAAAGAAAAAGCAACTTTGTTTCGTCATGACTTTTTGACTGATCCGGTATACTTAATTTTAATAGAATTTAAAAAATCCTAAAACTTTTGTATCTTAACATTTTTCGCTAGCTATCTTACTTTAGGAGAAATTTTTCTGACAGGTCTAACAACCATTCAAATTTTGTCATTTTGTGTCATATGAAACAATTTCACCCAATCATGTCAACATTACATTGAAAATTTTATACCAGTCATTTTCAACCAATCAGAGGCTTTATTTCGACATTGTTACTATGGTAACCAGCAAATTTTCTGAAAATTTCTCATCCACATTAGCATGTAGACGTAAAATCAATAAGTGGAAATTTCCCGGCACATGACAGCTATCATATAATTAGACAAAAATAATATTGACCATATTTTTTATTTACTTACTTTATAAGTTGGAAATATTACAGCAATTTATTAAGGTGTACATTCTATAATATCATTAATTTATTTTAAATTCTTCAGAAATTCCACTTCTATCTCCTCTTTCCTAAGTGGTGAATAAAACACAGAACCGGTGTTTTTTTTAACAATATGCCTGTGTTTCATAAAATAAAAATAATACTGAGACACCAGTTTATTTCTTTGAGTATTAGATTTGAGTCCAAAAGAAGGCACGCAGAATGTTGCCAATCTCTTTAAATAAGTTTTCTTGCTCAGGATTTAATCCAGATTCTTCCACTAGGTATGTTAGATATTTTACATTTTTATGGTACATTTTAACGTGCTGTGATTCTTTGCAAAAGGAACACAATTCATACGATTGAAAGTTCATTTTATTATCACTTTTTTACTAACTTATGATTGTATACAATGTTATGAGGAACTTATAATGCCACAAATAAAATATTGATTGAATGTCAAATCCATGGCTAACTTTACAAAATATTTTTTTAACCGGCAACATACGCCAACAACATTCTATTTAGAATAAAGAATAAAATATCCCGATTTCCTGAATTATTTGAAAAACAAATTATTACCGCTGATATTAATTTATCTTGGAATTAAACCTAAAAGAATATGAAAAATATTCAAGTATATATGTATAGGTATAGTTATATATTTTTTGCTGTATATCACCTTTGTTTGTAGTCAATATTGACATTTCCCTGAAACCTAGTAAGAAAATTATATGAAATCAACTATTTTTATTTATAATGTATCTGATATTATGAATTTTATTTTACTAGGGCACGGGAAAAATAAAAAATATATTCCGCAATACGAACATCCTTTCATTTTAATCAATATTGACATTTCCCTGAAACCCAGTAAGAAAATTGTATGAAAACAATCAATTTTATATAAAAATTTATCTGATATTATATATTTTATTTTACTAGGGCACGGGGAAAATCAAAAAATATCTCCCGCAATACGAACGTATCCACTTTCATTTTTAGTCAATATTAACATTTCCCTGAAACCTAGTAAGAAAATTGTATGAAATCAATTAATTTTACATAATAGTTTATCTGATATTATATATTTTATTTTACTAGGGAACGGGGAAAATCAGAAAAAAATCTCCCCCAAAACTCCCATTACACACAGCCTTCTATTTATTTGTGAATAACGTCAAAATAAATATTTACTTAATGTTTTCTATTTAAATATAATTCCGGTATGAAATTTTCTTACCGAATCCCCCACGTGCTTGAATTAATTGCGGGAAATTTGTCTCGTACATGAATTTTTAAAGAAAATTCATGTACTCAAAAAATTTCCGGCAATAATTCATGCTCTAGGGAGATTATAAGTGAAAATCCAAAGACTGGGTATGCATAATGGGTGCAATGAGAACGTGCGCAACGGCCGCAATGGAAGTAATCCTAAGCCTCACATCCCTCCATATAGTAGTGGAGAGAATAGTGATAAGGACAACAACCATAATGACCAAAGAGGGAACTACCAAACGCAAGTTTCGACTCCTCCCTGGTAACCAGCAAACTTGGGACAAAAATGTTTAGCTTTGTGAAAGAATTCAACACAAAGCTAAGTAGCAAAAGTGAACGGGGCAAAGACGCCATCCCAAGACACAAGAGAAGTGCCATTAAATGGTACACAGATGGATCCAGAACAACAGAAGGAACTGGAATAGGAGTAATATGGGGCTAGAACGAAATACTCCGAAAGCCCAGGCAAATCAACGAGCATTTTCCATGCGGAAATCTACGCCATCGGAAAATGAAATTTCCGCATATAAGAGATCATTATCATGTCAGACAGCCAAACAGCCATTAATGCTCTGAACACCCATGTAATCAACTCCAATATGCTTTGGGGGTGTCTAAAGAAACTAAATGAATTGGGCAAGAACAACACTGTTACCTTCATATGGGTTCCGGGACACAATGGAGTGGAGGGTAAAGAAATGGCAGACGTACTTGCAAAAAAAGGGGTTGAAACACCATTTCTGGGACCTAAACCCTTCTGCGGAATAAGTACCAGCACAATACTTGATGAACTTGAAAAAGAACTACATAACAAAAGGTCCCAATACTGGATAGAATCGCAAGGAATGATACAGGCCAAGATACTACTGGGAACCTACAACCAAAAGAGATCAAATGACTGCACCAATAGAGAGTAAAAATAGGCTCAGAATACTAACGGGAATTCTAACAGGACACTGCCGGTTGAGAGGGCACCATAAGAAACTCGGAATAGAAGAGGATGAAGATTTTGCGAGGAAGAGGACGACACCTATTATCTCAGAATGCACGACCCTGTAAAATCCGAGAGCACGATACCCAAGAAAACATCAAATAGAAGAGGTAGATCTACCTTACCTGAAGTCATCCGATATCGTGAACTTTTTGAAAGCCATAGTACTGGAGGAACTGCTCTAGTCGTTGAGACATCCTAAACGGCTAGGCAGCAGAATCGGACACAATAGGCTTATAGGTCGCAGTCAGTGTATTGTATCAAATAGAACAGAACTGGAAATTAAATGCTGTTTGATATATTTGAATATTGGGTGCTCTTCTCAGATAATTACAGTGAATGTCGGTACTTGAAAATTGGGTGAAAAATTTATTAAAAACTATCAATCACACTTTCATTGATCGATAATCGGTGATTTCATGCAGTTGTGAAACAGTACAATTATCTATGGAAAAGTGCAATTTCAACGTGATTGCATAATTGCTCGATATAGATCAAGTCCAATTCTTGCTTTCTCTCATAATCGCGTACGATTTCTTGATAACTTAGGTAAATGTGTTTACTTGCATGAACTTTTGATAATGTTTGTTAATATATTTTGAATTGGTGAATTTCGCGGATAAGCAATAACAATGACCGATACCAAACCAACTATTAGAATAGAGTAGTGATGCAGAATATTTATTTATGGTGTACCATTTTTTTACTAAATAAGTATAGCTGCACGAAAATTATTGAATGATGTAAAAATCCGGTGTCTCACGGCGCGAGACTTGGCTTGGAGGATTGTGCTTGGAGCACAGGAGTGAGGCTTGTGCAATCTCGAGCCTGATTGGTCTCACGGCGTGTATAATTTGACTGGCCGTTGTCTATCAGTGACTTGAGAATGGTACACGAGCCAAGGAAGGCGGGTATTGTCCAGTGCAGTATTTATTTAGTTCTCAATGGATAGCATGTACAACAGCGTATTATTATATATTATTGTTTGTGATTGGGTCCCATATAAATCTAAGAATTCAATTATTGCGTCTAAATTTCACTTTATGGTAATACACAATACTCTGCCGCCACCAAACTGTCTCTCCCTTCATAGCTGACACTATCGACAGGCACCCTCGCGCCGTGAGACTGCTCAACAAGCCATACAGTACGAGCCAGCTGGTCGAGCCACGCGCCTATGATGATTGTAGAATTACCGAAATGGGAACGGTCGAGCCAGATGGTTGCTCGAGTATCTGAGAAAAGACGAACATTTGAAAGATATCAACACAAGCATATCAAGAAGGGTGCTTTGATAAAAGCATTTGAAGAAGGAATACAAGAACTTTGGTCAGCAGATTCGTCTGATGTGGTGGTTAATACTGTTTATTTGAAAAGCCAGATACAAAGATTTGCACCTCGTTTTATGGGTTAAGCTCAACAGGTTGCCAAGGAATTTTTCAGATATTTATTGGAAGGTCTTCATGAAGATGTAAACAGAGTAAGAGAAAG
The DNA here is from genome assembly GCA_018342105.1 of Gonioctena quinquepunctata. Taxonomy (NCBI): domain Eukaryota; kingdom Metazoa; phylum Arthropoda; class Insecta; order Coleoptera; family Chrysomelidae; genus Gonioctena; species Gonioctena quinquepunctata. Next base: position 176,619 of record JAFIRS010001029.1, on the reverse strand, counting down.
GCCCAAACCTATCTTCAAAGAAATCGATGAAAATTAGAGCGATAATGAAGAGTCAAAAGAGTCTTGGTCAAATATTGTCGATAACTTTGTTGGTCAACTGAAGTCATCGTCGAAATGTACTTTCTGTGGCCATTGTTCAGTCACTTTTGACCCATTCTGGGACTTTCAGTCAGTCCCAGAGTACTGGCAAGCTCAGACTATCACAATGTTTAGACTCGTTTACTAGGGCAGAAATTTTGGATGATGACAATAAACCTAAATGTAAGGAAAGGAGAAAATGCACGTAGTCATTATATATAGTTAAATTCCCCGAAATTTTTGTAATTCACTTGAAACGATTTTCGCAGATGGAGAGATTCAGAGGAAAACTAAATGTCACCATTGACTTTCCTCTCGAGTGATTAGATATGAATAATTATGCAGTAGATAACGCAGCTCCGTGTCGCTACAACTTGTATGCTGTATCCAACGATTGCCCGTAAATGATCAGAATATAAAACTATCAGAACGCACAAAGCTAAGAAATAACAACGTCAAAACATAACAGTATCAGAATCGGAGAACATCAGAAACGTATTTGATCAGAATTAGCAACATCAGGAAGAACTCCATCAGAATCGGAAATCATCAGAAACGTACAATGACAAAACATAACATCATCAGAATCTAACAATAGCAGAATATAACTTTGTCAGAACCGGACACGAACATAGTCAGAATAGGACATCATCAGAAAAGCATATTATCAGAACCATACATTATCAGAAATGAACAGAATCAGAACCGCACATTATCAGAACCGTTCATTATCAGAATTGTATATTATCAGAACCGTACATTATCAGAACCGTACATCATCAGAACCGTACATCATCAGAACCGCACAATATCAGAATCGGTAATCGTCCGAAAGCAGGGATTCAAACGACAAATATCAGTTACGCTACTTTGTCATAGATGATGTTACCTCTTCAATAAATCAGAAATGGTGTGGCAAAATCATTGTAAAACCACGTGTATGAGAGGCCAATCAAGGCGAATAAGAAAATAATAAATTTTCTCAACTTTCTACATATAAAATTCAACATATTTTTTTGTGTAACCCACTGTTATCGTGATATGAAGCAGAGTACCTATTCTGGTAATTAATATTTCGCAAACAAATGCGTGTGAATATATAGTTTCAAAATCGGGGCGCGGCGCAGCGTCCTCAAAAACAGTTCAGGGCTTTTGAGGGAAACTGGAATTTTGAACAAATAAGGACTCTCCAATTAATTTTAGTACGACTATTAGATAGACTCATCATTCAAGGGAATGTCTGGGTTGTTTGAAACGGGAGAGGTCGTCGATATCATGATCAATCGCATATATTTGTATTCAATCATTCTAAAAACCTACTTATACAAATTTTGAATGATGTATATCCGTTGCTTAATTTTTTGCTGGGTTCCTTTTTTGCAACAGTGTATCGTCTCGATTCTGAAACTAACTATATATTCACACGTATGTTTAGCACAAACTTTTACTGTTTACTCTAACGCACCTTCCACAAAGAAAATTATGTTTCTGACCGAAAAAAGTCGCTTCAAATGATCAAACCGACGCAATGATGCTATATGCGAAAAATCATATGTGATTTGACAATGAATTCCCTGTACCACAGTTATGATGAATCATTTTCTGATTTATTGAAGCAATAACACCATCTATGACGAATTAGTGTAACTAATGTTTGTCATTTTAATTCCGAATGACAATGCGGATCGATTCTGATATTGTCCGTTTCTGATAATGTACTGTTCTGATAATGTGCGGTTCTGTTAATGTGCGGTTCTGATAATGTCCTGTTTTGATAATGTTCGATTCTGATGATGTCCGGTTCTGATTGTGTTCATTCTGATGAAGTTCAGTTCTGACAGAAGTTCGTTCTGATAATGTCCGGTTCTGACAATGTTCGTTTCTGATGATGTTCGGTTCTGATTGTGATAATTCTGATAAAGTTCAGTTCTGATAAAAGTACGTTCTGATAATGTCCGTTTCTGACAATGTTAGTTTCTGATGATGTCCAGTTCTGATACGAATTCATTCTTATGAAGTTCTTTATGCGGTTGTTAATTCCGATGAAATGCGTTTCTGACGTTTTCGGATTCTGCTCCTGTTATGTTTTTGACGTTGTTACTTTCTGACCGTGTTCATTGTTCATTCTGATACAATGCGGTCTCCCTATCCAACCATAGCGGAACAACTTTTGACGGACACTGCACGGCTTACTGTAGGCACCCTTATGCAGGCACATGGCACGATTACAATGACTGGAGAGTATTACCGCAATTTTTTTTTTTTATGTTCTGGTTCCCACGAAAAGGGATATCCTGTAATGTTCAGAGAACATCGTGGGTACCAAGGGAAAGAAGGTAGGAGTTGGTGTTCTTCTTAAATTTCTGGAGGTTGTATGCCTCGGGGAACACCTCCCTTGGCAATGAGTTCCAAAGCCTCGCTGTTCGTTGGATGAACGAGTCTTTGGAAAGTGATGTTCTGCAGGTCTCCAAAGTGACCACGAAGGGGTGTGATGACTGAACTTGACGGGTTAGTCTCGAAGAGACTGCCAAAGCAGGAACGATTGTTGATATTTCAGAAGAGCATCGCCCATGAAAATATCTATAAAATAGAGACAAATCGCCAACTTTTCTACGGTGTTCCAGACAAGTGAGCGAGTTTGTAAGCGAGGCATCACCGACGAGACGAATTGCCCTTTTTTGGACAGAATCCAATAGCCTCAGGATATGTTTAGGTGCCGCGCTCCAAATATGGGAACAGTATTCCAGGACAGGTCGGATCTGTGCCTTCTAGATCATAAGCAGCTGGGTGGGGGTGAAATAGCTCTTGGCACGAAACAAAAAACCAAGTTTTTGGGATGCACTTTTGGCAATGGACCTCACGTGATTTTCCCAGGAAAGGTTATTGCTGATAGTAATACCAAGCATCGATATGGATGACTTCAGTGGTATGGTTACTCCTGACAAAGTTATGTTAGGCACAGTGAGATCGACTTTTCTAGAGAAAAGACATGCTTGTGTTTTGTTTGCATTGAATTCTACCAAGTTATTAGATCCCCACTCGAGAATTGTTGCTAAGTCCATATTTATATTATTACATTACATTTCTTCCTCGTTCATTTCTGGTTTCACGGGCTGATATAGGGGCCCTGGAAGAGAAAGCGGTATGGAGGGTACTATCATCGGCAAAGCTGTGTACTGGACATGAAGTTGCTTTCAACAGGTCGTTGATGTGAAGTAGAAATATTGTTGGTGCGAGAATAGATCCTTGCGGAACACCAGCATTTATGAGTAGAGTGTCAGATGAAACTCCATCGACCACTACATGGAGAGACCTGTTTGAGAGAAAACTAGCAAGCAGAGAACACAGCTGAGGGGGCAAGCCATAAGACGGAAGCTTGGCGAGGAGTCCCTGGTGCCAAACTCGATCGAACGCCTTGGAGATATCTAATGCCACAGCTAAAGTTTCTCCATACTTTTCAATAGATAGCTGCCATATATGTGAGACGTAAGCGAGCAGGTCACCAGTTGATCTCTGATGGCGGAAGCCATATTGCCTATCGTTGACAATTCCTGAGTCTTCCAGATATTTCATGAGCTCGATGTTGATGGCTTTTTCCATGACCTTTGAAATCTATTGTGAGTGGAGAAGCATACGTCCTCTTCTATGAGCAAGAGGGCACCAAATCACAGCTTTGAAACTAAATGAATACATTTTACTTATTTACATTATATATTTTATTATTTTTATATACAGGGTAAAAATTTATTTGTTTATAACAAATTGTTTATTGAATAAACAATGAAATTATTGTATTGGTATCGGTTCTCAATACGTGTACATAATTTCAAATAATTCGTACGTCTGGAAGTGGATGAAAATTAATTTAAAAGATTCCGTTACATTCATATATAGGCGAAGATGATCCTAATAATAATAAAATGGAATGAAAATTAACGAAAGTAAAATATGGTAGTATGAAATTAAAAAATGAAATACAAATTAGAGTGGATGGAGAACTACGTTTCAATACTCTGCCAGTATGTTAGAAGAAACAGAAAAACAGGATATTGAACTGAATATTAGAACAAAAATAGATTATATTATATAATAAATGAAGGACTTAACAAAAGATAAATTTCCAAAAAGAAGGGAGCGATGAGAAAGGATAGAATTAGTAATGTTCAAGAGATGAGCTGAAGATGGAATCAGTGAAGGAATTCATAGAACGAAGACAACTTGGGAGGTGGGGCCCATTTACAAAGACTGAACAGTTCAGTATCAGTTGAAAGAATTTGGGAAAATGAAATGCCGGGAAAAAGAAAAGGAGAGGGGCCAAAGGAAACATGGCGCAAAGCAATGGGCATGATCACAATGAAAAGAATGAAAACGCGGGGAGAAGCAAAGAACCTAGCACAAAATACACAGGACTGGAAAAAATGTATAAAGAAGTAATTCGGTTGTATGGAAAAACTCCATTTTTACACCCTACGGGTGTATGTATATATAGAAAAAAAATATATATTATATAGGGTGCACAACCGCTAATAGTTGATAGTCCATCAAAAAATAAACATTTTGAAATATTAACGATAAGTCCTCAATAAACCAGAAAAAGAACCTTTTCTAGCAAAATTTTGGTTCCCAAACTTTGGACGAATTTGACAAACAAAAAGAATTTATATAAATTTTTTCAATTTTTTTTGCGAATTTTTAAAAACTAATTTATTATGAAATGGCGTTTTACACTCGTCTAAAGAATGTTGTGCCGCGAAATCATAAATATTTTATTTGGTAGTAATAAATTGAGTACTGGTCAATTCATAATTTTAACACCTCAAGTAGGGGAACCACGGACGTTTTTATACTTAGGATTTTTTTGAATGATTTAGGAGACAGTTATTTCAGTCTTCTGTAGTTTATTACAATCTTGAACTATTTAGAAAGAAAATGTATTTCATTCAAAGTTAATAGTTTACGATTGCTACAATTTTTGTGACTTAAGAAAAAAAAGGGAAATTTTGTCCAAGGTACAACAAGCCGTTGTACTTTGGACATATACATGTTGTACCTAGGACACACATCACATATAAATCAAACGCAGTAGGTTTATAACTTTGAGTAATGTTTATTTTTTGTAGTTCTCAATGACAAAAATTTCACACCTAAGTAATTCTCTTCATTATCTTATAAATAACGGGACATTTCTTTAACGAAATAAATGTCTCTTTTTGGATGATTTTTTGAGGAGGATCTATTTTCTGCAAAACGTACAGATTCAAATCATCCTTTTCATACCACTTTCAACTTCATAGTGAACGTCGCATAGATTTTATAATCTGATTCAGCATAAACCTTCCTCTTGACAATTAACTTTCTAACAATATTTTTGTTCTTAATATATTTTTCCTTGCCGTTTCCTTCTGATTTATTTTTTCGAGGAACCATTTGTTTTTTCTTTGCTAGCTTGGCCAGTTTCAACTGTCCAATTCTATTATTTCCAGGATTGTCTGTCAAAATACAGGATTTTTCCTTTTGCCTTCCTTCGCTAGAAAGTTTTCGGGGAGCAGCTTTTGGGTAAGGTCTGATCATAGATGGTGTCACAATCACAACATGTAGGTCTTAGCTCAGCGGCAGTTTCTTGACCCGTGGACACTAAATCAGTCTGTAAATATATTAATAAGCTCGAAAGAGAAACAAAAATACTTACATTTCATGGCTATAATTTCTAAAACTGTGTGACATTTGCGCGCACCAACTTTTACACCATTATCTAATTTGCCGAATGACTATATGAGAGAAACTTTGTGACACAGTTGCGTGATTATTAGAAAACAGATTATGTCCGGGGTAAAACAGGGTACAAGGTACAACTAGTAATCTCAGAAAGGTATTATGTAAAAAAATAATATTTTAATTTTTTCAGCAGTAATTCTAGTTTGTATTCCTATTATCCACTTCTCAAAATGTCAAATATTTCGTGGTTGTTGTTAGACAGATGGCTGAAGATTGCATTCAATTCCACAATTCTTATATAGGGTCTTCCAATGTACTGCTACAAAATAATTACTATTCTCCATTCGCAACCGAATGCAAGTATTTTTTTAAGGCAGAAAAATATATATCCTCCGCTCCCAATAAAACGAATGATCTATTGGGGATAGCGTGTTCTTTTTTCGATGAAACCTACATCTGCATGCGTGTTTAGAATAAATTCCCTAGACTTCCCCTATCATTCTAATGTATAATCTCCATTTCAGATACCAAAATGGCACACCTAGTAACGAGCGTGGTCGATACCTACCAAGATATATTACAAAACAAAAGTGGTAAGTTGTTGTTATTAAGTAATACTATATATCCTGAAATTCGTTGTAAGAAAAAAGTGAAGATCGTAAAAATCTCGTAATTTATATGTTATAAAGAAACTGTGAAATAATATTCTTCGGTTGGGGAGTGGCGAAACTCATTAACATTGATTTGCCAAACATTCCACATTGCAATTTTTTTCTCAAAAATAAATTTTTCGCTTGAATTCATGAGACGTTAAAAATATCTAGAAGTGATTAAACATGCGCTATCTGTACATGTAATTCCAATTATTATTCAAATTAGTTTAATATTTTCAATACACTGAACTCGTTGTCACAAAGGTCGAATTTGTTTGAATAATTATCATTTTTGAAACTGATTTTGTGTAAGAGAATGAAAAATCAACATTTTAAATTTAAATTCAACCTCAATTTTCGACGTATAAATTCAAGGGAAACGTGTAATTTGGTTCCCAGATTAAGAAGGGCCTAAAAAATGCGTAATTCAGTTCCCAATATTTTAGGTTTGTCTATTTTATGTGTAATTTGGTTCCCGATATTTTTGTTAACCTGGTATCTAAGTGTAATTTAGTTCCCGAAAAAAAAATGTTAACCAATTAATTTCTATTTTATCTCTCATATGAAAAAAAATTAACTCTTCATTTGTTTATTAAATCAATAATTTTTTATTTTTATTAACATACAACATATACATCACACAAGCTTCTACGTTCTATACTTCTTGTCTACTTATAATAATAAAAACAAAAATTAAGCATAAAAGAAACACACTTAATAAAATATTTTTTCATAAATATACCACATATATATCACACAAGCTTCTATCGTTCTATACTTCTTATCTACTTATAATAATAAAAATACAATATCAAATAGTTACAGCACAGTGAAAAGAAACACACTTAATAAAATGTAGTCAACTAATTTCATTCCTAGAATAAGATTCTATCATTTTTGCTATAAATTTTAGTGGATTTTTTACTTTACTCTTATGTATTTATTGAGCCGTTATATTGATGCTTTGTAATTTTACATAAGTTTCAATTTGAAATTCTTGAAGTTTTTCCAAAAAAATTAAAATGTTTGGATGTGCTTTATAAAAAGATGCATTGAAATGTTTATGAAAAGATTCATAAGCATTAGTGGTTCGTGTAAGCCCAGCTGAATTCTCAGCCCAAAGAAAGGGTGGAAAAAAGACTCTTCTGTTATATAATTATCTGTTAAGTAATCGGAATTCTTTTGAATTGTTTCGTCTATTGGTGCTATCGCAAGCAAATCAAAAACAAAGCATTCGCTAAAGTCGTGAGGAGTTGAAAATGTAAGACCAAAAGTCATTCGTAGCCAACTTCAGAATTTTCATTTTTACACTCGGCTATAAGGCCGTATTCTTGAATTTTTCTAAACCCCGATTGGGCAAGGTGAAACCGACTGCCAATTATGTGTGCTAAAGGAAACATTTGTTCGACTTCTTTGTGGAAGCCCTTCTCAAAATCGATAACAATTTTTGAAATTTTTAATGTAACACCATTATGTTAACAAATATTTATTATTGATTTAAATAAGTTTTTATACGTATCTGAGCGTTTATTAGGTAACAATGAAAAAATTAATGGAATGTAATGCCCATTACAATAACCGTGTAAAGTAAAAACGGCCAAAATATTGCGTACAATAATTAAACGTACCATCTAAATAAATTTGTGTGACTTTTTCCAAAATCTGAATATTTGATTTACGAAAATATTATTATCTGTTCACTTCTGTTCTTATACAATAAAAATTGCTCACCTCTAGAGGTTTGTATGTTTGCCTCGTCAAGGAAGTCAAAAGCTTCCTCGATGTTTTTTGGTAAACTTGGCTGAATTTTTCTACGAGCGTTATAGATGTTTCTTCTGACGCAAGCAATATCATTTGTAGTAAATGTTGATGGCAGATTTTCCTGTAATATTCTGCGAATGACCTTCGCAGGTTTTTCGGAAAGGTCCTCCACAGCTTTTCGTTTGCAGGCAGAATTAACAATTTGTCGATTTAAGCCCTGCACAACTTCATCATGAGAATGTTCTTGTATGAGTTTTGTAATGGTTAAACTTTCAACACATTCGCCCAAAGTAAGAACAAATGATTTGCACTTTCTGTTTGTACAAGTCCATCGCTTCTCACACTTTTCAGGATCTTTTGAAACCTATTTATAGTTATTAAAAATTAATAACTGTTTTCCTCGTCCACTCAAAATTATTTCTGGATTCATGGCGAGAATTTAAGACAACTTTAAAGAAAATTGAATGTCACTGAGCAAGCACGATTCAAAAACACAACTGACTGTCACAGAAGCAATACAACTCTAAATAAAAGTAATACTCATAGAACAAGCAAAAAATAGACAATTAATTTTTGGTTTTCCCAAATTTCACTCACACGAACAAGGGATTACGCAGGTAGTCCCCGGAAACCAAATTACTAATGATATTTTTGGGATTGGGAACTAAATTACATATTATTATCAAGCATCTAAAATAAATTTGTAATTTACTACCTGACGTGAACCAAACTACCAACACCCAATTAAAGATGAACTTTTCCTTAATAACATTCCAATGGGGCTATAAGAAATTAGCCCCAAAAATATTTCTAGGTACCCTTACGTACTTTTTGATTGAGAAATACGGCCATTTTTCATGTATATCTTGAAAGTTTTGAGATCGAACCGAATAATATTTTTTTATCTGTCATATTTCATATGTTCTTTACAACGATTATCTACGGCTCATGCGAATTGACTATCATACTATTGAAACGTCCTCAGTATTCTTCTTGAATCTCGGATTTGTTATTTGGACCTTTTCACATTATAAGTTTTATAGCAGTCCTTGAGGCACCCTTAGTATAAATCACACATCCATATTTATCGTGGATGGTAGATGCTCCTTTAAAAAATATAGATATGAATATTTCAATGTACTGAATCTACATCTGCTTTCCAGTTTTTGGTGTCACGAATATATGATAGTATTTTTTTATTATTTAAAATTTAGAATTTGTTGTGTTTCGTTATTGCGTTTACACTACTCAAATTCAATGAAATAGTATCTGTACTTACACTAAACAGTTCGAGCTGATAGAAAGATAAATCAAGATATCGCCCGAAGTTTTTTTTTACGCCAATGCTTGTGTCTGCGCAGTTTTCGCTGTGACTTCATGGTGCGCAGTACGAGAAAATGTTATCTGGTGATTGTTTTTGTTTTATATCGGATAATTTGGTAAGTTTTGTACAAAATGCAACATGTTTCTTAAAATTAGTTTTTTTGTCTCGCACTTTTTTACTTTATAACTTGTTTTGTAATTATTGTTGTTATCATTATTGTTTGATTTTAATTTGTGAGCAAAAATAGTGTTTCATTAAAAAAATCATTGCATAAAATCTATACATGGTACATATTTTTCATTACTATATTAATATATAAATCTATGAACGATTCTTATATAAATAAATTTATTAAAATAAGGACACATTTTTTGCAGACCAGTGTAAGAACTAATAAACCAATGCTAAGTGGTATAATATCTTAGCCTCTCAGGAGTGGATATTGGAAAAATGGCGCCCAAAATAGTTATGTAATAAATTAAACTGGAGAAAATTTCCAATAACTTATTTAGTAACTTTTTTTCGTAAAATGTATAGTTTTAGTGTACGAGTACCGCAAACCAACCAATAGGCTTTTTCATTTAGATGACAAATGACTTTGTTTACCTGTCAGACCCAACGGCATTGACGGCGAATTTTTTTTTTAAAGGAAATAAAATATTTCCGAGTTTTCCTACGGATAGTTGACTTGAATTTACATGGAGAAGAAAACTCACCATTAAAAAATATTCGTGTACATTATTTTATCTACGAATGAAATAGGTATAAAATAGGTAATAAGTACTTAACCTACAAAGAAAGGTACGAACGCCAATGTATGCAGGTGCATTTGTCATGAAGTTGACTGTTGACATAATGTGAAAATACCGCTAATTTTGAACTAAGCCAATCTCAAATTGTTATTTCAAAACTAACCAATGGCTATGCACTTTCCCAATAGCCAATCAGACTTTGGGTCTCAAAACGAGCGCATGCGTCTTAAAATATCATCTAAATGAAAAGGCCTATTAAGATGTCTAAAAACCCTTGTGCTTGCACTTATACCTGTAGAAGTTTGGGATCGACTTGGCGACACTTGGCCTACTTGATAATAGAGATAACTAGCGTGTCAGATGGCGCCAATTTCGTTTTAGTTTCAATTCAGTAACAGGGTAGGTATATTTATTTCCTCAGCTTTCTTTTTGAGGCGAACTGTTTGCGGGTTATATTTCTAGTTCTGATATTGGTTGAAAAGAGACATCTGTCAAACTTCACCAATATCAAAGCTAGAATTAGACGTCCCCGAAGATTGCACAAAGAAAGCCCTGTCGTGTTGTTTTTCGTATTTTGTACCATTTGAATTTGAGGTTAACTGCATTTTGACAGACTGAGAATTAGAAGTGAAATTGTCATTAAATTGTAGAAAATATAAAATTCAATGCATACAATATGATGAACTATGAAAATATCATTATTAGTCAATTCTTCAAGATTTGTACTTGCTTTTGGTACTGAATACAGGTGAATATTCGAATCTGCGGCTTTATACTGTCCACATAAAATACAAATGTGGCCCATTCTACAAAAAGTATCCTCACACACTACACTACCTGAAAATAAACAATTTCTCACGCACTAATGAACTGATGAACGAGTGATTTTTCAAAGAACAAACTCTGGAATAAGCTAAGCAAGATTTCAAATCGAAGAGATGAAAAACTCATAGAAAACACTGAAAATAATTTCATGTAAGATGCTGCAGATGTCAGAAATTAAGTGCTGACGTTACGCGAGAATATAAACAAACATTTTTGGACGGCGCCATCTACCACAAAGAGAAGCTCTGTTGAAGTAACAGGTGGTGTCCCCTCGAAAATCTAAACAATATCAAATCAGTTCATTCACCAGGGTTTTTAGACATCTTACAACCAACACACATCTGCACCACATTCAATGTGTGGATTGGTATTGTTGGGGATTATTTGATTGGTCCCCACTTTTTTCAGGGACTCTTAATATAAATTCTTATCATGATTTCCTGAATTACTTGAAGACATTCCATTTTACTGAGACAAAGAATATGGTTTATGCACGATGGAGCGCCATCTTATTTTACTTCAATAGTTTGTGAATTTTTAAATCAGCGATTTAGAAACAGATGGATTGGTCAAGGCGTCGAAGTTCCAAATCAGTTCTGGCCTCCGAGGTCCCCGGATTTAAATCCAATAGATTTTTTTTTGTTGGGTCACTTGAAGGCCCTAGTTTATACGGTGCCAATAGAAACAAAAAAGCTCTATATGCATTGCAAACTGTGATGAGCTACACATGTGTAAATTGAATACCCAAGTTTTTAACTCACTTCAGCTTCTAGAAATAAATATTACTAAAGATATGCTTAAAAAAAAGAAAACAAAAAGGGATTACTGATTATTTTCAATCTGAAACTCTGTAATTAGTCGTAATGTGTAAATAAAGTGTATCACAAACCACCAGGATGCATTATTTTCAATCTGAAACTCTGTAAGCAGTTGTCGTAAATAAAGTGCCGGGGAAGTAGTTGTTTTCTGTTAGATATTCTCAAAAATTAACTTCATTTTTATCGTGGATTTTCCAATTCATAGAAAAATCTTTATATTCAATATTCAATTGAGAATGTTTCCCTTTTCAACATAAATACCCCACGAGAGGTTATCTTGAATGATGGAAGATAGTGACTAAAGTTTATCTTTCAGTCAGTCGCATTTGATCCCACTTCTGGTTTTATGAACATCCTGTTCATTGATTTGTTTGAAAATATGAACAGGTTCATAAAATCAGATGTTTTCTTTAGAAATTCACAAAAAATAACTTATAATCTACCAGGATGTATGTACTACATGCATATTTTCTTTATAGCGAACACCCTTTATAACGAACCATTTCTAAAGTCATTAAGCCGTTCGTTATAGTTTGACTGTATATGCTTTTGGAGTTATCTTGATTGCATAGACATATTAGGTAGGTTTTATAGAGATTTCAAACCTACAACTTTTTATCATAGAGTTTAAGAAATATAAATGCTATTTGTGTTTTCCAATGAGAAATATGTCCCATGTTGTATCGAGTTTATTGATAATAATTTCAGGATCAATAAATTGTGTAATCTATTTTTCTAACTGGCCGCGCCATTGGGTTTTTATATATTCTTTCAGTTTTGATCTATGGAATGATGAATTCGAGAGTATGAAATCAGGAACTTTTTCTCACTTGAAACCGGAAAACTATATAAATGAAGTTCAATGTCCAGCATGACTTTAGCCGGGGAAGTAGTTGTTTTCTGTTAAGACATTCACTAAAAATAACTTAATGTTTATGGTGGATTTTTCAATGTTTAGAAAAATCTTTCAATGAGGATATTTCCCTTAGCAAATTCAGTTTCACGTTTTATCAAAATTATTAACTTCGATGTATAATAGGCTTGTGTCCACTAAGAATAAATCGCATGCATTGGAGTTTCTAATGATTAATCATGATATGGAGATAACAAAAAACAAAATTATTTATTATAAAAAATAAAGATCATTATTATTTTTAGAAAATAAATTCGCCAAAATTAGGCATTTTGTCACGTGACAGTGAACACCAATCAGAAAGTGTTATTGCCATTGTTGTTGTTAATATTTTCGTAGAACAGAACAGTTTACATGAGAAATTTTTCGTCTTTAGCAATTTTTGTCAAGTTGATACAGTTGTTCTCAATTATATCTTGATAAACAAGTATAATCCGCTATGGAATCAATATTTAGCAAAGCAAACAGTAGTAATTTGCCCAACATTGGCGCCGTTATGTTTGGCAGATTTTTCGCGTCAAACAGTGACTTTTGCTCATCCGAATTCTGCAATGTTGAAACTTCGATGTGAGTATACACAAGTGTAAAATATATATTTCAAGCTTAAGTATTGATATTTCAGTTTTGTAGACAATAACCTATTTATTGTTTTGACATTCGTGATGGGCAGAATCGAATACTTGGGAATCGAATACAACTCAGAATCGAAATAATAATCGATACAATTTTTGAGCCAATCATAACTCGCTATCGAATATTTAAAATGTTATGATTGGCTCAAACAATTGAATTTGACATTTCCGTACTCTGCGTTCCGCTTAAGATGTCTCAAAACCCTGGTGAATGAACTGATTCGATATTGTTTAGATTTTTGAGGGGACACCACCTGTTACTTCAACTTCAACTTCTCTATCTGTGGTAGATGGCGCCGTCCAAAAATGTTTGTTTATATTCTCGCTTAATGTCAGAACTCAATTTCTGACATCTGTAGAATCTTTTATGAAATTATTTTCAGTGTTTTGTCGGTATCTATGCGTTTTCCATCTCTTTGATATGAAATCTTGCTTAGCTTATTCCTGAGTTTGTTCTTTAAAAAAATCACTAGTTCATCATCAGTTCATTAGTGCGTGAGGAATTGTTTATTTTCAGGTAGTGTAGTGTGTAAGGATACTTTTTGAAGAATGGGCCACATTTGTATTTAGTGTGCACAGTATAAAGCCGCAGATACGAATTTTCGCTTGTATTCAGTACCAAAAGCAAGTACAAATCTTGACGAATTGACTAATAATGATATTTCCATAGTTCATTATATTGTATTCATTTAATTTTATATTTTCTGCAATTTAATGACAGTTTCATTTCCAATTCTCCGTCTGTCAAAATGCAGTTAACCTCAAATTCATATCATACAAAATACGAAAAACAACACGACAGTGCTTTCTTTGTGCAATGTTAGGGGGCTTCTAATTCTAGCTTTGCTATTGGTGAAGTTTGACAGATGTCTCTTATTTCAACCAATAGCAAAGCTAGAATTAGACCCCACGCACAGTCCGCCTCAAAAAGAAATTTGAGGAAATAAATATACCGTTACTGAATTGAAACTAAATCGAAATTGGCGCCATCTGACACGCTAGTAATCTCTATTATCAAGTAGGCCAAGTGTCGCCAAGTCGATCCCAAACTTCTACAGGTATAAGTGCAAGCACCAGGGTTTTTAGACATCTTAGTTCCGCTTAACCTTAACTCATACATTATTTGTTTCGTGCACATTTGAAATATGGTCGACATTGAAGGTAAAACAACCTTACATTTCCGCTTGTTAAAGAACGTTTATCCGAAATTTTTACTGTCGAGTGAAATATTGTGACAGACCTGACAAAATATTATTCCAGTTTAGATGATGTTCACCAGGAATGGTATTTATTTATTCATTTATTTAGCTTTTTCAGTGATTACAAATCACAATACAATGATGAATAATACAATAATTCAGACAAAATTAACAAGACTTACGTGCAATATGCATAAGAACAGAAAAAAAAAATATTGTAAAATTTCACTCCTAAGTCTGTGAAACTGTTGCACCTTTCGAGATTGGTGGCATTCAATACTGTAATAAAAAATAATAGGTTGTTTTTTGCGCGTGAAAGATATAACATTGCAATTTCCTATATTTAAAGGGAGTAGATTTGACTCGCACCACTTATCTAGATTATTTAGATCATCTTGAAGTTTCAAGCTGTTATTTAGTTTTTCAATTTGTCCATATAGCTTACAGTCATCCGCGTATAGTAGAAGATTACACTTCAATCCAATGCCGATGTCGTATACAAATATTATGAATAACAAGGGGCCTAAAACTGAGCCTTGTGGGACACCGGAAGTTGCAGTTATTTTAGATGATCGGTGACCATGGTATTCCACTCTGAGGATTCTGTTGGATAGATAAGAGTAGAAAAACATTATAAGATCGTGAGTAAGACCAAAGTTGGAAAGTTTTTCGAGGAGAATACCATGATCGAGCCGATCAAATGCTTTGGAGTCAGTGTAAACGACATCGACCTGTCCAAATGATTTGAAATGAATTGTGTAATTTTGAGCAGGTTGGAGGCTGTTGATCGGCCTGGTACAAAGCAGTGCTGATAATGCACGAATTGTGAGTTGACATGAGCTGATAGAAACTCAAAGATAACCATTTCAAAAACTTTGTATAAAGTTAAAACATTTTCTTGCATTTCACAACAGCACAATACGAAGGCATGATCATCTATGAATTAAACAGTAACATATGTAATCCAACTACTGAATTCTTTTTGAAATCGGTAAAAATGTTCAACTCTCCAACATAAACAAATATCTGTCTACTATCTGTCAAATGTGCACGAAACCAATTATACTTGATACTTGAAAAATTGTGATTCTGCTAAATTCATAATTTTTGCTTTAGATTTAGAGATAAATGGTGTAGTGTGAAACACTTACATCAAATTGATCTTCACAAATATACATTCTTGAATCTGTTGATAAACTAAGAACATCATTTCTCCTTGCAAATGTTAACCACTTTTTCCTTATTTATTCATTGTTTGGAACAAATATAAATAATTTGTTTGGAGTTTTATAGTTGTGCTTTTACACTGGGGCACTATACAGTTCTTGTAATATGTGGAATTCAGTTTTAATTTAAAAAAACTAACTGCTATAAACGGACATGATTGTTTTTTTACCACGGCGTGACGTCATTCAAGACGCCATGACAGTCTGAAGCGTTTTCGAGGTAAATTTAAATTGGTTATTGAAAACGCAAAATACATAATGTAAATGTTTGTTTTTTTTTTAATTTTTTTTTGGTAAACTATATATTAAGGTAGAGTATTAACTAATTTCCCAAATTTAGTCAACTAGCCTATGCAAATGAATGACTTTTTGCTAATGATAAGGTATTTGTTTTTGCTAATGATAAGGTATTTGTTTTTGCTATCAGCTTGAACACTTTTAAATTTCAACAAGTCGATATCATATTATTACTCAACTATTTTATTAGCATACCTCTTCACCTGAAGTGACAAAGTTATCTATCCTCTCGAAACACAATCAGAAGATTATCATGACAATATGTTTATTTTTACGTAGGTTTTCAGTGTCACGAAAACGACATTTTCAATGGAATTCATTTTAGTTTCAGAAATATTCCTCTTCAACTTCAATACACTTCTTGAAGTAGACAGAAAAATCATGTTTTGGTCAATTTTCTAGAAATCGCTGAACTTTATCCATCGCTGCATTGGCGTTAGGATCTAAAAGGAATGTTGAGGTGTATGGTGGATGGGTGATCAATTGGACTCCGGATTCCTGGAAAAAACCTGTTTTTGGTGGAGTATCGTTATTATGATGTAACAAAATTCCACCTAAAGTAGATTTCAAACCATCATCACACAATTTCTCAAACACCCAAGCAGTTGGTTCACTTCTGTCGTTTCCACCGATTTTCTAGAGGAGTTACTGCAGTTGGACCATTTACTGTATCTGAAGAAAAGGGTGCAACGCAAAAAAAATGTATTGGCCTATCCTCTTTTTCAATAGGTCCGCTGTATCTGAAAAAATTGGCACAACACTAACAACTTTTGTTGGCCTATCTACCAAACACCAACGTTGGTTGTCTGCCCGAGCCCTTTTTGCGATCTTCTGTATTTCTAAGGGTGTTTCTTCAGTTGCATCATTGTATCTGAAAAAATGCAGAACGCCAACAACTTTCGGTTTTTCCTCATTTTCAAACACCTAAACAAATGATGATTGTCTACGCGGGTTTATTTTTGTTTTTCGGTCAACCAACAGGAAACTAGTACTTGCCTGCCAGCTTCCTTACAACCAGATGTTCGCGTAGAATTGTATTTGCTGCACATGATTCATTGCCTAGTTCTTGTTGAATCTGTTTATGAGTGGTCGGCCTATTTTCTTTAATAAACTTTTCTGTCGCATTGTTTTCAGCACAAACAGCTGGTCTTGCCCGTCTTTTAACTGACACCTCCCACGTTTATATTCACAATACTGTACCTAATGAGGACTTCTGTCTCCAAACGCTACCACTAAATTTTGAAGATCATAACCCCGAAAGCATTACGCGGAACTTATGGGAAATCACACGACTTGTATACTTTTTGCCAGACATCTAAGAGACTCGTTATAAATGCCAATCGGATACCGTTTTCATGGTCCATTGTTCAAGGTGAGAAATACAATAGAAAAGGGGCTGGGGATTCCCCGTACGGATGAAAATACGTAAATTATCTCCTATATTACATTTTGATGCGCGAATTAAAATTTGTCCACGTAATTTGATAGTTATGACTAATTTGATTTATTTTCAACCTTTTTATATTAGGTTTGGATTATGTTATGAACTAATTTGCTTAAAATAATCCAGACAGGCCGTCAATTAAACATATCATCTTGTGTGAAAATTTCATTGTACGTCCCTGATTGTGGTCGGTCGACCGCTTAGCCTTGTCAGTAATGAATAATATTGAATATGTTAGATGTATTGCAGTACTATACTTCCAAATGATTTAATTTGTTTTTGTCGCGGTCATGACTCAAATTATTCAGAATCTCTTATTGAATAATTTATTTTAAACATTTCACTTAATTTTACATGTTATCACCCGGCAACCACATTGTTGATGATATTCTTGGAGAGAGTTTTCTTTCGCGGTGAATTCCAAGCGATTGTAATACGCTTACTCTATTACACAATCGTTCCGATCGCAATCTACCGCAAGAAGCCGATTATTTCCCAATACATAGATATCAATCGTCGACTATAATTTGTCTTAAACAGTTGCAAAATTTTCATTCTACTTTCTTTGTCCCGACCGAAAAAATAAATAAATATTGCAAATATACTTGTGCCGCGTCCTTCCAATAAAAAACTCTTCTTATTGATTTCCCAAGTACCATTCAAAATTACCCTAGTTTCATAAAGTTCTTATAATAATCCTCATTAGACATTAAATACATGTATATGAGTAGTCAAGATAAATTTACATATTATACACATGTACACAGACTATAGGAAGAACATAGATACGCAGATAACAAACTATTAAAACGATGTAAGACAAATATTATTGAGAGAAAAACTCTTTAATTTCGTAAAAACATTTTTCAACGAGGTAATTTTTAAACTTTTTTTTAAATGTGTTCATCGAGTCTGCATTCTTGAGAGTAGATGTCAGTGAATTGAATGCGCTCGTGCCTATACTGTCAGGCAACCAAGCTTAGTTTCGTGGAGTTCTGTATGTAAAAAATCCTTGTGTCGTGTTTGCATATTATGTGTTTTAATTTTGATAAATGTTTCTTTGTTCTTGAAAATATAAATACAAAGTTCATAGATATACAGACTTGGCAATGTCACTAGTTTGTAGTGTGGAAAAAAAAGTCTGCATAAGTGAGTCCCAAATATAGCTCTCAATACCCGCTTCTGAACCACGAAAACTTCCAGAGATGAAGTGGACCACCCATACCTTATTCGAGATTCCACATAGTAACTTAAGTAACTGTTGGACTTCTAGGACAGTTCGCAAATTTCTAAGTAAACAGCTGGTAGAGTTTAATTTGTTAACTACTTGTTGACAATGTCCTTTGAATGAAAGACACTCATCTATATGGAGTACAAGAAATTTGGTTTGTTGGCCTAAATGAAGCAATTTATTTTCTAGGGTTTTGGTTTTATACAAGCTTTTTGGTCATTATGAAACCGTACGAGATTTGTGTTTTATCCGAGTTAAAGAACAACGAATTTTGTTTGAACCAATAGTTGACACCGTTAATCACTTCAGTACACTTCTGTTCGAGAATATCTTCATTAACGTCAGATATCAATACAGTAGTGTCATGTAACAAAATAATGTAACAAAAGATCCTTATCCTTATCTGATGCATGATTTATCTCGTTGATATATATAATAAATAAAATTGGGCCTATAGCAGAGCCTTGCGGAACACCAATATCCATAGTAATAGGTTGAGTACTTATAACAGAGGTCATGTTATTTTCCTCGTACTGAATATTAATAATGAAAAACAAAATCTGTACAACTGAGTACTTTCAGTCACAATCAATAACTAGAAATCCTAGATACACTTCCCGCTGCTTATCTCACTTCTGGAGGTATACAATCATATTCAATATCCATTCGACTGAGTATTCGAGGAAATAAAAGGTTACAAATTGAACAGACAGGCTATATCATTTATCTGTTTCTACTTAATAGATATGTCTATTTCTGGACATGGCTTCATTATGTTAGGAACGAACTGAATAGAGTTTCCTGACATTGTTGTTTGTATAATAAATATAAATGTTTTGGAGGCCCAGGTGTTGATAAATAGTAATTCATGTGGCTAGTAGTGGAAACAATAATACATATATGGTTGAGAATACTATTATAGCCCTCGCGCCTGGGCTATAATAGTAAATATTTCAATATTGGTGTATTTATTTTACTTGTCAATTGACAGTATATGTTTTTTTTCCCATAAAATAGAATAGAAAGTAAAGAAATATTTTTTTTTATCGCGTAAGAACGATATTTTTTCACTATACCTTTGAGAAATGTATCAGAACTTTGTAAACATTAAGAGAATTATGCAAATAGAAATTATGATAGCTTTGATAACTTTCGAGTGGGCCCTCATAGACTTATGGTAGCTTAATGAAGGTTTTATGAATGTTGTTACTGCAAAACACGCTGGTACTTTTCTTACGGCCTTTATTGTAGCACCAAGACTACCTACATAAATAAATGTGTGTCCGGTTGAAGTGAAACCACCTCATCCAAGTCGTATTAAATAAAAAATATACACTCGTGGAGTTCATTTCTGTCCTAATTTTTTTTTTAATGACGAGTACGGTCCGTAAATATGGCACTAGTCGAGTTAATAGTTCCTCAATATATTAAAAATAATTGAAATCTACAACTGTATGTATTTCCAATTGATATATTGCGCATTGAAAATTAAAATTGATATGGAAATCAGAGTGGTTTCTTGTCCATATTGAAATAGTAATTTTGATACCGAATAATGTTTTTACTAACGATAAAATTCGCTAAATTCTCCCTCACCCAAAATGAAATCCTCCTGAAATCCTCACATAATGCCATTACTCAGAAATTGCAAATTGGAATCAGTTTCATAAGAAGTTACAGAGGTGGAGTGCTAAAGTTTTGAAAAACTGTTTATAACCTCCAGGTATTTATGGATAAACGGAATATAGTAATCTAGAGATAAAAAAAATGTAGGAATATCAGTTCCAAAGCGGCTTCATATTCTACAATTCAAAATCACTGGGTTGGAGTTACACGTCTAAAAAATCATTAAATTCCGAAATAAGGTTTAGAATCGTTTTCCACGTTAAGAAGAAAACCGTTTTTATTCAAAGGTTTCACTGGGAAGGTGATAGATGTATTTTCAACAAAACATTTAAAACATGAGCACATGAGCCTAAGCAAGATGTATTCCCTTAACGCAGGATTTTATGAGAGTCCAAACTATTTTTCAAGTAAAAACTCCAAGTATTGTTTGGCGACGTGATTATGGCATGCCCTGAAGGAATTTGTTTAATAAGATAATTTTTCATATGATTTGTTCAAATAAGTTACTTTACTTAGTTATTAAATACGTTTAATATATATTTTTCCTCATACGGTAGAATCGTTCCAGAACCTTGCTCTGCTGTTTCTTCTTCTCTTTGCAAAAGCGACAATGCGCTCTCCGCAAGTCCGATTTTTTTAAGATGCTTTCGCAGTCCTGTTAGAATCTTCAGGTTTTTCTATTCAGTTCTAACAGGGCTGCTGTTCTTCTTTTCGGAGGGTTCGGTATAAATGCCTTCGAGTGGACTTCCCACTGTCCCACTGTTTCATACCAGTACTCGCGTTTTTTCCGCTCTTTCCAGTCTGAAAACACTTAACTTTGGTTATGCTCTTTGATATTCCGAAGAAGAGCTCTGGTCCTATGACCTCCTTCATAGTGCCTTATGACAGGTAGGCTTTCTCATGTCCAGGGACCCATAGCAGAGTTATTCTGTTGTCCCTGCCTACGCTTTGAAGGGCTTTCTATCCGACTTGATGCCAGCGCTTTCAGTGCTGCCGACATGATTTTGATCGATTGATTTTTACTGTTTCTGTTCAGAATTTCTTGCAGGCAGAGTTCGATTGCATGGACTTTTGCCGGGGATATTGTATCGTACTGTCCCAGGTTTACACTTAGATTAAATTATGGCTGTACTCCGGCCCCAACTCCGTCTTCCGTTTTGGAACCCGTTTCAGTATTTAGGTATTTTTTTTAGTATAAGAGCATTTTCTCCATTATTGAAATTATGTGATTTCAGTGTTCGTTTCAGTAGCACTTTCAGTGCGTTAATTTCTTCTCGCTTCAGTCTTTCATTACCCATGTTCAGTCATTCAGTATTTGATTCAGTACCTTAAGGGCCCCACTCACGATCAAATTCCGCAGTACCATTGAATCGTATGCGATTGTATTACAATTTTGTTGGAAATCGGAAAGGAACATACACATTACGATTCTGCAGTACTAGTTTGATTTTCGAATGATAAAGATGTCCAATGAAAATATACTTTTAGCAGCTCTTGCGTTTTGTATAACAGAAAATAATACAAGAAACGTAGGTGGTGGCCCAACTAACATTATAGGAAACTTATACCAAGCAGTGGGGTAAAACGGCTTCAAGAAGTCCGAATTTACCTATTTCTGACCAAATATTTTACCTTCAAGGACTAACTAGCTCCAAAGTTATAATTGGAGTTATAAAAACCATAATTGAGACCACCAAATCTCCTTCAAAAACCGAAAACTTAATAGGCGTAGTGCGTAGTATGAAATTACTTGTTATGGACTTCAAATATACCTTCACAGCCTCATGGGTTGATAGAGTTATTTACTAGGTTAAATTTTACCTGAAGGTAATCAGCAAAATGTGTTCAAAATACTTGGAACTTGCAGGAAAAACCTTCTGGTGAATATTTACCTAATTATTACCTCATGTCTGTTCATATAGTCAGGGAATTGACAAGTCAGTAAACAGGTCTACTATATACTCTTCATTACCTATTTTGGCACCGATTAAGTTAAAGGAGTTGCCTGGACATTTCTTGACCTAGTTTATACCTACTGCTCTACAATGAGGGCAAGATTACCACAATATTTGTCTAATCAGAATAAATGTCTACAACGAAGTCAAAGTTACCTAAAATAAAATCCTCAAAGTAACTTAGTCTATCATCAGATATTAAAGACCAAGTCGATTCAGATGAGGATGACATGATACAATTTACTTCCTTTAATTTTTTTATTGTGCCCTAAATTTTAGAAATCTATGAAATGCCGAGCAAAAATTCGAATAGAATTAGTAAACCATACAGGTATACCACCAACTATTATCGATTAGCTGCCAGAATGAGAACAAATGAAAATATAATCCGAAACCATCCTATACTTTCCGATGTCCAGAGATCAGAGCCATCATCTTCAACTCAGTTATCATCAACTGCAGAAATTAATGTAGAGTGTGAAATTGCTTTTACTGATGATGATACCGGGGAAAAATATGGATCGGAAGACGATGAGTTCAATGGGAATAAGGCACAAAGCTTGGAAGATAACCTCTCATTGTTAGAGGAGCTCAGACATTGGGCCTTGTCGCATAAAGTCTCCATACAAGCAGTTGGTGGTCAACTATGGGTGTTGCTCCACGTCTTTTTATGATGGCAACTATTTTAAAACACTCATCCATTATTGAAATAAAAACATGAAAGCGTTAACCTTAAACTTTGGTTAGGTCTCAGGTCATGTCGGTAAGAGATGGATGGGAATGACAAAATGCACTGAACAATGAATGGGCTGCGTTCAGGAAGCTTCGTCTGTCGCCAGCGGTAAACTACAGCCGCGACGTTTTCAATGATGCAGCGACAAAATGGAATTCAATGAAGTTCATCCTTTTGAAGTAAATGGATGAAAAAATGGTATTAAATACGCAAAAAATCAAATCAAATAGAAAATTATTTTAACAAAAATAAGAGATTGATGTGTTGAAATGATGAGTTTCCATGGCTTCAAAAATTTCAAAACCAATCATTGTGGCTTCCGGAGACGTCAAAATCAAGCAAATCATAATTGGTCGATTTTTTAATGGTATTTAATGGCTGATAAATTGTATATTTCCGGGCATCGCATTCGGAACGCAGAAATGTCAAATCAAAATTATTCAGCAAATCACAACACACCATTTTATATTTAAAATGTTATGATTGGCTATTTCTCTTCGGAAAGTGATTCCCTCATTAGACCTTAATATGGGAAGATGTGCACTGAAATATAAATATCGCGTACTATTATCAACATAACTGATGGATTTGATATTTAATTTCAGAATAAACACTCATTACAGGGTTTTGTAGTCTATATCCATTTCTCTGAGTACCTATAGGATACTTGGCTTTACCATTAACAGTAGCATAAAATATTTATTTTTTCACCCCGTACTGACATTTGAGTGTTTCTGCACAGAACATAGAATAAGTAAAATATAAATTTATTATCCACGATTCGCAATCCATCCAGAGAACGAAACATATAGACATGCATGAAAAAACATCCAATAACATATATTGTATTTCATCACGTGACCACAATGTGAAAGAGTCTGAAATCCCAAGATAAGGAAAATGGACTTCAAAGTCAGGAATAAAGGTTACTTTCGACTTTGAACAAAGTCTATGTGTTCTCATAGTCAAAATTTTAAGGAATTTCGACATATGGGTCCCATATGCAACCTACGCCATATTTTTCCGTTTGAACCGTTTCCGCCATCGTAAAAATAATACATAATTTTCTCGAATCGACCACATTTTAATGATTGGTAGTCAAAAAATAGGTGAATATGATATGTATACACATACTTCATCTATAAAATCATTTTTTGAAGTGTTTGATGGAAAAAGTTGTGAAAGTAGACATAAATTAATGGTTTTTTTTTCATACAAATTTAATAATTCGATGGGCCCACTTGTTTTAGACGAGTAAAAATCAACATTATCACAGAAAAGTTTGTATCGCAAATAAAATCACAACTAGGTGTGAATGCGAAACCATCACTAATTGCATTCTCTGCTATACGTTTATTGACAGTTCTTTCTTCATACGCCATGTTAATGTCAACTTCAACACTTTCACGACTAAGCATGTAGGTTAAGATACACAATATACAGTGAACTTTCATTATCTTCTTCTAACCTGCCATGGTTTGTTGTTTGTTTTATTACAGTGTTTATAACCTGAAATAGGTAAAAATGACTACATTTTTACTATCAGTCGACTAGTCTGGAGGCAATTTTACCTATTTATGCCTTCAACTTATAAGGAAAAATGTCTTAACTTCCCAAATTTCGACTTCTGAATTACTTCCATTTTTTTCCCCATAATGGTAAATTTAAGGTAATTATAACGTAATAATTACCTTCGCCAATTAGGGCGCTGACCTATTCGAAGGTCGAAATGACGTGAATTTTACCTATAATGTTTGTTGGGGGTGCAAAAATTGGACATTCATATGGTCACGTTAATTTATTAAAAGAATTGCCACTGTTTCCAGAGGCATTCTTGTTCTTTATACAAATCAAAGACGTCTCTTAAAAAGTTCTCGCTATGTGATGCCATTATTGAAATTAAAATTCATCAGCAAATAATTTGTTTTGCACTCAAATCGTACGATTAAAATCGCATGACACCATACACTGTCAAATAAACCATCAAACCAACAATGCCGTACTGCTGCTGCAGACTGACCGGACCAGCTGCCATCCAATACAATCAAATCGCGCCGACTTGGTTGGATGGCGAAAATACACGATCAAATTGCGTTCAATTTTAAGAATTCGATAAAATCATACATCGTAGTTGGATCGTTAGTGGGGCCCTTTATATTTAATAATGGTATACAAATTTTGTCTAGTTGTCAACCCCTCGGCTGCCATGCATATGTATCGTACAACAGACATTTAATAACGTACATTCCTGGCTTGAAAATTGTAAATAAGTTATTTCAATAAATTCCACACGATGCAAAAAGGATATTTGATAATGGAAAACACTGAGCAGACAACGTTTGATTATGAGACTTATCTCCGTATTATCTTTAAATGTATTTGTGTTGTATTGAAACTGGAGAATTTGTAAACAGACAGGTCTTAATTTATAAACGGCGATCTGCTGACTGGGAATGGAAAATGTGTTGGAACAAATATGTTGAATTTTTTTTTGAATATTTATTCTTTAAGGGCGCAGATGCAATTTTATCTGAAAAGGTAGTGACCGTAAACTATATACCTACGAGCTCGGCTCGGCGAAGGATCGAGACTTTGCAATCCTAAGCTCGAGGTGGCTCGACCGTTTCCATGAAATGTCGGTAATTCTACAATCATCAAAGGCGTGTGGCGCGAGGGTGCCTGTCGATAGTGTCAGCTATGACGAAAGGGACAGTTTGGTGGTGGCAGAGTATTGTGTATTAACGTAAAGTGAAATTCAGAAGCAATTAATCAATTCTACAGAAAAATTCATAACCTCAGCACCATTCAAGATAACTTAACCAACTTTTCCTTAGGCTTTAGGCGAACTCGAAGTCGATTTTCCATCGCCTACTACGTTTTTTTTTTTTAATGGCAATAACTCGCCTTTTTCAAACGCACACCCTATATTTTATTGCATCATTGTATTACATTTTTCAAGAGCTTTTTGTCGATATAGGCTTTGTGCGTTCTACTTTTTCGAAAAAAAAAAAAAGAAATCGAGTTGGCCGCTGTCGTAAATTTGACACAATGAGGAAAATAATTTGCCAGTTTTAGTGATGCTACAGGAAAATCCCCACTTGAGCACTAAGGAAATAGCAGCGGAAACGGATATTTCACAAAGTAGTGTGAACAGAATAATATTGAAACATGAGTACCATCCTCATCATCTGAACGTACATAAAGAAATGTATGGTAATGATTTGATGATGATTGTAATACAAAATTATGTTTTTTGATGAAGCAACGGATCGGTCAACAGACATAGCATGCATTATTATGCAATCGAAAATCCCCATTATTGGACCCTACTTTTTCCACAATGTGCTGAATGGTGAAAGGTATTTACATTTTCTTCGCGAACATCTTCCCAGATTGTAAGAAGAAGTGGATTTGAACACCAGAAGGGCCATGGTGCTGCAGTGCATAACCATAGGATAGTACGATAATTTTTAGATCAATCCTATCCTAATCGTTGGAGGTATTATTCCTTGGCCCGCGCGATCCCCAGACCTTATCCTTATAGATTTCTTTCTTTGGGGGTACATGAAGGAAAGGGTTTTCAAAGATCGTGCAACAACTGCGGATTATATTGAGAATAGGATCACGAAAGCAATTCTAATAAAATCAAATGTCACTGAGATAACTACCGGAACGGGACAGGCGCGCGGGGCAGACGTCGTTGATGATTGTGTACGTAATAGCAATTTATTAGCACGGGTTTTAAATATATTTTCATTTTCTACTCTCACAAGATGAATATTTATGTACATTAAATCCATAATTATTCATTTCTAAGTTGGGTAAAATAGCTACTAATAGGGTAAATGAGGGTTGACTGTATCCTATTCCGTATACTGAACAATTAATAATTCAAAATTAGATGCCAGCGCGAGAGTGGCGAAAATGCAAACCAGACATAAGTACATTGTTTGTCTGTTTTCTTAGAAGATATACACTTGTTTGGAGTTTTTCTTAAAATATTTCCATTTTGTATTCGTATCCAGCTCTTTTTGTATAGTGTTATTCATTCCAAGACTCTAGTGAAGTGGTGTATTTGAATCTAAAGGCAATATTATTTGCAAAAACTCACTTGGAAGGAGACAAAGTATGTTCTAATTTGCTTGCAAAAAATATTTTCCGTAGTTTCTGGACAGCTTAGTGGAGTCATCTAGAGTTATTATTATGTAATATTTTGAAAGAATGCTACTATTTGTGAATGTTCGAATGAAATAAAACCAACAAATAACAGTTTTTTTTATTTTATCTAAAACAAACAAGATGGTATGAAAATGTGTCCTTATTGTTGTGAATGTTCAAATTTTTAGCATAGAATGTCATTTGTAAGTATTATAAGTTGGTTTTGCCCCATCACTAGTTGGTAAGACAATTAGTCGTGTCTTTTATTTAGTAAATACATAACACTCTTCACCTAGGTATACATATATAGTCGCTCTTTTTCCACACTGTATGAATAATCTTCGGTATGTTGGATAATATCTCTTTTTTTTTAATTCTCTTTTCTTTCTTCTCAACTCTCTTTGAAGGTTCTATTTTAACTTTTTTTGCCACAGACATCAGGTACAGAAAGATTTTGGGAAGGAACTGTATTTTTCTTTAAGATCCCAAGAGCCCGTCGTCACTCAATCCTAGATTAGTCTAAACTAGAACGTTATGTTCATTTTCTCACGGAAAATGAAAACTTATTCCAGTACAACGGGATCGTTTTGCCCAAGAGTCTCATTTTTTTCACTCGAGGACGTACAATAATCAACAGAACATTCACCAGGTAAACCAGAATTTCATTAAGAGTCAACAATCACAATAGATTCGACAAGTTTTAAATATACAATGGCTAAAATCATGTAAACATTAATGTTTCGAAAAGTAAACAATGTACTTATGTATAGTTTCAAAAATCGGCACCAAAGGGAGTATCCGTTATTTTGAATTCCCAATAGTTTTATCATGAATGTCCTAGTCTAGATTGTTTAATAATTAAGTATATATTACTCACGCTATCATATCATTCTTCTTTTTGTTGTCGCATCAAAAGTTAAAACGAAAAAGTTTAAAATAAAAAGTTTAAAAAACTGTAACCCAACTTCGGAAAAAATAAATTAAACTTAAAAGTAAGAAACAAGTTATACCATAAGACGGAAATAATAGTCAGTGACTCATTCTTAGCTCGTCGTTCCGTGTTGGAACCTCCGCGCCGCCGTCGATAAATATCAGTACAAATACTAACGTCGACCACAAACTTTCGTTAAAATAGAAGCTGCTTCAAATGGTCGAAATAAATTTGGCACCGGTGTCCGCATTTATAACAAGCGGCATTTCGGGAGTATAGATTCGGGATACAATAGATTTTTATTGTAAATATGCAGCTCTTATTGTGTTGTTTCTGAACTAGTGACTTCCGTCACTGACTATTATTTCCGTCTATTGCTATATGAAGTGGTAGTTTCACATTAATAACTATAGTTCAATTCAAAAACCGTGGTCGTGCGTATTTTTTATTCTTCATTGACGGCATCTACATTATTTTTATTTGTCTATCAAATTATAATGTTTACTTTTTGTAGTTGACAACGCACGACCACGGCATTTGAAATGAATTATAACGTTATTAATGTGAAACTGCCAGAAGACTTCAATATAACTAAATAAACAGGAATATCTAGCATATCAAATCAAAAGACTTGTCTACTCGATAAGACGATTATAGCAATCGACTCCTAACTTGTTTCTTACTTTTAAGTTCAATTTATTGTTTCCTCAGTTCGCTTACAGTTTTTGAACTTTTTTATTTTATTCTATAACTTTATTCATGCGGAAAATGACAGCAGCCACCTTTGGGACAAAATTTTCCAGAATCCTCACAACTTTTACAGGCGAACTTTCAGAAGAAAAAACAATAATTCCCTGCCTGAGTTTCGGATACTTGTTTTAAGGGTTCTTTAGCATATTTTGGGAAATGAATTTTTGCGAAAATTTCTAGACATATGCACCTCTGCACAATTGGTTATTCATGCTGAGCGATACCCATACGAAATTTAATATGGTCTGTGGACACCTGCATCGATTTTTTTGAATACTTCCAGTAATTACCGAGAATACCTATTGCCAAATAAACAGACAAATTCACAGTATCTCGTAATGATATAAATATAGATATCTTACTCTAATTGCCTTTGATATGTTTTTATTTCCACTGGCTTTCGCTCTCAAATATGGTTTCGGAAAAAATTAGTGTTTATTGCCGAGCAACGTAATATTGCTCAACATGACGTTTTTGCAAAATAATTAATTCGACTACTGTGCTATTCAGGTCGATTAGGTGAGGTGCCAGTCGCCCCGGTCGGTATGATGAGTTGTTTTTGTTTTGGTCATTGAATCTTTCGTTTTTAACCGACGAAACCAAAAAGGAGGAGGTTCTCTAGTCGACGCGTATTTTTTTTTTTTATGTATGACCACGCATAACCTTTTACTGAGACGTCCGATTCCGATAATTCTTTTTTCATTGGATAGAATGTACTTCGAAGTTGGTCCCATTTGAATATAAAAGATGAAATCCACCCTTAAGGGTAGCAAAATGAAGGATATCGATCACTCGCCCTCTGAATTCTGGTCCGTTAACCAATTCTATCGTGCATAACTTTGTACTGGGTTCTTCGACTTGGATTTTTTTTTTTTTTATTAGTCATAATCATAGTTGATCATATTTGGATTTCGAATGGAATTATCCACCCTTACGGGTAGAAAAATAGGGGATAGATCGCTACTGTCATTGTTTTTGTTCTCCTATATCCGTCACAATCATTATATTCTATGAGAGGATGGAATGACATACAAAGTAATGAAATAAACTAACCAGAACAACAAAAATAATTTATATTACAACAAATTGTAAAAGTAGATAATCATATTATTAAACTGGTGATAGTTGAAGTAAGGTAATTAGTAGATTTCATCCACAAAAAATTGAAAAATAAAAACTTTTTAACAAAAAATTATACCGACGAAATACGGAACTGAAAAGTAAAAAATAAAATAAACCTTCCTAATCTCAATAACTAAGCTCCTAAACTAATGTAAGTAACTAATTTTGAGCCGGCGCCAAACGAACAATCAACGAAGATCATTAAATTACTTCAAAAAATTATCAGAATGTCACCGCGCAACTCGATGACATCATTTTACGCCTTACCTAATTCATTTGCTTGTTTGTTTGGCGCCGACTCAAAATTAGTTACTTGCATTAGTTATTGAGACTAAGAAGGTTTATTTTATTTTTTACTTTTCAGTTCCGTATTTCGTCGGTTTAATTTTTTGTTAAATTTTTTTTATTCGAAACAGATTAGTTCTGTAAATTTGAATGCACGCTAGAATTTTTTGTTTAATTAGGATAAAAATTCAAACTTCTTAGCCAATAATAATTGCAAATCAAATAATGTTTTCTTCTGTAAATCACAACAATAAAACAAATACCAAACTTATATTAGTCTATTAACAAATTAACAAGAGTTTCTGCTGTATAACAAATATGTACAATATATCTGCTGTATGACAATTTTGAGTTCCCAAAATGTATTGGTTTTATCGACGACGATGTACCTCTGATTGTGTGTTGTGTAGCTCGTAGCTAGACTTAGCGTAGTCGTGTGGCTCGCAATCAGGGGGTACCAATGGCTGCTGGGCGACCGAACAGGTGGAACAGACAAGCATCAGCTTCTTGTCCATGGAATGATTGTTCTCAGCAATACAACATGAAAAATAATATTGTTTGTGTCAGAATTAGTTTTTACTAAAACATTCAACTCCTTGAAATTTTGAATTTCTCAATGCACTCTTCAACGCACGGTTATTACAGATGAGTATAATCTCATCAAGAGATTATTGCTTAAAATTATTTGAACATACAAATCAGCTTGTGCTGAGATTTGTCATTAATATTCAATACTGAAATTGAAGATTCAAGATTAAATTTTGATTTACACAAAATTGATCTTTGCTCTACATAAAAAACAAAAGGAAAGTTGTTCATCTTGGTCACCCAAGACTATATTTTACAAAGAATAAAAATTAGAATTCAGCACAATTAAGTTTGAAGAATTTGATATACGAAAATGACTTCAATTGCAATGATATTCAGAGAAAGTGTATAGGAATTATCTTTGACCAATCGCCAAATACTTCTTCATAAAGGTTTCCTGTATGATACAAATTATTCCAAACTCCAAGGATTAAATATAATATATATATATATATATATATATATATATATATATATATATATATTTTATATATTTTTATATATTTTTATATATATATATATATATATATATATATATATATATATGATCACTTCACCTAGGTCAGAAGCAAAAAATCACAGCTCTGTGATAATTATCACCAAATTAAAACCTGTACTAAAAATGCATCCCCAAGACCATGAAAAATATATATTATTCAACTATATCACATGATTCTCGTGAATGACACCAAAAATATATCCAAATACAGTGTAAATGATACCATAATATTTTGAAACCCTCTCTAACCCCAATGAACCCTTGTCAGAGAAAGCAATCAAAACAGATGAGACTGAACACCGATATCTTGATTCAATTCGATATATTACATGTGATATTTATAATTCCACCTGAACTCATTTGAAAAATAAATATGGTACTGCACTGGAATCAATTATCTGCTTGACCTAAATGAATATAATCGCTGTTTACTGAGCAACGTCTAGTGTTGAATCAAGATACCAGGACTCCATGAAGAAATATCCCACGTTCTCGTTAGAAAATATTTCATCATGACTGATATTAAATGTGTCCAAAAATATTTCTTCATACCTCAATATCACACTATAACTCACTGCTTTGAAATCACTTTCGCAGAAGAAAGGAAGATGCTCTAATACATTAGTTATTTCAACATGAACAAAATTCTATTTCTTCAATCAATGGCTGACAAGCTTCAGAACACACGATATCTCGATCAAAGATCGATCGCTAAGGGCCGAGAATCGCACGTTGCATTCTTTTAATACCAGATCGTCCTATCATATGCCTCGCTTGCGCTCATTTTCTTCTCAACTCTAATGACTGTTCGGCGTTAAATGGCGCTAAGATTTGCAATAGTGATTCTTAGATTGGAGTTAATGAGATAACTTGAGCTACTCTTAATTATTTTTGTATCTCTGAGCATATCAATAAGAAATGTAACAGATATATCGTTACAACCTCAATGAAATTTGGTTTGTGTTCGGTAGCTTTCTTATCGTCATG
The DNA here is from genome assembly GCA_018342105.1 of Gonioctena quinquepunctata. Classification (NCBI taxonomy): domain Eukaryota; kingdom Metazoa; phylum Arthropoda; class Insecta; order Coleoptera; family Chrysomelidae; genus Gonioctena; species Gonioctena quinquepunctata. The sequence goes on along the minus strand of JAFIRS010001029.1, from coordinate 144,117 downwards.
AATATTGATGTCCTCATTAGATATTGTCACCAGCCCCCCCAGGGAAAAGATTCCCGCAACATGCTTGTGTCCACTAAGAATAAATCGGAGGGATTGAAGTTTCTAATAATTAATCATGATATGGAGATAACAAAAAACCAAATTATTTATTATAAAAAATAAAGATTATTATTATTTTTAGAAAATAAATTCGTCCAAGATAGGCTTTCTGTCACGTGACAGAGAACACCAATCAGAAAGTAATACGTCACGCTGTAGGATCGCCATCGTTGTTCTTAACATTTTCGTAGAACGGAACAGTTTACTTGGTAAATTTTTCGTCTTTAGCAATTTTTGTCAAGTTGATACAGTTGTTCTCAATTATATCTTGAAAGCAAGTATAATCCGCTTTGGAATCACGATTTAGCACAGCAAACAGTAGTAATTTGCCCAAAATTAACGCCGTTATGCCTGCCAGATTTTTGGTAAACAGTGACTTTTAAAACTTCGATGTAAGTATACACAAGTGTAAAATATATATTTCAAGCTTTTAAGATTCAATTTTCCATAATCCTCACAATTTTTAGAGGCGAACTTTTAGATGAAAAAAAAAATCCCTGCCCGAGTTTCGGATACTTTTTTTAAGGGTGTTTTAGCATTTTCTAAGTGCAGCAAATATATTTTTGGGAAAGGAATTTTTGCGAAAATGTCTAGATATATGCACCTCTGTACAATTGGTTATTCATGCTGAGCGATACCCATACGAAATTTAATATGTCTGTGGACACCTGCATCGATTTTTTTGAATTCTTCCAGTAATTACTGAGAATACCTATTGCCATATAAACAGACAAATTCACAGTATATCGTAATGATATAAATATAGATAAACTATATTCTGGTATGTGTTAAATGTTTTCATTTCGGAGCTTACTCTAATTGCCTCTGATATGTTTTTCTTTCGCTCGCAAATATGGTTTCGGAGAAAATGAGTATCGTAATATTGCTTAACATGACGTTTTTGCAAAATAATTAATTCGACTACTGTGCTATTCAGGTCGATTAGGTGAGGTGCCAGTCGCCCCGGTCGGTATGATAGGTTGTTTTTGTTTTGGTCATTGAATTGACTACTTTCATTTTTCGAAACAGATTACCGTTCTAGCCGCAGGCTTGCAACAGTAATTCATGCTCCTTGCACACTATACTTTTTCTAGACTACAACGATATTCCTCATATGACTTATGCAATCGGAAGAAAAACCACCTACACGTCTTTTTCTTTTTTGAAAATTCATAACTTTTTTGAGCGTACTTCTAGCACATTTTTCAGTAAAAAAATCACTTCGTCTATCATATCTACGTAAAAAAGCTACCCTTGAAAATTTCAAGTCGATTATTTGATAATCGATGCGTGTTGAAGTTTTTACCATTATTTTGCATGTTTTCACAAGAATGCTTAGGAAATACATTTGACGTTTAAGTAAGTAGTTTTGGTTTTTTATAGGGGGCGTCACCTATTCTATTTATTTTTACTCGTTTGAAATAGTTATTTTTGTATCAAGGGTGCAAAATCTGTATTTGTTTCAATAAAATTTGCAAGAAATATCAACATTTTATTTCAAGAAATTTTGAATATGTAGAATAAAATAAACGAAACTAAATTTTATTCAAATAAATTGATGTATCTTCAGCGAAGATACAGGCATTCAGTCTTCTAGTCATTGAATCTCGTACCCGATCTGAAATTATTGGTGTGTTCCTTATTGCTCCACAGGCGTCTACTATTCGGTTTCTTAGATCTTCCTCGTTCGCTATTGGAGTTTTATAAACTAGTGATTTCAAATGTCCCCAAAAATAAAAATCTAGCGGGTTTAGATCTGGGGACCTTGGTGCCCACGCCTGGTTAGGTTCTTCTACCGTACCTATCCAACGATTTGGATAGACAGTGTTAAGGAATTCCCTGGCTACAACACTAAAATGGGCCGGAGCCCTATCATGCATAAACCACATGCGGATACGAATTTCTAATGGTACATTCTGAAGTAGTCCCGGCAATTCATTTTCTAAAAAGTATCTGTAAGTTGCGGCATTCAGTCGGAACGGAAGAAAGAAAGGACCTATCAAGTAATTATCAATTATTGCCGCCCATACATTTACAGAAAATTGATAATGTCTTTCACTAACTGCGCGCGGATTTTCCAGAGCCCAAACATGGTTGTTATGGAAATTTGTGATATCCTTTCGGGAGAAGTTTGCCTCGTCCGTGAAGAGTATATATCTTGAAAATTGAGGATTTCCAGCCAATTTTCTCAAAAACCACTGACACATAGTAATACGTTGGGGAAAGTCTCGTGGCAAAAGAGCTTGTACCCTTTGAATATGGTATGGATAAAATTGTTGATTGTAGATAATTCTCCAAACTGTAGACTGGCAGAATTGAGAGCTTCTACTTGTTTCTGGATTCTCCATGAGAGCGTTCAAAACAGCTTCTTCCAATTCTGGGGTTCGGACTGCTCGTGGTCTTCCAATAATATCAGCTGCCCTCTTAAAGCTACCTTTTTCTGCCAAACGACGGTGGAGACTGGTAAATGTTGGAGCTGAAGGCAGTACTCGATTAGGAAATCGCCATAAACGAAATGCATATCGGCTAAATGAGCATTATTGTTTCAATAATCCATTTTTTCAAAATTAGTGTTTTAAAACTTACAGAAACTTCAACAAAACAACAAAACGTGTAACTGTCACATTATATGTAATTACCAAAACTACTTAAACGTCAAATTCATTTCCTAAGCATTCTTGTGAAAAATGCAAAATAATGATAATAACTTCAACACGCATCGATTATCAAATAATCGACTTCAAATTTTCAAGGCAAATATCTAGAAAACGGTTGCTTATAGCGACTTGTAACAAGGATAGCTTTTTTATAGATATGATAGAGGAATTGATTTTTTTTACTGAAAAATGTGCTAGAAGTACGATCAAAAAAGTTATGAATCTTCAAAAAAGAAAAAGACGTATAGGTGACGCCCCCTACGAGTAAGAGCAATAATAACATCAGGTTCGAATGCGACACCTCAAAAAATCTCTCAATGCCGTTTAATTAAGATCAGTATTTCGAAAGTTATTTAAAAAAAACTAAAATGAAACTTTAACACCCTGTATCTTAGAAACGAAGCGTTTCTGGACATATATTTATTTGGACAATTCATTTTAGAATATTGTGAGGAATCACCTCATGAAGTTTGTCAAAGTATTTTTGAATCACCCTGTATAGTGTGCTCAATTTAGCATTTCCTGTTTCTTTATAGTAATTAGATGCATTGACATATAATTTTGACAGGACATATAGTGGTTTTATCGCAAAACAATCTCGAATCTACTGTGGTTTTATCAGATTTTCTTGAGCATTGATGCGAATGTATCAACATAAAAATCTTATACGATAAACTTCAATTTTATTTTTTTAAGATCCGCTAGTAACCTAATGCATTGTTCATGGAATTTAAAAAAAAAACGAATTAGTAAGTAACTTCATCTGTTTCGGGAACAGGAAGAAATATAGTTCCGTCAATAGTGTATATAGATATCTTTCAATTTGACAATGCTTTCATTTTTTTTCTGAGGCAACATTCGAATACGGTTACTAATTGAATATATTTTTCACTAATTTGGTGTATAGAGTAACTTATCGGGGTAAACTGATGTGTTTGCCCTTGTGTACTTGTATGGATTCCCTAATCAATTTTTTCCCAGATTTCGTTTTTATTCCTAGGAAAATGTCAAGGATGAGTGAGCATTCCTCCATAAAAATAACTTTACTCGTGAATTATATTCATACACTGAGTGCTTGCACGTGTTTTTTGATGTATTATTGAGTCATCATACCAATCGTAATTCCTCGTTCTCGAATAACTGAATATTATAATTGGATTCTTTACTGCAAGCGAAAGTGACAAACTTAGAGCATATTAATGAAGAATTTTCAACTCGACCATTCATGATTTCAATTTTAACCTCAATGAAATTTGGTTTGTGTTCGGTAGCTTTCTTATCGTCATGAATATTGATGTCCTCATTAGATATTGTCACCAGCCCCCCCTAGGGAAAAGATTCCCGCAACATGCTTGTGTCCACTAAGAATAAATCGGATGGATTGGAGTTTCTAATAATTAATCGTGATATGGAGATAACAAAAAACCAAATTATTTATTATAAAAAATAAAGATTATTATTATTTTTGTAAAATAAATTCGTCAAAATTAGGCATTCTGTCACGTGTCAGTGAACACCAATCAGAAAGTGTTACGTCACGCCGTGAGATCGCCATTGTTGTTCTTAACATTTTCGTAGAACGGAACCGTTTACTTTATACATTTTTCGTCTTTAGCAATTTTTGTCAAGTTGATGAAGTTGTTCTCAATTATATCTTGATTAACAAGTAAAATCCGCTATGGAATCACGATTTAGCAAAGCAAACAGTAGTAATTTGGCCAAAATTGACGCCGTTATGCTTGGCAGATTTTTTGCGTCAAACGGTGACTTTTGCTCATCCGAATTCCTCAATGTTAAAACTTCGATGTAAGTATACGCAAGTGTAAAATATATATTTTAAGCTTAATAGTATATTATTTTACGAGCGGTAATGTAGGTCATAACTCACGCAGATGAAGTTTGTAATTCATCAAGTGAGTTATGACCATTACCGCAAGTTGAATACTATACTTTATCTATGACTATAACAATAAATACTAAGATACAAGTATAGAGAAGGAACTTTATTCACAAATCTTAATAGTTACCTATAACAATCCTATAAAAAATTTAATTGTAATTACAAATTTTTTTTATTAATAAAATTAACTGTGAAGTTTGAACAACCAGTAAACTGAATATGTGGGACTGAATTATGCAAGTTTATTGTTTCATTTTGGGTTTGTTGCATATATGTTGTTGATGTACAACTGGTCGAGGTGTTATAGAACTGTATATTTTATTTGCAGTATCTGTCTTATTCTTTTCGGAATCATCAACGTACCCCTCAGCCACAGTAGTTGATCGCCAACCGCCATCAGTGCCGTTATATCCCCTCCAGCATCTACTAATAAAGTTGCCGACGAGCGGCGAAAACAATGCCCTGTATATAAATTACAGTGTGGTAATTTTAAAAATGTAGCAATGTCTTTCCCCATTGCTACAAATTTATTAATGCCAATTCTTTGTGAGTTATATTTTCCATTTTGAAATTCAAAGAATAATATCGTTTGCGATATATCAGTAGGACAAAGATTTAAATATTTCTTAATTATGGTAAAACATTTCTCGTAACAGTGAATTTTCTGTCAATTTTTGTTCATGTATTTGGTACACTGACCATAGAAATAGATCCGTGATCTTCTAAATCTGTAATTTGCATAGAGTGCAATTCTGCTGCACGACAAGCACCCATAATGCCCATTATTAAAGCAACCTAAAATAAATTATGTAATTGACTAGATGATAAAAACGATTGAATATTGTGAGATCTAGTACCTTTGTCGCCAGATATTTCTCATCAGGAGCTTCATTTATGAAATTATTGAGTTGTTCTGGCCTAAAAGTTTTTGCCTTTTTAGCTACATGTTTCTCTGATTGACATTTAAGAAACGCGCGTAATTTCAAATAATTCTCTATATTGATTCCATTATCTATGTTGAGTGTGCTTCTTAGCATGGAGTAGAAAGTCCATAGGGACGATGCTTTATATTTAGTGCTAGGTTCACTAAAATATGACAAAAGTACATTTTCTGTGAACGATGACTTAATGCTGCTACACCAATCTTGAAAATTTTTGTATACACCTTTATATTTGTTTTGGGATTTTTCGGGCAATAAATTCTGTATGGTAACATTAGCTACTGGTCTTATTTCTGGAGGTGTACATAATAATTCATCTTCACTATCTGAATTCATCTTTTTCAGCACAAAATTCAGAGAAATCAGGTATTAACTTAATTTGAAAACGGCAAATTTATTCAAGTGACATTACTCAATAACAATAATGGACTGTTCTCTTTCGGCTTGTACAGAAGAACAGAGCCACCTTGATATTCGGTTCGTAAATAATTCCAAGAATCTTTAAGTAGATAAAATAGTAATAATTCAATTTTGTAGACAATAACCTATTGTTTTGACATTAATGATAGGCAGAATCGAATTAATAATCGATACAATTTTTGAGCCAATCATAACTCACCATCGAATATTTAAAATGTTATGATTGGCTCAAACAATTGAATTTGACATTTTCGTACACTGCGTTTCGCTTAACCTCGACTCATACATTATTATTTTATCAATATAATTGAAAAATAGTGATTCTGCTAAATTAATCATTTTTGCTTTAGATTTAGAAATAAATTATGTAGAGTGAAACACTTACATCAAAATGATCTTCACAAAAATATGTTGATAAACTATGAACATCATTCCTCCTTGCAAGTTTTAGCCATTTTTTCTGTATTTGTTCATTGTTTGGAACATCTATAAATAATTTCTATTGCGTTTTATAGTTGTGCTTTTATACTGAGGCACTATACAGTTCTTGCAATACGAGGAATTAATTTATAATAAACAAAAACTAACTGCGATAAAAGGACATGACGGCGTGACGTCATTCAAGACGCCATGACATTCTGAAGCGTTTTCGAGGTAAATTCAACTTGGTTATTGAAAACGCAAAATAAGTAATGTAAATGTTTCATTTTAATCGTGGATTTTTCAATTCACAGAAAAATCTTTCTATCAATATTCAATTGAGAATGTTTCCCTCTTCAACGTAAATGTTCCATTTTTTGAAAAAAAAAAATTTGGTGAAATATATATTAAGGTAAAGTATCAACAAATTTTTCAAATCTAGTCAATTAGCCTATTCTTCCAGGAAATGGCACGTAAATCACTTGTTTTATCTGTCAAAGAACTTACAAGTCGGCCAGCAATGTAGGTATAGTTTAACCATTTTCAGAAGCTGTTTCTATAGGGAGCTAACACGAGCGTATATGCGAAGAAACGGAACTAAAAATAATGTGTACTACTCGAAAACATTCTCCGTCGGCGAACGGTAGATCGAAAGAAGATCAAAAGAGCCGATAGTCAACGTGGGTTTGAGTAATAGCTGTTTGAGTGACCGCAAGCCAATGATAATGCTTGTAGGTGTGTCTATACGTTGAGACTAATGAATCACCAGTTTCAGGAGGTCTGAGTAAATGAAAGCCAATAGCGTCTCTGGTATGGGATCGAAATAGGTTTTAAAATATTCTATAGTTGTGATGGGTTTTGTTGGAAAATATGGCTTTTTTCGACCATAGGAAAATGAAATGATGATGATCCGATTGCCTATTAATACATACTTCCTCGTTTATGGCATATTTTTTTATTTTAACGTATTTTTAAAATATTTAAATATCTAAATGAAATTTGTTATCTCCGCCTCCGCTGCTCAAAGAATTGCGCCTCTAGACTGGGAACCTTGTTTTTTAAGCTTCTGCAATTGATAATGGATGAACTGTAACCTAGTGGCAATACGTTTGTTTATATGTATACATGCAAATTCTTCCGATAAAAAAATATGCTAAAAATAACTCAAAACTTTTATATTTTTCGATGGCAAAACGGTTGGAGGTGCTGCACACGATTTACTGATAGTCCATTGAAATGTTACATAAGCTTTGCATTTTTTAGAGGACGCAATTTTATTTTTGGGACATGTGTGAGGGGTCAATAGAAGCTTAACCTCAAGTTTGTGGGGTCGCCACCCTTGTCCCCCGGCCGCCATCTTGGAAAAAGGGGTGAAAACACTTTTTTCACGATATCTCGGAAACTATGCGTCTTACAAAAAATTTGTAAAATCATAATTTGTAGCAAATTGTTTTGCCTACACAAAGATCATCTACAAGATTGGTCTGAGGTAATTTTTTTGTAAAATGTATAAAAAAAAAGTTATAGAGCAAAAAAGAAAATTTTTACAGACATTTTCTCACTTTTTTGCTTATAACTTCTTTAATTTTTAATTTAGGGCAAAAAGTTATATAAATTATGATTTCACAAAAAGTATTTTCACCCCTTTTTCCAAGATGGCGGCCGGGGGACAAGGGTGGCGACCCCACAAACTTGAGGTTAAGCTTCTATATATATACAGGGTGTTCCAAATTAAGTCGGCACCATTGCCAACTCCGTTATTATTGATGCTACGATTTCGGTTAAATGGGCAAACTGGTAGCATTTTTAGTGGCCTTCTCGATGCCGAAAACAAAAAAAAATTGACAGTCGCGTTGTCATAATATTTTATAAAATGATATTTTTTTCAATGGAACACCCTATATTTTTTCATGCATTTCGATTCGTAATAACATTCTCAACAACAAAGCTCATTTGACTTTTTTTCGTAAAGGTGAAAATAAGACAGTTGTATTAATAGGAAACATTTATAACAAACGGGTTTGATAAAGCGCTATAAATTATCGAGTAAATGTTCAAAAACACCGCCTTCTTATTGAACACATATTTGGGCCCTTCTATTGACACTACGTGTGGCATTCAACACAGTTCGGCCATCATTTCTATTAATTATAGTTTCAATATAATTTTTCATTTCATCTACATTATTATGTTTTATTTTGTACACCTCATTTCTCAAAAATCCCCAAAAATAAAAATCTAGAGGTGTCATGTCTGGTGAACGAGGGGGCCACTTAACAGGACCATTTGTAGCAATCCATCTGTTTCCAAAATAGCCTCGCAGCAGTCGTTTTACGCCACTGACATTGTGTGGTGGTGCTCCATCCTGCTGAAAATAGATCATCTGACGAGCCTCCAGATCAAGATCATCGAAAAACTCTTCCAACATTCTTGTTAATAAATTAATGTAACGGGGTCCGTTCAATGAACCATGGTAGAAAAATGGACCGATAATTCTGCCTCTAAATAGACCACACCAAACATTAATACTAAATCGTCTTTGCGGATTGTGGGGATGGACTAGAAATGAAATTTTTTTCTGTTATACATCCCACGATTTGAAAAATTAACCTCATCGCTCCATATAATATTTCTATTGAAGTTTGGATCTTGTCTGCATTTATTCATAAACCACCGACAAAACCCCAATCTCTCAGGATCACCAGGTTCTAGTGTTTGCACTGGTCTTAACTTATAAGGAGAAATCTTATGTTTCTTCAGAATTCGTTGAATACCAGACAGTGGAACAGCTATTTCTCTAGATAAATCTCTGATGGAATTATTTGGATATACCTCAAAGTAGGATAAAACGTCAATTTCTGTATCTTCAGATATTACAAAACGTTTTTTAGTTCTCCTCTTCTCAAAAACTTTTTCATTGTTCCTGAATCGACGATGAAGCACAGCAAAAAACGCCGATTAGGTAATTCACGATCGGGGAACGAATTGCTGTAGTGTTGGAGTGCTCTTAACGCTATTTTTCTGGCAAACCAAGTAGGATTCTAACATATCACATTTTTCTTGATGGGAAAACGGCATTTCGAAAAATATTCGAACAGTAGTTGACAAGTTACAATAATTTATGACATTGTCATGACATACTTTAGAATATTTGACAAATAGAATTTCAACAAAGTTTCAAGGCAACTTGATTGCTCATAATAATTAGGTTTTATCGAATCAAACACACATTTTTTCCAACCACATTCATATGACCCTCCAGTATTTTCTGTTCTGTACAAAAACGGCTTCAAAGTTATCATTACAGCAGGCATATTTTGATTCACAAAATAAATGTGGCTAGCGGAATGGCTTTGAGATGGAAATTATCGTTTTGTACATTAATACCAAATAGCTTAGTGGTGTCAATTGAGTGGTGCGACATGATGATCACGGGTTTCACGAGTTCACATCCCAGCGCAATTTTTTCTTTTTACTGTCTTATTTTGCTATTAGTAACAAAATATTGTCATTCGTATGAGTACAAAAATGGGTGTTTGGACAATCATGAGGTTTTATTCGCCAAAACAAAGAAATTTTTTGAACTAGTGAAAGAAATAAATATTTCCACATAAGTCGCTCATTTTCCACTTTAGGAAGAAAAGTGATATGAGCTTTGTTGTTGAGAATGTTATTACAAATCGAAATGGATGAAAAAATATAGGGTGTTCCATTGAAAAAAATATCATTTTATGAAATATTATGACAACGCGACTGTCAATTTTTTTTTGTTTTCGGCATCGAGAAGGCCACTAAAAATGCTACCAGTTTGCCCATTTAACCGAAATCGTAGCATCAATAATAACGGAGTTGGCAATGGTGCCGACTTAATTTTTTGTACTAGTGAAAGAAAGAAATATTTCCACATAAGTCGCTCATTTTCCACTTTAGGAAGAAAAGTGATATGAGCTTTGTTGTTGAGAATGTTATTACGAATCGAAATAGATGAAAAAATATAGGGTGTTCCATTGAAAAAAATATCATTTTATGAAATATTATGACAACGCGACTGTCAATTTTTTTTTGTTTTCGGCATCGAGAAGGCCACTAAAAATGCTACCAGTTTGCCCATTTAACCGAAATCGTAGCATCAATAATAACGGAGTTGGCAATGGTGCCGACTTAATTTTTTGCACTAGTGAAAGAAAGAAATATTTCCACATAAGTCGCTCATTTTCCACTTTAGGAAGAAAAGTGATATGAGCTTTGTTGTTGAGAATGTTATTACGAATCGAAATGGATGAAAAAATATAGGGTGTTCCATTGAAAAAAATATCATTTTATGAAATATTATGACAACGCGACTGTCAATTTTTTTTTGTTTTCGGCATCGAGAAGGCCACTAAAAATGCTACCAGTTTGCCCATTTAACCGAAATCGTAGCATCAATAATAACGGAGTTGGCAATGGTGCCGACTTAATTTGGAACACGCTGTATATATATATATATATATATATATATATATATATATATATAAATAAATAAATATAAAGAATCATTTCTCGTCTGACCCTGATACCCGGCTTCTACGATATGTGACCACTGCCCAATTCTGACACATCTGCAGATGTTTCGCCATTGCTGATTTATCTGCATATATAGCGATTCGGATGATTTCTATCGAAAACCGTGAAGAAATCTCACTTGAAATTATTGTTATATAACGAAGTATTAGTGATTAACAACAGGGTGTCTACAAAGGTGACCAAAGGCATGTTGCAAATAGTTTTGCCTTTCGAATTTTTCGCAATTGAAATTTATTATTGCCCAGAGGAATCAAATTAATAAAACACCTGTTTCAGCAGTTCATTCAAAAATTATGATACCAAAAAACACCGGGTGTCGACGAATCTATTAGACAAGCCATAACTTCTAGAATATTAGGTGTATCAAAATGAGATTTGGTATAGGTAAATGGTATGTGAGGAGGAGAGTTTTCGCATATTTTTCACTTTCCGGTTTCACCGGAAATGGCTCCGGTTTTGAATTTTTAAATGGAACACCCTGTATATTGTAACATTTTTGGATTTCTGGACCAGAATGTTACATTTTAGAAAACGTTGTTACTCCTACTTCATTTTTTTAGTCACTTTTAATATATTGCATCTAGGTGGCCATGATCAGACGTAAATAAATCTGAGGACCTGAGGTGATATCAGAAAATTACAATCGCAAAGTTTTAGTGACTAGTATGATAGATAGGAATGAGACAAGTTGGCAAAATTACATTTTCGTATCTAACTATTATTATTCAAATGTCGACCATTTTTTGTCAAGCACTTTCCGAAAAAAGGATTTTTTGACGAATCTAACGATATTAATTCATTTGAGATTGGTTTGAAAATAAGAAGATAAATTAAATGTTACTAAGCAAAATACTGGATAATAATTTATTTACTTTCATTGTAGTAAATTTTCAAAGTGCATTCCTCCTAGATCAAGACACATTCCAGCTCCTTTTCTTTAACATGTCCCCAAATAAATAAATCCAGCACAGTGAGATCCGAAGAGCGGGCAGGCCACCGTACGGGACCATTGGTTGCAATAACTCGATTATTAAAATGCTCTATTAAGGTCGATCCCCTGCGACAGCCCCAACCGAAAGTTACATACCGTCTGCATATTAAAAGGGTTGATAATTCGTTCGGATCGTAATCAATAACTTTGTAAAGCCCATATATACGTACTCAGTGCCAGTAGATATAGTAGGAATATCATTTGCTTTCGTAAAATTTGTTCTATAAGTATTTTTGATCTGACACTTTTTGACGGAACTACCGGGCTATGCCTCAACACGCAGAAAAGGTTGCCTATACAGACGACGCATTCTTATGTGTGCGTGTTAGAACGACGATCGTGGCAACGTTGCGCGTCAACTGTTATATACACCCAAAGAGAGGAAACGTTATCTGAATAGGAGGTACTAATAAGCTCTAGCCAATTAGAATCTTGTAGCATTAACCCGTCATAGTGACGTACATGGACATGAGTATAGGTGGCCCACGTAACATAAAGAGTGGTCCAATATACATTCAAGAGCCTGTAACTCTCAGATCTAGACATGTTACTCTCAGATACCAGAGTGCGAAGTGCGCTAGTCCGCCACTGTCCAGAGAGAATGGTGGCCATGACATGTCCATATAGGTGACTCACAAATGATCTTTCATCTCTTTCTATTAGTGTCACCATTGTCTTATAGGGAATAGACTCTCCTACTCAGATAACGTTTACTCTCTTTGATATACACCTACCGATATTCACGTGCTGAAGTTGAATCTATCGAGAGAATTATTTGCGAAAATCGAGGAATTTATCAGAAAAATGTCAGATCGGACGCGACAAAGGGGGAGATTTATTAAAAAGAAAGTGCTGGCGAAAAAAATGAAAGCCCTAGCGGCCTCGTTATAGTCCATCCAATATCAATTGCAGAAGCTGTTTCTATAGGGAGCAAATAAAAACTCACTTCGCTAACACGAGCGTATATGTGAAGAAACGGAACGAAAAATAATGTGTACTACTCGTAAACATTCTCCGTCGGCGAAGGGAAGATCAAAAGAGCCGATAGTCAACGTGGACTTGAGTGACTGCTGTCTGTGCTACAAGCGATTCGTTTGGGCCAATCAAGTCGGACATCAATGCTTCGGGGTGTGTCTATACGATGGGAGGTCATAAATCACGTGTTATATTTGTGTTTTAATAGCTCTGAAAGACCAGTAGCGTCTGTGGTCTTGGTGTGTGCCGATCGAAATACGTTTTAGGATATAATAATAACCTACATCAAACAATGAAAGAAATTATTTTTCTTTCGTAATGTAAATAAAAGCTTGTCTATAATTTTTTTTCATTTTTCATTATTTATGAAGTATTTTTTTAATCTTAAAATATCTAAATAAAATTAGTTATCTCCGCCACTGCTGCTCACAGAATTTCGCCACAAGACTTTTTTATGCTTCTGCAATTGATATTGGGAAAACTATACAAGCGCGAACACCACAACCAAGAACCGATTGGGAAAATTTGGAGGTTATCCTGTGTCATGGGAGACAGAGCTGACAGAACTCGGCAAGAATCTTCGGTGCTGCAAATGTTCCAAAGTTCTTTCGTTGCAAAACTTATTGAAGGAAACACGTCTCGGGCTCAACTCTCGTTTGACGGTCTCTTGCGAAAGTTGTTGTGTGAATACATCCGTTTCAACCGGGAAAATGCACACTACGACAAATGATGCCAAATTGTCAGACGTGACAAAAGAAAAATGTTGTTTAAAAAAACATGTTATTATTAATATATATATATATATATATATATATATATATATATAATATATATCTATATATATATATATATATAACTATATAACATTGTTACGTTATGTTTTATGAAAGAGAAAAAGATTTTTGTTTTAAATATACGTTTATTATTTTGAAGCTAACCTCAAAAAAAATGTTTAAAAAACGTGTTATTATTAATATATTACATTATTACGTTATATGAAAAAGAAAAAGATCATTTAAAAAAATATACGTCTGTTATTTCGAAGCTAACCTTGAATTGATGTATGCTCGAATCACAAACATTGTTAATATTAAAAGATATATTAACAATAAGTATGCTTCGAAGTGTTTCGCCAATTTTTGCAAGTACCATTTTTTCCCTACGAGACCGATATGTGAGCTGTTCAAACTGAGCGCCTGGCCGTGCGTACACTGTTGCCGTCTCTCCGTTCCGTTCCCCACCATTCGCTCGTTCGCTTGCAAAATATATCGTATGCAGCCTAAACCTTAGTACTTCTCGAGATTATATCTGTCAAACTAGATGGTCAATCACTTTGATTTTTTTTCGCAATATCTGTGATATCCTGCTCTAGTTCCTCCTCGTTTTTCATAAACTTCTTAATTTTAGTACTAACGGTAGAATTAATAATGTGCTGTTTGCCTATGCATGGCCATATGTTACGTGTTAATTGAGTCAAATTCAATTATATATATCTCGGGTTCGGGATGGTGTTGTTCACATGTTAAACAATACGTATGCCAAATTTTAATAGTTTCTAATTTAACTGTCTCGTGGGGGAACCACCTTAAGTAATTAAGAACTTCTCTGGAATTATGAGGGGGTGATCCATCTTGTTGGAAGTAAATTCGCCGTAAAACTGCTAAAAGTAGATTATTAAGATGATCCTCGATTTCATTTTGAAGAAAACCTAAGTACCTAACCCCTGTTAACTGACCTTGAAACAATATTGGCCCAATTATTCTGTTTCCAACGATACCAGCCCAGACATTGACACCAAACCTTTCTTGAAAATTGCCCTCTCTCATTGCATGTTGATTTTGTTGGGCCCAGTACCGAGTATTTTGCTTATTGAACATACCATTATTTGTAAATCGTGATTCGTCGGAAAGTAGAATAAAGTTGATACAATTTGGGTTAACTCTACGATTTTGAAGCAGCCAATCACAAAACACTAACCCGTCTATCGCCATTGTTAGCATAAAAATGTTGATGTAACTGATATTTAAATGCTCGATATCCGTGCTTTTTCAGTATTTTTCTTGCTGATTCGTGACTTATCTGCATTTCTTGACTAATTTCTCTTAAAGAAACCGTTTTATCAACCTCAACCATAGCAAGAACGTTAATCTCAGTATCTCCATTTATGATAAACCTCTGTTCCGCCACTCGATTTCCTTCTTGCCTAAAACGATTCTCAACATACGGAAAATACTGAAGGGCTGGGTGTTACCGATTGTGATATATCTGAGCATACAACTCGGCAGCATTCCTTGAATTTCTATGACATTCTCCAAATATTAATAACATATCCACTTTTTCACTTTGAGTATAAATTATTTTGAAGAAACTGAACTGAAATTGAACGAAAATTAAAAAACTTTTACTGTCTGCTCATAAAGCTTATGTCACTGTTATTACCTAAGTGAGGGTTTTGTTTTCCAAAGAAGACTTGATAAAAATAACTACAAAATATTATGCATCATGGCTATCCATGGCACACTTGACAAAAGTAAATAAATTATTGCCCAGTATTTTCCTTAGTATAATTTAATTTATTTTTCTTATTGTTAATCCAATCGCAAATAAATTAGAGAAACGTGAACATTGTTCCCACCATTCAGCTCAAATCCTTGATTTTGATAAAACTATTGTAGATAGTGTTTATCTTTGCAAATCATACCGCCATTTCCGGATTATTCAGGTTTTGTAAAATGACATGAAAAATTAAATATATTTGATATTGATTGGCGTCAAAAATAAATTTGCTTAGCTCCGACTCAATCCTTTTCATTCCTACGGCAATGGTGTCTTGATTGTATATTAAAAGGGATATGGTTTGGTTGTAGCTCTCCAGGATTTTGGTGTTCAAGCTTTTATGTTGATTATATTTCTTTGGTTGTTTTCCAAAGAAGCAATAGCATTTTCATACTCTTCGTCATATTTTTATGATCTCTTTTGAATCTATTGGAAAGATATAATATATTGATATCTCTTTAACTGTTTTGAGTTGATGTTGCAGTCCTTGGCGGAAATTTTGCAGGTCGCTATAAGTAGGGACCCGTAGTTAAGTACAGTGTGAATAGCAGTGGAGACGGTCTCGTATTGGGATTTAATCTTAACTATTTCTTGATTGATGGGTTGTAATAGTAAATAGAAAGTCCAATATGGCGGACGAGTTTTGTGATTATAGTTCGATTCTATTCAAAATTAGTATGTGGGGATTTTTGGGATCGGACATCAAGATTTCTTTGTCAGAATTCATTAATTCAAGATGGCGGCTCCAAGATGGCGACGACTTTTGTAATTATAGTCCGCTTCCATTCATAATTGGTGTGTGGGAGTCGGACATCATGATTCCTTAGTCGAAATTCATGAATTCAAGATGGCGGCTTCAGGAAGGCAATGTTTTTATGACCATAAGAAAAATAATTTCGTTTCTGGGCAGAATTTGTTCACAATTTTTGTATGCTCTCTCTCTCCAGAACATTTTTCGTACTCCAACCATACCAATGGAGTAACAGCTTGGAATGACTCTTGAAATTCAGTATTTACAGAGTAAAAAAATAATATATTTTAGTGCCTCGTTAAATCTTGTTTTAATGCCTTGGCACCAAACTTTTTTTGGTTTATTACTATATCTATCCAGTAACAGTTTCAAACTACTACCACGTTGAACTTCAAACATTTTTCTATTATAATCACGTGTATGCCTGTTGAAAATACTTGGCACAAGACTCTCTATTTCTCAAGTCTTATATGCTATTACTAATATTCCTATTAGAGAAGTATTCAGAGATAAACAAATAATCATCCAATAAGCAATTATAATTTTTTTTTCATTTATTCAAATATTTCAAAAGGTATATATATATATATATATATTTATATATATATATATATATATATATATATATATATATATATATATATATATATATATATATATATATATATATATATATATATATATATATATATGACACGGCAGAAAGTACGCATCATATGGGAATTTTTTTTAATATAATATTTTGACAAATGTCGATACATGCAATCGCTTCTGCATCAAAGAAAACCCCAAAAGATGTTGTACAGTGCCGTTCGTCTTTTCTTGTTCGGCGGGAAATTTAAAAAATTTAAAAATTATGTCTCAAAACACACTTATTTGGGAAAATATTGAAAAATATTATTTGGAAAAGTTGTTTAGAACGACATTTTATAGCTATGTACAAGTTTGGAAAAAAATCTGAGATGAAAAAATAAAAATAAATTTTTGCCATAAAAAAATTTCAATTTGGAAAAATACATTTCTGGCAAAGAAACTCATTAGTAAAGCCCAAGAGTAATATTTTGAATAATATTTTGTAAAGATTCACCAGCTACTTCTATTTTATTCGAAGAAAATTTTAAATCTGTGGATTTGCCATGTGTTCAGCTGCTTCATAAGAGGTCACAGAAATATCTTCAGCACATTATAATCCCGATACTGTTTATTATTGACAAAGAACCATGTATCTACAGAATTTTAATATGAATTTTTTATTAGAACAAAAAATTTATTGAATTTTTTACATAATTACATTTTATAATAAAATTAGAAGCTGAAATAATTATAAACCAAACAATTTAATGCATACTCGAAAGTTTGTAATCAATTTATTTTTTGTTTGAATAAAAAATTCAATTTGAAATTATGTACATACAAGGACCTTTATTAATAATGAACAGTATCGGGATAATAATGTCCTGGAGATATTTTAGTGACCTCTTATGAAGCAGCTGAATACATGGCAAATCCATAGATTTCAATTTTTTTCCGAATAAAATAGAAGTAGCTTGCGAATATTTACAAAATATCATATTACTGTTGGCCTTACTAATGAGTTTCTTTGTCTAAAATGTATTTTTTCAAATTGAAATTTTTATTATGGCAAAAAACTGATTTTTATGTTTTTATCTCAGATTTTTTTCCAAACACATAATTTTTGAATTTTTTAAATTTTCCGCCAAACACGAAAAGACGAACGGCACTGTACAACGTCTTTTGGGGTTGCTTTTGATGCAGAAGCGATTGCACATATCGATATTCGTCAAAATTTATTAATAAAATAATTTCCCATATGATGCGTACTTTCTGCCGGTCACTGTATATATATATATATATATATATATATATATATATATATATATATATATATATATATATATATATATATAATAATAATGAAATAAAATAATAAAAACTTAATCTAGGAACAAGTAAAGAAATTATTTTCCTTTTCTGTGCATTTGTATGAGAGCTCGTCTTATTTTTTTTCTGAATCATTTTTATTTAATTATTTTTAGTCATTTATGAAATTCGTCATTCTATTGAATACTGACAAAAATTGATAATCTATGACCCCAAAAAATCCACATACCAATTTTGAATGGAATCCGACCATGATAACAAAACACGTCGTCTTCTTGGAGCCGCCATCTTGAATTCATGAATTTTGACTATGAAATCACGATGTCCGACTCCAAAAACCCCCACACACCAATTTTGAATGGAATCCGACCATGATAACAAAACACGTCGTCATCTTGGAGCCGCCATCTTGAATTCGTGAATTCTGACCAGAAAATCATGATCTTTGACCCCAAAAACCCCCACATACCCATTTCTATTGGAATAGGGCTATAACTACAGAAGTCATCGCCATATTGCTCTTTCCCCCGTTGCTAAATATCGTAAAGGTTTTGCCAAACGTATATTTGGTGGTATTGGAATTCTTACTTTAGTCTGTTTTTTTTATCATGGATTCAATTTTGTGTAGCAAAAATTCAAAAACTATACATGACGTTCTGCAAAAGTTATAAAATTCACCGGATTCCTCACAAGTCAACTCATCGAAAAAGTTCATCATACTGCCTCAATAAATAAATCGTCGTGGCAATTTTGACGTCCTCCATTGCTGCAGAATTGACTGAAGTGTAGCTGCATGTTAACAGTCACTTGCTTCAAAGGCTGTCTAGGAAGTATTCAGGGCAGGACAGCGGGCAGCGCAAGTAGCAGCGGCCGTGGCTGCATGTAAAGCGGCTTTAAAGACGTTATCAAAATTACATTCCTATTTCATTGAAAAATAGTTGAATGAAATTTACAATGACGCTCTCTATCCGAAAACGGCTGGACTAAGAATGGTTGGTAAAGAAGGAACTATTTCTCGCTATGTGTTTGAATTTGGCTATTCGCCGCCCATTTAGTAATTCAGGTTAATGTCCCAAACGAAATTGTCTGGAGATTCGCTTCTAATCGGAAGTTGAACTATTTTCATGGGTCTTTCGTTTGAAATGAAAAAGAAGCATGTATTGCCGTAT
The DNA here is from genome assembly GCA_018342105.1 of Gonioctena quinquepunctata. NCBI lineage: Eukaryota > Metazoa > Arthropoda > Insecta > Coleoptera > Chrysomelidae > Gonioctena > Gonioctena quinquepunctata. Next base: position 124,770 of record JAFIRS010001029.1, on the reverse strand, counting down.
TCCCTTCAATTTTCGACGAAAAAACTCTCAATATTCGAAAAGAATTCAATCTCAATATTTTCAATTAGTACTCTAAACCTTTCTGAGTTCACCTACTAAATTTGACTTCTCAAAGTGTAACCGTTCCTCGATGCAACTTGAAATAAAACTACACTACATTGAACGTCCACCTTAATTCATTGTTTTAAACATTTTTTATGAAAATCGCAGCATTAAAATAAAGATTTCAATCCACTAATTAATATCTTAGCCCTGGTGCGTGGACGCAATGTTTGCGTTCCGTTGAATGAAACTTAAAAAAATTCAAGGACGCGATGAAATTCGTCTAACACGGTGAAGATTGCTCATAGGTGTCGAATATGTGTAATGCGTGAAAGTGTATTTATAGGTCAAGTTGCGGCATGCACGAATGGCGAAATAAAAACAAAAGTTATTCCGATGTATCAGCAGTTTTTTGTTCGACGAAGTCTTTTGTTGAACGAGAAGTGATGCAATGCGCGAATATTTCTCGAGAGGAAGATGTAAATAAGCGGATACGAATGAACTCTCAAGGTCGTGATGCGTTCGAATGTTATTAGACCAATCAATAGAGATTTTTTCGTGACAAAAATACTACCAGGAAGCCAACTGTGCCATCATACGCAAGACGTTCCGTAGTTATAGTTCATCCATTATCAATTGCAGAAGCAAACAAAACAAGTTTCTCAGTCTTGAGGCTGAATCCTTTGAACAGCAGAGGCGGAGATAACTAATTTTATTTAGATATTTAAATATTTTAAAAATACGTTAAAATAAAAAAATATGCCATAAACGAGTCAAGAATATTGAATTCGATTCTTATATACTGCCAACTGCAGAATTAAATAAATGGATATTGATAGGCAATCGGATCATCATATTTTCATTTTCCCATGGTCGAAAAAAAGCCATATTTTCCAACAAAACACATCACAACTATAGACTATTTTAACCCTTTCCGTACGGCTGACGCAGCATATGCGACACCGGCGACTTGTATACTGTCTCCTGGACGACTGCCGGTTGGGATGCGACGCATAAAATTTTTAGATTTGGCATACAGACTGTTGTCGCCATGTTTGCGTTCACTGCAGGCTAACCGCTCAGGCGGCTGACGCATATGGTCGACACCGTCGATCATATGCGACATCCGGCAACCTGGCATGGCCAGTGCTAAGTGCCAGTGCAGTGTTTTTGTTTTTTCGCGCCAGTATGCCTCGAAATGTCGTCGGAGAATGCTGCTGGTCCCTCGGGGATCTCGTCGCGGGCAAAAAGACAAAAAAAAACACGATAGCCACTGTGGATTATCTGAGGCTGAAGTATAGTATCAAAGTATAGTGTCGCACATAGTCGACAGCCGTCTGTTCGGCACGGTCTGTATAGTGTCGCACATAGTCGACAGCCGTCTGTTCGGCACGCTCAAAAGTCCCGTCTGTACGGAAAAAAATTTCGTGTAGCTGCCGTACGGAAAGGGTTAAAACCTATTTCGATCCTAGACCAGAAACGCTACTGGCTTTCATTTACTCAGACCTCCTCTCCTGAAACTGGTGATTTATTTGTCTCAACGTCTAGACACACCTACAAGCTTTATCATTGGCTTGCGGTCACTCAAACCCACGTTGACTACCGGCTCTTTTGATCTTCTTTTGATCTACCGTTCGCCGACGGATAATGTTACGAGTAGTACACATTATTTTTCGTTCCGTTTCTTCGCATATACGCTCGTGTTAGCGAAGTGAGTTTTTTATTTGCTCCCTATAGAAACAGCTTCTGCAATTGGAAATGGTTAAACTATATATCCTGTTATGTTTCCTACTCCCAAATGTCAGAATAATTTTTTATAAACGTCTAAAACTTTTTTTTTTCGTTTTTCACTTGTAACATGAAAACTAATGAAGCAATTTCGATACTCTCAATGGACGAATTGTAGATCAAAATGTAAAAAAATGTGCCCAAGCACAATTCGATTGGATTATTAGTAACGGAGAAAAATTGAAAAAAGTTTGCGTTTTTTTTTTATTCATAACCCGCCATTTTTCGAATTTTGAAGCAGGCTCTCCACGACATAGTAGTATTTGATTTGTACTTTTTGTGGGAAAAATCTCAGGCACTGTTGGATTATTAGTTTTGGCTTAATTGCAATTTGATTTTTTTAATGCACTTTATTGCAGCAGACCTGGATGCCGATTCCAATAGTTCTCAAAGATTTTGAGAGTTGAAGTGTGTTACTACAAAATGACTATTCTCATTTTGCGTTAAAATGCTGCGAAATAGCTGAGAAATACTTGCAATCATGACCGAAAACCGGCGAGTGCATGAAAGCTGCTCAGGTGGGGGGGTAGAGCAGCAGATTCATAACGGGCGCAGCGCGTTTGTATTACTATACATACGCTTCCCCTGCTGCTCTACCCCCACTACTCAGCCGCTTTCACGCACTCGGCCATTTTTGGTCATGTTTGCAAGTATTTTTCATCTTTTTGGAGCATTTTAACGTAAAATGAGAATATACGTTTTGTAGAACTATACTTCTACTATCGAAATCTTCTTGAAAAATTTGAATCGGACCACCTATGACGCATCCAGGTCTGCTGCAATAAAGTGCATTGAAAAATTCAGATTGCAATTATGCCAAAACTAATGCTGTGACATCGCCTGAGTTTTTCACGCATAAAGTTCATATTAATCACTACTATGTCGTGGAAAGCCTGCACTACAACTTAAAAAGTGGCTGAGTTTTTTTTTTTTAAAGCTGATTTTTTCCGGTTTTTCCGATTTTGCTCCGTTACTAATAATCCGATCGAGTCGTGCCTAGGCTCATTTTCTTTGTATTTCAATTCTCTACGAAAGTATCGAGAGTTCTTCATTGGTTTTCAAGTTACTAGTCAAAAACTATAAAAAATAAACATAACAGGATATAACTACGAACCGTCTTTCGTATGATGGCACAGTCGGTTTCCTGGTAGTATTTTTGTCACAGAATCAATAGAGCAGAAATTCTCTATTGATTGGCCTATATCTGTCTGTAGTCTAGTAAAACGGTAGCGAAAAGCCCCTCTCGTGGAGAAAATTCAAGTAAGTATTCGGTTTCTCTGCGGTTCTATATGTTTTTTGGGGTGCTGATTGCAAATTTGAGTTTGTTGACAAATTTTCCTGGTGCGTTCCGAGATATTCGCAAAAACAGCGAAATTAACTATATAACAACTCTCAGAACCATCTAGTTTTTTTTTTTATTTCGTCATTCGTTTTTTCACAATATACATTTGAAATGTCAAGTGAAACAGAATTTAAAATGCATATTGTGAAAAAAAGAACTGGCAATATTTGAAAAAAAATCAGATGGTTGAAAAGATAATTGAATTATCTTTTCAATGATGTGCTACTTGACCCCTGTGCTATTTGAATTTGAAAGGGGGGGGGGGACTATAGAAAGCCGCACACGCAATTGTGATTACTTAGAAGAGCCATAGTTAAAAGGAAAATTGAATTGCCCATTCAACGATGTGCAACTCGACCTCTATGCCTTTCGAAATTTTCAAGCTGATGTGGTCCAAGCGCCCTCTGTCGAGTAATGTATCTTCTCTCGAAAAGTAGGACGGGTAATACCATTCAATATATTTCATGTCTCATTGTTTCACATCAACCGTTCAAAAGTTATCGAGGTAAGGGTACCATTCAGATTCGCACTTATACTTGACATTTTTAATACATATTGTAAAAAACCGTTTTAACGAAATCCGAAAAAAATAGGATGGTTGCAAAGAGAATTGAATTATATGTTCAACGATGTGCCACTTGACTTCCCCATGCTATTTGAAATTTTTAAGATGATGTGCCCCCCGCGCCATCTACCGAGCAAACACATGTCTTGAATTTCAAAAAGTAGTATGGGTGATATAATTCAAAACAGTTTTTGTCCCATTGTTCTATGTCGAACCGTTCAAAAGTTAACAGGGGGGTGGGGGACTATTAAAAGCCGCACTGTATATTCCTGAAAACTTTTCCAGGACAAATAAATTTTCTAAAAATCTTTTATCTCCCTAAAAACCTTATTCGAAGTATTACTAACATTCAAAAAAACAATTAGTCAAATTGGTCCAGCCGTTGTTTTTAAGAAATAAAAAAAATGTGACTGACTGACCGAGAGGTAGGCGACAGTGAAACCGTTAAGCTATTCCTCGTTTGGTAATAAGTGACTCGATAGTCTTTTTTTTTCGACAAATTTCTTATATACCCGAATTAGCCATTTGCCGGGCAACTATCCTAAAAAAAATTTTTCGTATCAACCCTCAACCATTAACATTTAAAAAAAATAGGCAAATCGGTCCAGCAGTTCTCACGTTTTGCGCTTACGAAGAATCGAGATTAATTTTTATTATATAGATTTTTATGTCGGACTTATTCATTATTGGACATTTATTGCTCGATTTAAAACTTCGTAAGAAAATACAATGGAATGCATTTTTTCATCAGATGCCTGTGAGGTAATTATGATTTAACAATGGATGCTGGACGTTTCCATATCGCATTCCGTATTAATATCGTCTGCCATTAAAAAGCTGTTATTGATTGTGGAATATTCCAAAACGGATTTCACATATCGTTGGAATAATTTATAGAAATGTTGAAACAATGGGGGAATATGAAGGAATAGCACAATAAGTAGAGTAAATCTATGATTTTATGTGGTAAAAGGTAAAGGAAACGATTAGTTTTTGTTTATAATTAATTTTAGAATAAAATACGAGTAGACATTTCCTTCATATTAGTGTTTCGTATTTTTATGTCTTACTTAATCATTATTTGGCATTTATTGCTTGATTTGAAACTTCGTAAGAAAATACAATGAAATGCATTTTTTCATCACATCGCATTAAGAATTAATATCGTCTGCCATTAAAAAGCTGTTATGGTGGAATATTACTTTACGGAAATACTTTTTATTAATTTTCCAAAACTGATTTCACGCATCGTTGGAGTAAATCATGGAAATGTTGAAACAATGGGAGAATATGAAGGAATCGCACAATACGTAGAGAAAATCTATAGTTTTATCTGTAAAAGGTAAGTAAAATTTTGTGGGTTTGTTTTTTTTTAAATCGAATTCGTTTATATAGATTGAAAAATAAACAATAACACTGACCATCGAACAGTCCGGTCATTGACATTAACACTATGTGGTTGAAGATTATTGAACTTGGGATAATCCAGCAGTAACCAAACAATCAGCGAAGTTTTGGCAGGTAATACATTTCTTTTTAGTTTCACTTGTTAGTTCGTTCGTTTGTTAGTTTGGGTCAAATCTTGCAAGTTAATTTTGACCGACTTCTAGTCGTCCAATTATTTTAAAATCTGGCAGGTATTCATCATTCCGGTGACAATGCATTATGGAATTTTTGTTAAAGAAAAAACAAAATGGCGGCTCCAAGATTTCGGACGAGACTAGTAATTATGGTCCGATTTGATTCAAAATTGGTATGTGGGGGTTTTCGGGGTCGGAGATTTTGAATTTTTTGTCAAAATTTATAAATTCAAGATGACGGCCCCAAGATGGAGGACGAGTTTTCTGATTGTGGTCATATTTTATTCAAAATTGGTATGTGGGGGTTTTCGGGGTCGGAAATCATGAAATTTTTATCAAAATCTATAAATTCGAGATGGCGACCTCAGGATGGCGGACGAGTTGTGTGATTATGGTCAGATTCTATTCAAAATTGGTGGTGGGAGTTTTTGGGTAGCTCAAAACTTACAGGGAAAAGAACCTGTAATAACGATGCTCTATTAGAAATGATCAGATTAAGGCGAACTAAGCAAAAAGTAAAATAACTAATAAAAAAACTTTTTAGAGACAAGCTTTTATTCAAGCCGTGTACTGAAACGTGTAAAAAGTTTAAGTCATCGCCGACAATGATTTAATTATTTTTTGTTGAATTATTTTATTTCAAAAAGCTTGTCGCGGGAATTGTAATAAAATTAATACTTCGTCAAGTTGTTACTTACCAACCACTCATTGTCCAATGAAATTAATTGGTACCTACTTCTATGAATACTGTGTAAAAATTAAATATTTTGACAAGTTCTTACTTACCAACCAATCACTGCCCAATCAAATTAATTGGTACCTACTTTTATGAACACTTTGCGCGACAAGTTTTTTGAAACCAAATAATTCAACAAAAAATAATTAAATCATTGTCAGCGATGAGTTAAACTTATTTAAAATAAAAATAAATAAAAGCTTGTTTTTTTTATTAGTTATTTTTATGGCTTATTAAGGAAAAGGGCAAAAATTGCAAACGAAAATTCTTTTGATTTTTATGGACTATCAACTCTTAGCGGTGGTGCAAGAAGTTAGTTTACACCCTTATATACCTGGATTTTGATTATGAATAAAGATAGTAAATGTTGCTATTAGTTCTTTTTGTACATGTTTCAGAAGTTCTTTTCAGTTCATGATCACGTGATTTTGAAGCACGGCTTTCTCGCATAAAAATCACCCACAATGCCTCCTTCTTTTTATCTTCATAAACTACAAACACCACCTTGGAATTTTTTATTGAAAATGATGTCATATCTGGATTTGAAAATGTGACAGTGTCCAGATTCAGTACTTTATTAATAATCCGGCGCACTTCGGTTATAATTTTGACGGGGGGCAACTGAATTCAAATATCTAAGTCGAAAATTTGATATGAGAAGAAATGAGGATTTGAAGTTTATCATGGAATCTAAATGTTTTTTCCTTGAGGTCAACAAGTAACGTAGTTCTCCTTTTTGTATCGTAAATTGCACTGAATAAATTTCAAAGATAAAAAACGTGAAGGTTTTAATAACGATCCACATTAATAAAGTTGTTTTTTATGTTTCGAATGTTATGACACAGTTCTATATGATATAATTAATTCTCTGTGCAAATTTGAGATTTAATCTTGTAAAAACATGTTCACACATATTAATGTTCATACTCATGGTTTTTTACGTTTAATGTTTTGTAGTAGCATTGTGTAATTATATTTCATTTCAAATCCCATAATAATTTTTTACTTCATCGTGGTCGGGAAGTTCTTAAAAATGAAACGACCTCGCGCGGATTACATTTTGGCGTCTGACGTATTACTCCTATGTGTGAGGTAAATTTTTGAAATGTTTATTCAAATACGCAGAAACAGCTTTTTAATAGCAGACTAAATCAATTCGGAATGCGAATGGAAGCTTTCGTAAATTCTGGTTTAACCATAATCACCTCCTAGGCATCTGATAACAAATTATACATTACATTGTATTTTCACAGCATTCAGTAATAATTACTCCCTTAGCTTCATTTGGTATATCACATCGTGGGATCACAAAATATTTTTTCTAATTTTGACATTTATAGTGACACCTTTCAAAACTCGTTGACGTTATCAAATGTTTTACTTTCCATCACCAAGTACAATTTTTCGCAACGGGTGATGAAAAGTTAATTTCACCATTAGTTACAAAAAATACAAGAACCATTTTTTTAATAATTTTAAGGCTAAACTACTAACATTATATTATTTGTACATATTATGAAGATTTAATTTTACAATGAGGGAATATGGAGGAATAGCACAATAAGTAGAGTAAATCTATGATTTTATGTGGTAAAAGGTAAAGGAAACGATTAGTTTTTGTTTTTAATTAATTTTAGAATAAAATACGAGTAGACATTTCCTTCATATTAGTGTTTCGTATTTTTATGTCGGACTTAATCATTATTTGGCATTTATTGCTTGATTTGAAACTTCGTAAGAAAATACAATGAAATGCATTTTTTCATCACATCGCATTAAGAATTAATATCGTCTGCCATTAAAAAGCACTACGGATTTCACATAGCCCCACAAAAGTTATCAAGAGGTGTGAGGTCCTGTGAGCGATCTGGCCACTCTGTTGGACCTCGACGTCCAATCCACCTACCTGGATACCTTTCATATTAATAATTTCTCACATCCAGAAAATAGTGTGGTGAGGCTTGCTGAAATGTTACATCCAAGTTAAATTCATGTGAGTTTTGGGCAACAATCTCATTGATACTGGGAGTTATTGTGTCTTGCATCATTTGGAGGTATCTTGGACCATTTAAAAAAAATTCAAAGAATATGGGACTTATAATGTGGTCACCTAAAATACCAGCCCAAACATTAATCTCTTGAGGAAATTGAGTATGCTCCTCGCGGAATTCATGGGGATTTTCATCGCTCCAATATCTACAATTTACACTTCCATTTACGTAAACAGTGCTTTTATCGCTAAAACAAATGTGTTGCAAATAAATAGGATTTTCAACAATTATTCTTGCCATGGTCTCGCGAAATTCAAGTCGCCGCGCTGGTCCGAATCATCTTCAACCAATCGGTGCAACGGATGGAATTTATTTGTTTTTAAAATCATCTTTACTGATGTTTTAGAAACATAACATGTCTCAGCTACTTGCTTAGTTGATTGTTGCGGGTTATTTACCATTTCAGCTAGTACTTGAGTTTTAACTTCTTCCGTAATTATTTTCGGCCTTCCAAATCATGAATCTTTTACCGTTCCTGTTCTGTTAAATTCTGACACCAATTTTTGCAGATATTTTCGATACTCCGGACGTTCTGGAAACCGCTCATTGAAAATGCGATTAGCAGCGTGGTAATTTCGATTAACTTCACCAAATATGATAACGGCTCCAACTTTCTTGTTTCTTTTACTGAACGTGCCATATTAATCAACGAGAGAAATTATAAAAAAAAGTAATAAAAAAACCCACAAAATATTAATAATTATTTGTCTTTTGGCGAAAACAGTTAGTAATTCCTTGGTTCTTTCGGTCCATAAAGAAAATATTTTATTGAAAAATATTTATTTTACGGCGTACGTTTCGGCTATACGTAAGCCATTTTCAAGTTCTACAAAAAATTGAGGTGTAATTAAAATTGTAACAAAAGGAGAATTAGAATTACTTACATGAACAAAACGAGGTTAAAATGATCAGCATGTTGCTGTCTTGGTTGGTAGTTGTAAAATGTGAATACAGATGTTTATCGTTGTTAAAATAAAAAGTAGTTCGAAAGAAAAACTATGAATTAGCTAAATTGATGTACACGAGGTTATAGTATTATATACAAATATAAGGTGATGCGGAAAGATGTAAATTTGTGATAGATGTGATTAATTTATCAAATTGGTGTAAATTGTGGACAAATTTTGAATGTCATTCCGGTTATTCACTGAGTTTTGATCTTTTTTAATAAGTAATTTCAAGTACCATCCTTTTGTGGTGGTCGCTTTCAGAAGCTAGAACCTGGATGTGTTGATTAACATTTTTCTTGGAATCAGTTGAACGTATAGAGTATGAAATATGCTTAGAATTTTTCGTAAAATCCAACAATCCAATTATATACAGGGTCTAATTAAAAATAATAAACTACTGAGTCGCTGCGCTTTTTTGAGACACCCTGTATAAATACAACTTGAGCCATTATTAAGAGATCGAATGAAACACTGCAACATATTTTTTTTTGTAATAAGTAAAATACAGAAGTTACGGGGGGAGACGAAATTTTGATATTCACTGTATATTTCTTTTGTAGTTTTCATTATATAAGGGTATACCGGGTGACAATGGGACTAGGGCCATGCCTATATCTCCTTCACTTATCAATCAATTCGAATGAAATTTTGTACATAGATATGAGACACAATTTCGGATTGACAGACATATGAAAACAATATGGCCGACTTCCGGTTTTGCCAGAATAGCCACCAGCTTCGATTTTTCAAATGGAACACCCTGTATGTTTGTTTTTTTTCGGTTTCTACGGCTCAAATTACATACGACAGTGTTGCCAAATTTTTATTTTACAATTGATACAAAATAATTTCTCATTATTTTTTTTTTAATTATACCTACCGAGGGCCCTCTTGTCATTCGATAGATAATTTAATTACCAATTCAACAATATACATTATGTACCACTTTCTTTTTGTTCAAAGCTAAAAACGATCAACTATTGAATTTGTACAATATTTTATACGATACCTACAAATTCCAATGAGTTATCCGTTTAGGTTCGATGAAATGAAAGGTAGCCGTGGAATCATGGAAAACGGTAGGTGATTATTGTCATGTCAAAAGTCAAATACCAATTTTACTTGTCATCTCGTTTCGTTTGTAAAAAGTTTTTTGAAATGGAAAATAATAATCGTTATTCTCGAAACGAACAAATCGATATATTGATATACGGAGAATGTCAGATGCTGTCAATGCTAGTATGCTATACGCTGTTCGTTATCCGTTAAGACGGCATCCATCATGGACCTATTTCAGGAAATTGGACATGATGCTAAGGAAAGAACCAGCTAATCAAAACCACACCCACTTCATCGTCAGTGAAGAAGCGGAAACACATGTTTTAGCATATGTTCATTTTTCTCCATATGCCTCAGTGCGAGAATTGGAAATTGAATGTGGGATCAGCAGGGAAAGTGCCAGAAAAGTATTGAAAAAACATAAATATCGCTCCTATAAATACAGTTTGCATCAGCATCTATATGAAAATGACCCAGAACGGAGACTAACTTATTGTAATCGGCTTTTGCGTCATCATGATTTGTATAATGGTTTTGTCTCGAAGATACTGTTTACAGAATAATGGTTATGTTCAATAGGAATAAAATACAAGGTATTGGGCTCAAGAAAATCCTAGGTTGCTGAAAGAAGGTAATTTTCAAGAAAGATTTGGATTCAACGTCTGGGTAGGAATCATAGGGATAAGTATAATTGGACCAATTCTTTTCGACGGGCCTTTGTCTGGCCAAAGATATCTACAATTCTTAAAGAACCATATTCAAAATAATATCAACGATTTACCTGAGAACATCAGGGAAAATATGTTTTTCAGCAGGATGGTGCAGGACCACCTAATGCCAATATTGTTCGGCAATATCTTAGTGATACCTATGGGCAGAGATGGATTGGAACAAATGGTCCAATCCAGATCGCCCGATTTAACACCTATTGATTTTTATTAATGGAGTCACATAAAATCCAAAGTATACTCGAGGAGATCAACTTATTTGGAGGATTAGAGAGTTGAGCGCGCATTTCAGGAAATTTCTGCTCACGAACTGATAAATGTGATGAGGTGTACAATAAATAGAACTAGTCTGCGTTAGGGAAAACGGGCAATACTTCGATTGTAAAATAAAAATTTGGCAACACTGTCGTAGGTAATTTGAGCCGTAGAATCCGAAAAACATCAAACATACAGGGTGTTCCATTTGAAAAATTGAAGTTGGTGGCTATTCTGGCGAAACCGTAAGTCGGCCATTTGGTTATCAGATGTCTGTCATTCCGAAAGTGTGTCTCATATATATGTACTAAATTTCATTCGAATCGGTTGATAAGTGAAGGAGATATAGGCATGGCCATAGTCCTATTGTCACCAGGTAGACCAATCAATGTAGATTTTTTCGTGACAAAAATACTACTAGGAAACGGACTGTGCCATCATACGATAGACGGTCCGTAGTTATATGTTTCCTACTCCCAACTGTCATTCCTAAATTTGTTATAAACATTTAAAAGCATTTTTTTTTTGAATTTTTTTTGTTTTTGACTTGTAACTTGAAAACTAATTAAACAATCTCGATACTCTGATTAATGATGATAGCACATTAATATAATTGATGTTTTTATGTTTTGAGTTTTATGATACGGTTCTCAATACTGCATTTAAAATTCAAGAAGCCATTATGTTAATATTATAATTGTCCGTGCAAATTACACATTATTAATTTTCATTACAAAAACGTTTCTCACATTTGATTATATTCAATACTACTTACCCGACAGACGTTGTCCTGTCCAAATGTCTATAATTATTCCCTAACCTTTCGGTTTTTTTTTTTCAAAGTTTTCTATGTGTTGTTTCATCTAGGTTATGCCTGTGACTCTATTCGCTTCCCGTTATCCCGTTATGGGTAGCGCGAAATTATTCTACGTATTCAAATATCTGTGTATACCAATTTTCATGGATCGGTTGAACGGTATAGAAGTTGATGCGCTGCAGCGCCTTCTAGTGGCAACTTTAAGTAAAATGGATAGCATAAAAACCTTCTCCAAGAAAAACACTTAGATGTGCCAACTTTAAAAAAAAGAATCAATCAAATATGTCGTTCCGAACGTCAGATATGATCGAAAGTGAATACAAAAATTGTGTTTTTGCAGTTTGTCCGAATTTTCCGACTTTCCTTTGTAATTGTCTCGAATTTGTTTTCCTGAAAAACGTTTCCAGGACCATAACGAACGAAAACAAAAAATAATTACGCATATCCATCGTTTGAATCATGAGTTCTGGTCATGATTTCATACAAAAATTCCACTCAAAAAATGAATTTCCCGAATTTTTCGGGAAACTTTTCCAATTTTTCTTTTTCTGTAATATAAATCTTTGGGCTATTACGAACATTTAAAAAAAATTGCCAAATCGGTCAAGCCGTTTTCAAGTGATGCGTAACAGAAATTGACTTTCATTTTTATTATACAGGGTGTTATGTAATAAGTGTCCGATATTTTACAGGACGATTCCTCAGTTATTTATAAGGTGAAAAGTTCATTTACAGGGTGTTGAATTTTATTTTTTATTTTGGTTTTTCTCAAATAATGTTTAAAATAATGTCGATATTTGGACGAAAATTGGTATTTGGGGATTTTTTTGGAGACTGAAGCCTCCAATATTGTCTGAAACCAGTAAACTTTTCCGTTCGTGATGCTATTTTTGTACGACCGATATATGTACAAAATAATTCGTACGAATCAATCTACTTCAATAATATATTTTCGATCAATTGTGTTCAATGCAATTTATCAACAAGGCGTGTATCCTTAGGAAAATCGTAACCATGGTTCTATTTTTAGTTGGATTTTTTTCCATCTGCCATGCATTTGTCAAGTTAGGTATTTATTCAAAGTTATTTGTTTGAATAATAATATATGATGAGTGATTCGGAAAGCGAGAATGCGGACTTGAAGAGGCATGGAATATCGGAATATCAGCCGTAATTCCAGAAAAGTTGAAAAAATATTGAAAAATTGTATATATCATTCCAAATTCAATTTGAACGGTAAGTGAGTTACTTGTCGACGAGTTTAGCTTAGCAACATATGTGGTAAACAATCGAAAATAGTCCGGTCGTACAAAAAAACCTATTGAACTGACCGAAAACAAACTGCCGGAAGAGCCTCCGTCACTAATGACGTCGGAAATATTTCGAAAGAATGGTTAATGTGACGATTGTTTTTGAATACCCGGCACGTGCTTGCTACCCATTGTTTTCACTGTTCATGAAAATGAAAACATCATTTTGATTGTTTCAATGAAATTATTTTTTTTTTTCGTTGAGGTTGAATAATAATTACCCATCTGCGTTGACGATGATAGCACATAATTGAATGGAATTTTCTAATTTTTGAAGTTCTATGTCTTGGTTCGATATAGTTGACGGCATACAACATTCGAGAAGCCATTGGGTGGTATGAATAAAAAGAGTATTTGCTTGTACTTCAAGTAAGAGCTTTTACTTCCTAGTATTTTGTAGAGTATAATATTTTACATGAAGTAAATTCTTTCTAAGTGTTAACTTAGGTTAGAAGTATAAACTAGTAGTAAATACTAAGTAGTGAATTTTTTGTTTTATTATTCTAATGTAGGTACAATCTATTGCTCCAGATATCGTCCACCCATCTTTAGCGAATTCAATTTCGCGGGCAGTGTGAAGAAAATAAATCCAAACCTTTTTCTTTGAGCCAATATTTTGTAAAACTTCTTTAATTACTTTGACACGGTTGTTTGATGTACCCAGACATCTACACCCACTCCTTATTGAAACCCAGGATCACTTAGAGTTCTTAAAAATACCTCCATTTTCGTTAAATTTGATAAAGCTGCTTCCCTCATCTCAATATGATTTCCTAAGAACTCATTCAACATTGTTTGCATTGAAGCTAAAAGTACAGTGCTTAATAGTGCAAGCTACCCAAAATTCCTCCCCATACGTTCACACATTTCCCTCCTTTTCCTACCATAATTCACAAAAAAAGCCATAACACCTTTTCACTCGACGATGTGAAGTTACTCTATAAGTAGCTTCTTGAAAACTACCCCAAACACTCCCAAATGGAGGAAATACTAGACGACATTAGTAATTTCTGCAGTATTAGCTTCTATATATCGACGTAAATAAAGCAAAGTATAAAGTAATTGCTCCTAGTACTTACTTGAGTGTGCTTTTAAGAATTATGTGGAGTAAATGCTTTCATTTTTGAAGTGAAAACTACAAAATGGAGCATTTACTTGTAAAAGCAAATACTATTTTTAATCATACCACCCATTATGTAGATATTATTATCTGCGCATATTTTGTGCCAGGACCATTCCAAACCGATAAGGTTTATTTGCAGATACTTGTTGCGAAATTGATAAATATCAATCGGTGCAATTCGTGCTAACCACCTGCAGACAAGTTCAGGGGTATTTGACCCTCATCGGTATAGGGTAGGTCTAGCAGACAGTGACTAATGTCTGCGAACCCGAATAAAGTGATTTATAATCCCATCGATATGTCGTCGACCAGATGAAACAAACATGACACTAGTAATGCCATTTTGAATATCAAGATAAAAAATTGTTATACATAATAGAGAACTCATAGAAAATAAAAATGTCAAGACTCTTCACCCGAATTCTCCCATTTCGTAACAAGCATCTGCAAAGTAATCTACTACCATTCTGAAACTTCATTTGAAATCGTTAATTGAAAGATATTCTAATCTTCTTCACTAGAAAGACCTTTTCGATTTGATGAATAATGAATCAGTGATCTTATACAGTGCGGCTTTTTATGGGTCAAAACTAATCAAATATTTGTGGAATAGACATTTTGCGGTAGATTAATTATGAAAACACGATATAGTCTTATCACTAGGCGTAGTCATGCCCTGCATATTGATGCTCATGAGCTTATTCAATATTCTCAACCCGTAAATAAAAAAAACAACTAATATTTGTAATTAAAACTTATTAATACATTATTTATCCTTGCTGAATTTAATATTGGTTAGTAAATATGAACTTCAATGACTTAGCTATATTTTTGAATTTTATAAGGCGGCTTTGAAAAAAGATCTATTTTTGTTTAACAATAACAAATGTCACAATAACTTGTTGGCAATTTGGTTGGAGTTGTCGTTCTTCATCAGTTTTTGTGTTTTTCAATCTATCAATAGAAATGGGTCCAAAACTGAGTATACAAGAAAAAATAGAAATAGTATTGCTATATGGCGAAAATTATTATAGCACAAGAGAACTAGCTGAAATTTCCAATGAAAGGCAGCCAGACCAAAATTTGCATTTCACTACGGTGGCAAAGATATAGCAAAAATTTAAGGAAATTGGTTCGGTTGAAAACAAATATAAAAGTGTTCACGTTAAGCCTGTTGTAAATAATGTAAACAATGTTTTACTGACAGTCACTGAGACACCAAGAGTTTCGACGAAAATTATGGCAGAAAAAGCAGAAATATCTCAAACCTCTGTTAGACGAATTTTAAATCAAAATCTCTTTCACCAAAATTTGTGCAGGTATTGCGAGACAGGGATTATGACGCTCGATTTTATTTTTGTGCATGGTTCCAGGGAATGTTGGAAGACAATCGTGATTTCTCAAAAATGTGCTTTTTTCTGACGAAGCAACTTTTACCTCAAATAGTGACGCCAGTTCTCAAAATTGTAGATGGTGGGCAGATCATAATCCTAATTTTATTATTGGAGCCAAGGACCAATATAGTTTGAAAGTGAATGTATGGTGTGGAATTTTAAATGAGCGAATTGTAGGTCTCGTCTTTTTTTAGACAAAGTTTAAATGGCGGCCGGTATTTGAACTTTTTACGGACCGAGATATCTACATTTATCGACAACCTACCATTACAAGAGCGGATTTGTTTATTCTTTCAACAAGGGGCTTCTATTCATTCTATGAATGAAGTGCGGGAGTGGTTGAACAATGCATTTGGTGAGCAGTGGATAGGTCGATATTCAGGTAATCTTTGGCCTGCTGGGTCTCCAGACCTAACGCCGTGTGATTTCTTTTTATGGGGTTACCTGAAAAGCAATGTTTATAAAGAAAGCCCTTTTCGAAATGTAGAACATTTGAAAATTTTTATAAGGAATTGTGCAGCACTGATCAACAGAACTATGTTGAAAAATGTTCGCCGCGAAATGTTTTCCAGAACAATTATATGTATGGAGCGCGAAGGTGGTCACGTAGAACATTGAAAATTTGTACATTGTTTGTTTATTGAGCTTTTTTATTTTTCCACATCTACCTAAACAATACTTAATTCAATTAGGATAAATAATGTATTATTGAGTTTTAATTACAAATATTAGTTAGTTTAAATTTTATTTACAGGTTGAGAATATTGAATAAGCTCATGTGCATCAATATACAGGGCATAACTACAACTAAATCGTGTTTTCATAATTAATCTCCTGCAAAATGTCTATTCCACAAATATTTGATTAGTTTTGACCCAAACTTATGTGATTTAGGTTATTAAAGCTGTTTCCAGATAAAACAAGAATGTATAATGTTTCTTAGTAAGGGTAGAGGAAAAAAATGGTATTGTTGTTTTTTTTTTTTCAATATGCTTTAAAATTGGTACATGGGGTCCTCGTTGGATTCCAAACACATCTCAATAAAAAAATTCGATATCTTGTCAATTTGACCCATTTTTCGGCACCAAAGACAACTTTTTTTTAAATTCCCGCCACTTCTGAGGTCACGTGATATAAGTCGCAACGGATTTTTTAGTTGTCAGACATGCAGAAACAAACCGCCATTTTTCAGAAATTTCAATAACAATGTTTTTTCCATATGTAGCCAACTTTATGACTGACACTGTATCATTCAAAATAGTTTTGGTCCCGTTCTTCTATGTCAAACCGTTCAAAAGTTAACAGATTGGGAGTACTATAAAAAGTCGCACTCCCAATTGTGATTCCGTAGAACAACCATATGTGAAAGAAAAATTGAATTACCTTTTCAACGATGTGCAACTCGACCTCTATGCGTTTCGAAATTTTCAAGTTGATGTGGCCTCAGCGCCCTCTGTCGGGTTATTGAGAATATTTCGCGAATCACATTTGAAACTGGATAAAATTGCCAGAATTCATGTTATATTTGAATTTTCAACGGGGAAAATTACCACAATACTTCTCGTTCCAAAATTGAAAAAATCGTGTCCGAATAATTACCGTTTCTAAATGCCTCGCTTTACAAGATTCATTCATTCACAATGATCATTCACTCCTCTTTACCTCACCCAAAAACCTGAAATATATATAAATTTTTCACTATCAAATCAAATATGTTTGCATCTGGAATCGATTAAAAAAAATCTTGAACTAGAATGAAACCCGAGCCTTCTGCGTAAAAGACCGACACGCTAACCACTACTCCACGAGAACTTTTCTTGATGTTATGAAAATAACGGAATTCAATTATTCATTACCTTAATTGAACACCTGAGGCTTTTATCATGCTGAAAAAGGTATTTTTGAATTCAAATATCAAATCACTGTAGGTATGTAATTCCCTTTATAGGAATTGAATGCGTTGACATATAATTTTGACAGGACTTTAGTGTTGTTTTATCGCAAAACAATATCGAATAGACAGTAGTTGTATAAGTATAAAACAGCGAGTAGACATTATCACTATAAAACTGATGTGATTGGTTCTCTTTTTGAAATTTCGGCCATTTGGTTGGTTCAATAAAAATGAGGAAAATAGTCAATATAAAACAGCGAAAAGAAATTTTTCGCTATAAAACTGATTAGTTCTCTGTTTGGAATGTCGGCCATTTGATTGGTCCAAAAATAATGAGGGAAATAGTTGTACAAAACTATTTGGGTATAATTTTCCCAAGGTTTCATTTTTCGCGACATAATATTTTAGAATTGGTTGTATCATATTATTATACACACAGATATAGTTAAAACGTTTTCGCATGACAAAGTAGACATTAAATCTATTTCATTTCATCTCTATCTGCTTATGGTTATATAAGCCAGCCCAAATAGGGCGGGCCTTGAGATATCTCAAACAAGTGGAAAGGGCTTAGACCTATATGTCAGGTCTCACCAATGATTTATTGCCAGCTTCGCCACGCGAAAACGTTTCAACTATAGGAAGTTCCGCCCATTTCCTTTGATATTTCGATTGCTGCTTCATTGACTGGCAACTGTGTAACTTCCAATTCAAAGGTCCGAGTTTAAATTGGAAGTTACACAGTTGCCAGCTGTGAATTTTTCCCCAAACAGGGTTTTCTTTTTATAAGTGAAGTAAATTTTAAAATAAACACGGTTTACCAATAGACATCTGAGGGATGCTTTTTTGAGGAAAGAAGTGCATGCGACGCTCTGCTAAATTAAGCGATGCAAACATTAACTTGAATCAGTAACATTATACTAAATACACGCTTACCAAATTATCTATTATTTGGGATTGGGGCAATACTGCCAACAGGTAAGGTTGAAAAAAAATGATTGATCAATAAATCGGTTTTCGTTATCATATGTAGTTGAATGTATGTTGAATCCTCGATTTTCAAGCTGTCATGTAAAATGATATCATCCGTTTCTGCGAATTAATTTTCTGATACATTTCAAGATTTTATAAAGTAGCAATTGTGGGCCATAACAAACGTAAACAAATTGATTTCACGAATGGAGGTACCGCTGTAACACCATCGAATCTATTTATAAAGTAACCTTGATGTTTATCAAGAATGACATCATCAGAGTGCTTCCTGACTATGCAGAGTCAGGAAATGTGAAATTCAAGTATTTGAGCCAATCATATTATTTAAATCTGAATATCTGGAGGTGATAGTCAGGAAAACAGGAATATTTTAGTTCTTTTATTAACTCCTGGTGATAAAACTTTATTTTAGGAATATACCTGTGAGGTGTTGCCAGAAAGATTCCAAGGCTAATTCATAAATTTATTATTGCCAATTTTGAGAATGGTACCTCTAATACATTTAACAGCACAACCAAGGAGTTGTCTATGTCCACATCCTATAGGCAGGAATCCTGCAAATATATATTTTTTGTAGAGCCGGGATCCATGCGTTCCGCATAGTCTGAAAGCACTCTTATTCATTTAAATTGTGATATAATTCCATCTCTCTCCAATTTCGTTCGTCTTGTCTAGCCTTCTCTGTGGCTTGCCGCTGCCATAATATTGAGCGTCTTTGCCGCGCAATTATTTTTGACTCTACTAAACTGGTTATTTTTTTATTTTTCAGCAGATTATTTCTATTCGGTGAAAGTATAATGATGATGAACTATTATCAGGGTGTATGGCCTAAAACTCATTGTATATATGAAACAAAGGGAAGACATATTTTGGGTACCTCCTAGTTCAAACAAGAACATACCGGGTGACACAGGATACTCTTCAAGTATCCCCATAAGAAAAGTCTAATGGAGTCAAATCCGGAGACTTTGGTGGCCATTCGATCGATCCTCTTCTTCCTATCCACTTACCTCGGAAAACAATATACCGGGTGACACAGGATATCGGGCCACCCCTGTAACTTCTGCATTCGTGAACAGATTTTTCTGAAATTCGGTACAGTTATATAAGCAACCATTTCGGATTTGATCACATTACAATCCAATATGATGGACTTTCGGTTTTTCTGGAAAGGTCAAAACAAGTCCAAACCTTATGTCAAATGTCATTTTTTTGAAACAATTAAAATTGTTTTTTTATTTTACTTCGTTGATAAATGTAATTTGGTCAAGGCTCACATAACAGAGAAACATACTTTTTTTCTGAATTTTTTTATTTTGTGTTATTTATTGATGAATCAATTCAGTCACATCACATTTTGATCAATTTTTTTTTCAAATGAAACCCCTATGGGCCACCTACATGTCCCTCTAGAACATACATTCAGGTAAAAAATGACATCATTTTTGTATTCCGGTGCAGTAACAAATTGTATTCATTCAAATATTTACAACTAGTTCATGAGTTTCCTTGCAGTTCGAATAATTTTTCAACTTAGTAAGCTGTGGAAAACAACATTTCTGAATCTTGTCAACTAATTGTATTTCGCTGTCATCTTTCATCTCAACTCTCGAAAATTAGTTAACTTCCGAGAATTAATAGAAATGGAAAATCAATCAAAATTATAGGTTTTTGAGAGTTGAGATGAAAGATGACAGCGAAACACAATTAGTTGACAAGATTCAGAAATGTTATTTTCCACAGCTTACCAAGTTGAAAAGTTATTCGAACTGCAAGGAAACTCATGAACTAGTTGTAGATTTTTAAATGTATACAATTTGTTACTGAACCGAAATACAAAAATAATATGTAATTTTTTCCTGAATGTATGTTCTAGAGAGACATGTAGGTGGCCCATAGGGGTTCCATTTGAAATAAAATAATTTTTGATCAAAATGTGATGTGACTGAATTGATTCATCAATAAGTGATACAAAAAAAAACAGAAAAAATTATGTTTTTCTGTTATGTGCGACTCATTGTGAATAGCCTTGACCAAATCTCATTTATCCACGAGGTAAAATAAAAAAACCATTTTAATTTTAATTGTTTCAAAAAAATCAAATTTGACATAAGGTATGGACTTCTTTTGACCTGTTGAACTTAAATATGTAAAAAATATACAGAAGGTTACATTGGAAAAAACAAAGTTGCTGGCATTTCCAGAAAAACCGGAAGTCCGCCATATTGGATTGTAATGTGATCAAATCCGAAATGGTTGCTTATATAACTATACCAAATTTCAGAAAAATCCGTTCACGAATGCAGAAGTCACAGGGGTGGCCTGATATCCTGTGTCACCCGGTATATAGTAAAAGTGAACTTTTTAAAAACCCCAGTTTGTTGTCGAAAGGCTGGACACGTATACTTCTATTTCATTTTATGTTGTAATGTCCATTATGTCCACTATGTTTTTGTGTCTCTTGAGAGATGGAATCTCACCCCAATTTGACAATTGAAGCTCAGATGATGGCAAATAGCCGAAAGCGCTCAGCTTAACCAAGCTTTGTAATTAAAAAATTATACACTGAAAAATCTTTCTTTCTCTACCTTCCTTTTGAAGAAGTATATTGTCCCCATTTTGTTTCGGGTCTATGCATTGGGTTTTCAAAATTTTAGTAGGACGAGTGCAAATGATTTACAGAAACTTAAATGATTAATTAGACGAAAAATTCATTTCGGATCAACTCTATGAGAAATAAGACATTTTTATTTATCTATTGGGTATTAATACTTGGCTGTCCATCGCGCGAGCGAGCGTCCGGCAATGGTCGGTCGCATCGCGTGTTGATCGCGCGATTAAAATGGTGTCCTAATAGCGAACGCCTATTCGTGCGACCAATCGTCGTCGGTCTGATCAACACACAAGTAAGTGCACAGTTGTTGTTTTCCAAGTTCCTGTTTCCATACTGAAATGTCTTCTAGAAACGAAGATGCAGCATTCTTGCTAGGAAATGTATATTTTTCGTCGAAAAAAAATTATCCATCAATACCGAGTAGAGGCTATAAATAATAGTTGTAATGAATAACTATCCGTTTTTTAGATCATTGCTTGAATTAAAATACGAAACAAAATGAATCAAACAATGACTTACATTTTTTTGCAACAATTATATTTAGAAAAAAGATATTGAAATTATAAAAAAATAACGTCTTTTGAAATGAACACCAAGGAAGACGGGAAGCATATTTTTATATTTTGTAGAAAACATTATCACTGAAAATTAAAAGTTTTTGTTTTTCAAGTGTATTAATATTTACAAAAGTAAATACGTTATCATCTGCGACTGAAAGATAAACTTTAGTCACTATCTTCCATCGTTCAAGATAACCTCTTGGGAAGTATTCATGTTGAAAAGGGAAATATTCTCAATTGAATATTGAATAGAAAGATTTACCTGAAAATTGAAAAACTACGACGATAATAAAAGTTATTTTTTGTAAAAAGAAAACTACTTTCCCGGCTAAAGCCACAAAATTTACATTTTCACTTCGGATTTTCTTTTGAGTTAGGATCCTTTCACAATATCTATCAGGTGTAGTTCAATGTCCAGCGTGTCTTTAACCGAGGAAGTAGTTGCTTTCCGTTAGATATTACAAATAACTTCATTATTGTCGAAAAATTTTCTATTTTCGAAAAAATATTTCTGGTCAATATTCAATTGAGAATGTTTCCCTTGCCCACATAATTAAGTTTTATATTTTATTACAAAAACAATACTAGACATTTGGAAAATATAAAATTAATCAACAAAGCATGTAATTTGAGTTTTATGTTTAAAGTGACGAATTATGTGGGTTCATTAATTTGATTTATTCAGTTTTTCTGCCACGCTGTCAGCTCAGTTTTTGCTGTATTTTTATAACTATCACTACGTTCATCCCATAAAATTGTGTTGATTCTACAAAATCCATATTAACAATTGTCGGATAGCGCGATCAAAAACAAACCAGTTTGTTTTCAATCGATCAGGCGTTGCTATATCGCGTTGACTGCTCGACATCGGTAGGATCGGTGTATGGGTGTTCCTCAGGGATCCATACTGGGACCGATTCCTCTTTTTGCTATACATCAATAGATTTGAAATTAATATACTCCCCTCAGATTTCGCTGCGTATGCGGACGATATATCCATCTTAAAGTCATAGACAAATATATTAGTATTAGAACAAGAAACCGAGAAATTACTGGTCCCCGCTTGCTAATTTTTTAATAACTACGATCTATATTTCAACGCTAAGAAACCCCAGGTAATTCGTTTTCATAACTATAAACAGCCATCAGTTGAATTACAACTGGATTTTAATAATGCAGTCTTGGAATTTACTTTGATAAACAAATCAACTGGATGTCACACTGTGAGGGTATAATTTCAAAGTTACACTCATCCTATTACATGTTAAAGAACTTGAAAACAGTGGTAGATGTTGGCCAGCTTGTAAATATCTATTATGCACTAATTGAATCGCGTCTTCGATATGGAATCTGCTTGTGGGGCATCTCTACCAAGTCAAAAGATGTATTTATTGCACAAAAGGCAGTTTTGAGGTGCATTTTCAACATACCTTGTAGAGAAACCTGCAAAGAAACTTTTAAATCCAATAATATTTTGACTCTCGCTAGTTTATATATATATATATATATATATATTTATATATATATTGTTATGTTATGTTATGCCAGTTATAAGTTTTAAAAGGAAAAAAAACCACAAAAAGAATAATTTCTAAATAGTTATTAGTTTCAAGAGATTGTTTTTACATAATTTTGGAAGTTCTATTTATTTGTAAGCCTATGTATAATATGGATAGATAAAAATGTCAAAATACTATAACACAATCAATTTCATACACTGTCATAATGATTATAACCCATAATTGGTAAAAAGACAACAAAAATTTAAAATTTTCATGAATAAAAAGTGATCAACACATTTATAAATTTGAAACATACAGTATATGAAATTGTAGCTAACTAAAAGTAGCCAATGGTAGAACAGCAAACTTCTTGATGAGAATAGCCAATCAGGGAATAGATGGTCATATGGAAAATTGGAAATTGTGAGAGAATAACAACGGGGTGATGTCATAAGCAATTATTATTGAAATTTGTACATAGTAATAAGAATGGGAAAATAGTTGTATATATAAATTATATAAGATGAACCCAAACAGTGAAATGTGACAATTTGGTGCGCGAATTCAAAAATTCAAATGAAAAAGAAGAAGGAAAATTGGTATCCAAGGGAGCAACAAACAAAGCGACAAAGAGATCGAAAATAAATTTACAAGGGAATGCCACGCAACATTTTGAGAGAAAGAAAAATGAAATAATTCCAACATTTGAAGAACAAAACCAATATTACCTTAATTATACAACATATCCAAGTGTCCAAAGCTGCATTTCTGCATATGTATGGTTCCTGATTTATGGTATTGGAGTTCCTGATAGCGCTTGTAGTGAGAAGGGATCCAATTTCAGGGCATATCTTGAACACCGACAGTTCCAGCCAGGTATAAAAACTTTAATAGTGCACATCCGGTCCTGAACAATTTCACAAATAACATATCTCACATCTGAAGAACTTTATTTCACTTTATTTTGAACCATAAAAGAAAAATTCACTCTCAAGGAAAAAGTGAGGTTCTGTCTATCTATCCATGATTTGATTTTAATGATTATCCGTGAATATTTGTGGATTCACATTAGAATAAGTTATTTCTCGTAGGCCAGGTAAAATTAAGTCTTCCTGAATAAAGGAAATAATTGCTTTTTGATACTTTGTTGTTTGTTTTCCTACAATGATCAACAATCATAACAATGACCATTGAATAAACTGAAATTAGACAGCAGTGGCTAGTGGCTCTATTGCCTGAACCGGCTATCTGAGGTAAGAGGCGTACCAACTGTTGCTTAGCCGTGGTGAGAAAAGTGATAACAATTGGCAGCAGCGTGACGAGAGAACAGTGACGTTCACTAGCAATTATTATTACAGTATACAATACATATACAGGGCAAAAATGTCTATCTATATCATATCAATTTGGCTCACAAAGAATAGCAAAAACTATTAGCAATTTTTCATTATATAACAACAACTATTATTATTCAATTCATCATAATATAACAAATTGGCACCCAAAGTGTGGGGTGAAATAATAACAAGATAATTTGATATATCATCATTACATAACAATATATATATATATATATATATATATATATATATGTATATATATATATTTATATATTTGAAATTGCATGTTATATTTATTGAAACAACCTATTTCAAGCTCAATAAAGTCTTTCATAACATGAACACACGCCAGAAAGGCTTAATTCAGGCACAAATTGGAAAATACAAGATAACCCAAAATGCACCTAACTATATAGGACCACATCACTAATCAAGTTTGACTCATCAAATCAAGTTTGACGCTTAAAATGTTTGAAACGCGCCTCAAAACGTTTTTGGTGCAAAATAGTTTTCATACTGTGCAAGATTTCTTGAACTGTCCGGTACAGTAATATTTCTTTGTATTGTTTTTTGTTTCTGTGTTACAGTATGTGTATGTGTTTGTTAAGAATTTTGACGTTTCCGACACATGAAAAACGATGTATTATCATTTTCAATTAAATTTTATAATATTGTCTTGAGGAAATACAAGAGAATTGAACCAATCAGGACACATTCCCTATAACTATAGGTGTTTGTTCTTAAAGCGACAGAGCAATGTACGCGACGCGATTTCAAAAAAAACAATGCCAGAGTCCTTTTCCATCGCGCGAGCACATTTGAAGTTATTCCCTGCGTCATTATTTAAGTTTTATTTTTCCATCGCCCGACCAGCGACAATCGCCGACGCCCGCTTGCGCGATGGATGTCCAAACAGGACACGGCCTAAGCCGCGAAAAATCATATTCGATCTATACGAATTCGTGATAATGTCATGTGTTTCGTCGTGAAATTCCAATGGAGTTTGTTCACACCAGTGTCGTTTCATAAAGATCATAAGTCGCATAAAATCCTTGTATTCAACTGATGAAATGGAATATTTAGTTTTTTAACTCTTGAACCGTGAAGTTCGCAAAAAAAGAATGTTTCCTTGGAAATATACGTCGATCTAGAGGTTCCTTCTATTGTTTGGATTATGTTGAAATCTTATGTCATGATGTCAAGGAAAATGTTAATTCCTCACAATAATAGTGTTCGAATTTCAAATTGTTTTTTGTTTTAAAATAACAATTTGAATGAAAATGCACATTTTCACTTTTAGATTTTCTTTTTTGGGTCTTTTCAAAATATCTATCACATGTAATTCAATGTCCAGCGTGGGTTTAGCTGGGAAAATAGTTGTTTTCTCTTGGATATTCACAAAAATAAATTTTTATCGTGGATTTTATCGTGTTTCTATTCAATATTCAATTGAGAAAGTTTCCCTTTTCAACATAAATTTGGACCTGGAGCTGATGCCCAAAAAGGCCAACTCATTTGCTACAAGAATGGCAACCCTTGAAAGGTCAAATTACATAATTGATGAAAGGGAAATGACGGTCATAGCGCTGGTAGTGGATACGTTATCGCAGGACCAAGTAGCGAACTTGTCGGATAAATTACGGATTTTGAACGATTTGGTACACCAAAAATTTTGCATTTTTCGGTAGTTTATGAAAAATAATCCGGCGGAAGCAAAATGCCATACTCATGCGGTGTCACTTACAGCCCGCCATACCAACCGAAACAGGTATTTTTTCTCAAACGATTTCCGACAGTCATTTTTGTTTCAAATAATTCGGTTTAAGTACATATTCATGAAAATCGCCATACCGTTTTGACGGATATATATAGTCGCCATACTGCCGTAAAGTAGTCGATTTTTTTGAAGTTGCCGAACGATTTCCTACAGTAATGCATTCCAATTTTTTGAAAGTTTATGATACAATGTGACCGTTAATATTGTGGGGAATCCCACTCATATATATATATATATATATATATATATATATATATATATATATATATATATATATATACTATACATATATATATATATATATATATATATATATATATATATATATATATATATATATATATAGGGTGGCCCACCACATTCGCCTCGGTATTTCTACGAGAAATGAAGAGAGTTAGGGAAAAACATTTAGCACAGTCATATGTGGGTACATGAGGAGCATATTCCAAAATTATTTTGAAATATATAGGGTGATCCCCAAAAAAATTACATACCAAAGTTATATTTTTTCTTATGGAACACCCTATATTTTTTTATATTTTTAGATACTATAGACAAAATAAAGGTGAGTTACTACTATATTTCCCATACTTAAAACTGATCGTTTTTGAGAAATTTTGAGAAATTTAAAAATACAGACCATAATTTGAAAATTGTTTTCACCCTGTAACGTGTAACGAGCTGCTCGTGATTAAATGTACTGCTTAGCTCAAAGGTTGAAGTTAACTACTACATGAAATTTTTAATGCAATATTATACAGAGTGGCGAAAAAAATTGCCTCAAAATTTGGACACACATTTAATTAAATAACTTATTAAAGTTGAATGGAAGACCCCGTATTTAGTGGCGTAATTTGACGCAGAATTAGATTCCCTTCAAAACTATATTAGGGTTCCCTATACCTATCTCTTCTGCTTTTTACACAAAAGGCGTTTTTATATTTTACTTATGAGTAATTTTTTTATCTCAAAAATGAAACACACTGTATTGTAATGAAAAGCTTAAAAAGCGTTTTAAAAACCTTTTCATTAAGGAATACGTAGATTTGCTAGAAGCAGAAGTTTACATTTTTGAAAATACGGTGTATCTAAAGTAAAATGCTGGCAAATGTAAAAACTCAGATTTATTGCCCTTTCTGAAATATTAAAGCATTCTTCAAAATAAGAAGATGCACGTGTCTTAATTATTGAGGCGAAATATGTTAAATTCGCTTGTTTCTTAGCAAATTAGACTTCATATTGAGCTAAATACCAAAATTACAATATGGGGTCAATAAAAACATACATTTACGATTTCCTATAAAACCTATTATACTATTTTTTTAATAATAGTAGGCTCTGGCCTAGATGACGTTAATTATTATTATGAAACAGAAAGTATTTGACAGTGACACAACTTGTTAATCAAACCATTATCATTGTTTTAACTAGTTTAAAATTATTGTCTTTTTGAAATATTGTAAAATGAGAACTTATCCCCAGGAAGAACGAATTGATATGATTTTGATAATCGGTGAGTGTGAAGAAAACTGTTTATTAGCGTCAAGAGTAAGATGTCTAAAAACCCTGGTGAATGAACTGATTCGATATTGTTTAGATTTTCGAGGGGACACCACCTGTTACTTCAACAGAGCTTCTCATTCTGTGGTAGATGGCGCAGTCCAAAAATGTTTGTCTATATTCTCGCTTAATGTCAGAACTTAATTTCTGACATCTGCAGCATCTTATATGAAATTATTTTCAGTGTTCTGTCGGTATCTATGCGTTTTCCATCTCATTGATTTGAAATCTAGCTTGGCTTATTCCTGAGTTTGTTCTTTAAAAAAATCCCTCGTTCATCAATTCATTAGTGCGTGAGGAATTGTTTATTTTCAGGTAGTGTAGTGTGTAAGGATACTTTTTGTAGAATGGGCCACATTTGTATTTTTTGTGGACAGTATAAAGCCGCAGATCCGTATATGTATTCAGTACCAAAAGCAAGTACAAATCTATTGACTAATGATATTTCCGCAGTTCATCATATTGTATGCATTGCATTTTATATTTTCTGCAATTTAATGACAATTTCATTTCCAATTTTCCGTCTGTCAAAATGCAGTTATCCTCAAATTCAAATGGTACGAAAAACAACACGACAGTGCTTTTTTGTGCAATGTTCGGGGCTTCTAATTCTAGATTTCCTATTGGTGAAGTTTGACAGATTTCTCTTTTCAACCAATAGCAAAGCTAGAATTAGAACCCGCGAACAGTTCGTCTCAAAAAGAAATCTGCGGAAATAAATATACCCTGTTACTGAATTGAAACTAAAATGAAATTGGCGCCATCTGATACACTAGTAATCTCTATTATCAAGTAGGCCAAGTGTCGCCAAGTCGATCCCAAACTTCTACAGGTATAAGTGCAAGCACCAGGGTTTTTAGACATCTCAGTCAAGAGTATATGCCCAAAGGTATCCTAACAGGAGTCATCCTAACAAGCGTTCATTGGAAAAGTTGTTGCAGCTTTTCCGAAGAACAGGCAGTGTATCTTATAATAAGCAAGAACGGCAAAAACCGGTTACTGGAAATGAGGAAAATGAATATTTAGTGATGTTATCTCTAGTTGAACACCCTCACACAAGTCAGCGAAAAATATGTGAAACAACTGGAATAAGCAGACAGAGTATCCAAAGAATAATTAAAAAGTACAAATTCCACCCGTATCGCATTCAACTACATCAACAGCTTTTTGAAGAAGATTATGATCGACGACTGAATTTTTATTTATGGGCTTTAGAAAAGTTTGGTGATGAAGAAATTTTTTCGATTATGTGCTTTTTCCGATGAGTCAACTTTTCATAACAACGGATCAGTTAACAGACATAACTTTCACTATTACAGTGACGAAAACCCTAATATTTTTAGAACCCTTGATCACCAGCACAGATGGTCTGTTAATGTGTGGGGTGGAATAATTGGAACGCAAGTAGTAGGTCCTTACTTTTTTGATGGTCACTTAAACGGCGTCATGTTTCTCGGATTTATTAGGGATAATTTGCCTGTGCTGTTGGAAAGTATACCTATTAATATTCGTCAACGGATGTGGATGCAGCTAGATGGTGCTCCTGCACACTTTGATAGACGTGTTAGAAACGAGTTAGATCGACAATATCCAAATAGATGGATAGGACGAGGAGGTCCACAGAACTGGCCAGCCAGGTCTCCGGACCTTACAAGTCCCGACTATTTTTTATGGGGATATATCAAAAGTATTGTTCACGATACACCGCCAACGACACCTCAGGATATGAAAGTACGTATAAGAAATGCGTTCCGTTCCATACCGCAAAATATGTTATCCAGAGTTCAGCACTCATTTCAAGAAAGAGTTCGCCTATGCATCGAGAATAATGGACACCATTTTAAGCATTTATTAAAATAATTAACTATTTAAGATTCTTAATGTTTCGATAAAATGACTTCAAAAATGCTTTTTAAGCTTTTCATTACAATACAGTGTGTTTCATTTTTAAGATAAAAAAATTACTCATAAGTAAAATATACAAACGCCTTTTGTGTAAAAAGCAGAAGAGATAGGTATAGGGAACCCTAATATAGTTTTGAAGGGAATCTAATTCTGCGTCAAATTACGCCACTAAATACGGGGTGTTCCATTCAACTTTAAGAAGTTATTTAATTAAATGTGTGTCCAAATTTTGAGGCATTTTTTTTCGCCACTCTGTATAATATTGCATTATAAATTTCATGTAGTAGTTAACTTTAACCTTTGAGCTAAGCAGTACATTTAATCACGAGCAGCTCGTTACACGTTACAGGGTGGAAACAATTTTCAAATTATGGTCTGTATTTTTAAATTTCTCAGAAACGGTCAGTTTTAAGTATGGGAAATATAATAGTAACTCACCTTTATTTTGTCTATAGTATCTAAAAATATAAAAAAATATAGGGTGTTCCATAAGAAAAAATATAACTTTGGTATGTAATTTTTTTGGGGATCACCCTATATATTTCAAAATAATTTTGGAATATGCTCCTCATGGACCCACATATGACTGTGCTAATTGTTTTTTCTCTAACTCTTCATTTCTCGTAGAAATACCGAGGCGAATGTGGTGGGCCACCCTGTATATATATAAAGTACGGGCGTTTGCCTATATTAAAACCCAATTATGAAATTAGCGAACAAATTCTCCGAGCGGATTAGAACTCCAGCAACGCCATTAAATTGTTTGGAATTTTGCCATTATCCGAAATAACGGTCATTACAAAAAATTTAACAGAATAGGAAACTCCTATCGGGATTCCTCAACGATTACAAACAAATTATCATACAATTATCAAGACAAATTGCGTGGATATAAAAACCAGTCCACCGATATTCAAAATCAATTCACTCCAGAAATTCAGTCAAGAATTTAGTCCAGTGTCAGTCTAAATATTCAGTCGAGAACGAATTACGTCCAGTTCACCATTTCAATATTCGAATTACATAGTGATAACTCGCAGTGCAACTTAATCACAACTCACAGACAACCAGTTCCTCGCGACTTTGCTCTTACAAGGTAGAAACGCCTCCGCTTCATAATCGTAAAGCAATAAACATATTCTATCAACGTTAGCTAAAGTGTACGGCTCTGCCACAGAAATAAAAGTTTTATAGGGGTAACGGTTACAAGCCAAAATATATTAGCCATACTCCTGGTCAACTGCAAAAGTAGTGCCATACTTGAAAGACGTTGTTTTCAAAACGTTTTTAGAATACGATTGGGCAAAACGTAAAATTATTTACTACAGTATTGCATCATTGTATTCAGTTTACTTCAATATAATTGTAGCTAAAAAAAATACTGTGACGATGATGCTGTAGGCTGCCACACTCGTGTAAAGATGAGGGAAAAAATAATTAAAATATTTGCTACAGTATGACGTTTTGATATGAAAATATGACTCGTAAAAATTGTGCCATACTTATTGTGAAAGAAAAAAGTTTTGCTTCCGCCGGATTATTTTTCATAAACTACCGAAAAATGAAAGATTTTTTGTGTACAAAATCGTTCAAAACACGTAATTTATTCGACGTACTACCAGCGCTATCACCTTCATTTCCCTTTCATTAATTATGTAATTCGAACCTTCAAGGGTCGCCATACTTGTAGCAAATGAGTTGCCCTTTTTGGACATCAGCTCCAGGTCTAATACCCCCAAGAGGTTATCTTGAACTATTGAAGATAGTAACTGAAGGTTATATTTGAGTTGCAGATAATTCCACATCTGATTTTATGAACACCATGTTTATATTTTCTAGTGTCCGACCGAAGCTTCGTTTTCGGCCAAAAAAATCATGATTCGGCCATAAACCAGCTGAAGCTTCGGCCAAGCAAAAAATCAGAAGTTCGTGGATTTGTCGCGCGTCATTCGGCCTACTTCGTAAAGCTCGGCAATATCAGGTGACGTTCGGCTAACTTCGGGGTGAATCGAGTCCACTCGTGGTTTCACTCAGCTGACATAAACGGACGCGATTTTGTTTTGAAGTTGTGAAGCGAGGTAAGGTTGTATTTTTTTCTTCACGCGCATAAATTAATGGGTAAGTAATTACTTTTATTTGTTCTTGACTTTTGTTTTTATTTCCGACATGCATATAAAATTAAAGGTATTGATATGTATTGTGTTGATTGATTATATTATATAATCAATCAATACAACAAGAAATACACGAAATTTTGAATCATCTAATGGAATTATCGTGTTTTACTTCTTTTAAAACCTATATTTGCTCTTTCTCTCCCTATGTGTAAAATAAACAAACAAGATTTCAGTGTACAGCTGAAATATTAATATTTTTTATTAATGTCTAAATCATTTTCGTTTTCGGCCGAAAATAAGACTAAAGCCGAAGTCTTTTTCGTTTTCGGCTGAAAATCCATTTTCGGTTGGTCACTTATACTTTCAAACAAATCTAGGAAAAAATGCAGTTCAAAAAATTTAAATTACTTTTTGATCGCCGAGCGGTTGCCAAATTAAATTAAATTCTGAAAATTCAAACTTTTGTGCGTTCAGAAATGAAGATAGAAGTTTCTGATTTCGAGAAGGGAAATATTCTCAATTGAATATAATTTATTTTTTCTGAGTTAAACGACATATATTGAATTTATTAAGCTCATTTCGATGAATTATTCCTAGGGCTTTTTTATGTCTCTGAATTTACTGATAAAATTACATAAAAAAGAATATTCTGGGTTCTGGGTTCTAGGGTATTTTTTCATTTATATTATAATGAAAACAAATCAAAATTGAACGTTTTCTGAACTGCACTATTACTTAATTGAATGATAAAAAATTCAAATCAAGTGCAAAATTCAGGTTGGCAAGGCCTATATATATATAATTAGAACAAAATGCTCTCGAGAGATGGGTATCTTTTAAAATCTAGACTTAAACTAACTTCTCTCAGCAAAATGTACATATTCCTCGTCTATAAACTCAAACAGGCTGCAGATATCTGCTAATATATCTAGCCTCATAAATACAGTGGTCATAACGCTTACAGAAAATATATAAAATAGTCCAGTAATAAAAAATAACTACGATATATGATTGACAATTATGTTTTCTTGATATGCCACAGAATAAACTATCTTCCATATAGTTTCTTACTCAACTGTTACCTAACTATTTACTCAGGAAAATATTTTCGAAGTCTTCATTTGAATACCTCAAATGGCGTTTCATGTCGATAAAATAACTTATTCACCCATATCTACCGGTGATCCTGATTAACTCTTAGCGAATTATCTCACCCTATCTTACTGGACTAACCAGCCACATGTTTTGGAAACTATAATTTACAGAATTTTTGCGTTCTGTCCAGAAATATTGTCTTAAATAAATCTCTACAATATTGAAGGGTCGTCCAATTTTGAGCCATTTAAATATATTTAATATAAATATATTTATATATAAATATATTTATATATATAAATATATTTATATATATATATATATATATATATATATAAAATTTAAAATATTTTTTGCAAAAAAATGGCCTAAGAAAAATATTTATATAAATCTCTTTCTTATGTAGTCAAGCTTTCGAAAATGTTTATTTTCATTATCAAGACAAGCTGTGGAGAAAAAAGAAAACACAATTGTGAAATACGATTTTACACAAATCTATAGAACTTACTAAGGTGAGGTTAAGTGAAGACAGCGAACTAATCACCATGACCCACTACTAGTAATATATATAAAAAAAAAATTATATATATTACTAGTAGTGGGTCATAGTGATATGATTTTGAAAAGTTCCTCAATCACGAAATGGTGATTTAAAATTTCCAATTTTTTTTTTTTTCTCCACAGCTTGTCTTGATAATGAAAATAAACATTTTCTAAAGCTTGACTAAATAAGAAAGAGTTTTTCTTTTCTCATAGGCCATTATTTTGACTGCAACCTCAAGGAATATCCTTTCTACAAAGTTTATTTCAAATCCATAGTTATTTTCAACTAGTCCAGTCACGAGACTACCCTTTTTCTATATATATATATATATATATATATATATATATATATATATATATATATAAAACTAAAAATATTATAACTGGCGAAAAAAAATTCAAATTTCATACCTATAGAAACTTCAAATATCTGAACGAAAATGATTTCAGAAGAGACTTATATAACATACCTTTTTTTAATATTTATGATCAAGAGGGAGTTGATGAGAAAATTTCATTCCTGGTTAATTGTTTAACGAACCTTTTTGATAGACATGCACCATTAACATCATCAAGGATAACTAAAAAGCCTGCTCCCTGGCTGACAGGGACTCTGAAAGAAATGATGGAAATAAGGGACAAAGCTTTAAACAGATATAAGAAATCAAAATCATTAGCTCATTTTCAGTTATACAAAGACATGCGAAATTACACAAATCAGGCAGTCAAGAGAGAAAAAAGAGCTTATTTCGCTTCTGAATTCAGTAAGAATGATGAGAAAAATTTTTGGAAAACGTTAAAATCGAATAATTTTTTACCCGATAAAAAACGCGATATTCCAGACAATTTGAAAAATCCAAATGAGCTCAACAATTTCTTCATTAATTCTATTCCTTTTCAGGAGCCGCCGGTAGAACTCATTTCCTTTTATAGGGAAAATAAGCTGATAGACCATGATTTCAAATTCCATGAAGTAAATGATATGTTCATTTTCACAACTATTTCTAATATTAATTCAAATGCAATGGGTAGTGATTTTTTGAACATAAAACTAATTAAAATGTGCTGTCCACATATTATTCCATACATAACACATATTATCAACTTCTGCCTCATGAATGAGATTTTTCCATCTGTATGGAAGAGGGCGCTTGTGAAGGTGTTGCCTAAAAAACGAATCCATCAAGTTACAAAGATCTACGTGCTATAAGCATATTACCAACCTTATCTAAGCTACTTGAAAGAGCCATTGAGGAACAGCTGAAAGAACATATTAACCATTTCTCCATACTTCCGAATACCCAATCTGGATTTCGTAAAGGTTACAGCTGCACAACTGCCCTGTTGCATATAGTTGATGATATTATAAGATCCAGTAACTTGGGCGAAAACACTATTCTAGTTCTTCTAGACTTCAGTAGAGCCTTCGATACAATCAATTACAATTTAATGTTGTCAATATTGGGTTACATTGGAATATCTAACAGTGCAGTATCTTTAATCAGATCATTTCTCAATTACCGTCAACAAATTGTCTCTATTGACGGAAATCACTCGCAATATTTAAATCTACGCTGTGGAGTGCCCCAAGGTTCCATTTTGGGACCCTTGCTATTCGCCATTTATACTTCGCAGCTAATGAAATGCCTTCAGTTTTGTAATATCCATCTGTATGCAGACGATACAGTTGTATTATAGTTTTTCCTCGGACATGGTGGATGATGCTTGTAGTAGAATAAATAGTGATTTGAACTCATTTGTGGAGAAAGCCTCTGATCATTGTCTGATGATAAACAATAGTAAATCTAAAGTCATTGTTTTTGGTCCCAAGCATACAAGGAATTCTGTTCGATTCCACACTAATATAAAGATAAATGATGAGCAACTGGAGGTAGTACATGAAGCAAAGAGCTTAGGGGTAATTTTAGATGAATAATTTTAGATTTGAAAAGCATGTAGCTCAAATTATCAATCGTGCATATTATTCACTTAAAGTTATTTATGGCAACAAGTATTTTTTACCACCTAAAGTGAGGTCAACATTATGTGAAGCCTTGGTCCTATCTGTTTTCAATTATGCTGATGTATTGTATGGCCCATGTTTAACCGTTCAGTTCAAACAAAAAATCCAAAAGGTTCAGAACTCGTGCCTACGATTTATTTTTGGTATCCGAAAGAGAGAGATATCTCACAAATTGAAAGCTATCGGATGGTTAGACATGGAAAATAGGAGAAAACTACATGCTGCCACTTTATTCCACAAAATAATCATGGAAAAAAACCCTCCTTACCTGCATGAAAAGATTTCTTTTAGAACTGACGTGCATAATCTTAATATAAGGCACAAAGGCCGACTTACCCCTCCAATATTTCGTTTGGAGATTTTTAGGAGATGTTTCACGTACCAGATATATGCATTGTATAACGGCATTCCTGATTCAATCAAACAGAAAAATCTTTATCAGTTCAAAAATGATTTCACTGAATTTCTTTTGCGGTAACTGATTCTGACATTCAAACCACCTATCTCATCTCATCCCTATGTTAAGATCACCCCTAATCATAACTATGGCGATTATATTGTTTATTTTTTTAAATTTACTTACCAATTGGAAATAAATTATTACCTTTATATTCCTAAGAGTAGCATTGAGCGATATGTTCGAGGTTGAGTGGAAGAGCAATTTCCATGGTGATTCGTCACTATTGAAATTGAACTCCGCCTTTAATTTTCTTCCAAAGTTAAATATGCTATATATTTTTATTTTTATTCTAATGACTGTACCGTTGAAAAGGAAGAAAATAATAAAGACGATATTATTATTATTATTATTATTATATATATATATATATATATATATATATATATATATATATATATATATATATATTATATTTCTTAATTCCTTGACCACATGTT
The DNA here is from genome assembly GCA_018342105.1 of Gonioctena quinquepunctata. NCBI lineage: Eukaryota > Metazoa > Arthropoda > Insecta > Coleoptera > Chrysomelidae > Gonioctena > Gonioctena quinquepunctata. The sequence goes on along the minus strand of JAFIRS010001029.1, from coordinate 88,210 downwards.
TATTTTCTCGGAATAGAGACCTTAGTCAGTCTATGTATTTTTTTATTATTATACTACATTTTGACATTGTTTGTCATCTTCAGGTTAATTCTTAAAAATAATGTAAAACATGTACAGTTAAAAACATAATACGTTACATAACATCAAATATGATTAAAATTCAAGGAAACATACAAAACTTACATTATAATTTAACAGTGTTATTCTTTCATTATTTCGTGTTCATGTTTCACGATTGGACCGGTGTGAAGTTAGCCACATCCACAGGTATACTCGAAGAAAAAAGTTAGGTCAATACATTTTCAGCTTTTACCAAAGGAATTACGCGAAAAAAATTAAATCAAGCAATTCAATCCCAATAACATCATCCCACCCCTTTTACGCTTTGTCAGGCCTTCAGAGGGTGATATGGGGGTAGTTGCTGGAAAATAATTCAATAACTTTCCTAAATGAAAGAGTACCGCATTCTGCTTTTAGGGTGTGTTTCATGAAGGAAAAATAAATCGAACGACATCCCCCCTATAGTTTGTCAGCTCTTCAGAGGGTGGTAGGGGGGGTAGTTTCTAGGAAATAATTCAATAACTTTCCCAAATTCGACAATTACAAGAATTTTAAAAACATTCAGGGAATCTGGATCAGTTTCGAAAAAATACAAAGTGACACATAAACGACCGATAACTGAAAATGAAGAAACTGTTATGAATATTATGCTGTCTACGATTGGAAATCCAAGAATGTCGTTATCGCAATGAGGAGTAAATCTTGGTATATCCGATCGATCGAGATGAGTTCTAGGTAATAAATAAATTCAAACCGTATAAACCAAAATTCATACACACTTTGAAACCGAGAGATCCGGTTAATCGCTTGGATTTCTGTTTCTGGTTTCAGTCTATGATGGAAGATAATGGACTGTTTTCGAAAAAAATTCTTTACAGTGACATGTCACTTCAAAGCGGAATTCTTAATGACATTATTGTTGGACCAGTATTTTTCAGACAACCACTGAATTCTGCAAGATACTTAAGAATGCCGCAGACGTTTCTCTCCGATTATTTAGATGATATTCCTCTGGACATGAGAGCTGGAATGTATTTTCAACAAGACGGTGCATCCGTTCATTCTACGCTAGAAGTGAGAAGGTGGTTAAACAGAACATTTCCAAATCGATGGATTGGAAGATATTCCAATAACGCTTGGCCCGCCCGTCACCGGACTTCACTCCTTTCGATTTTTTCTTATAGGGATATCTCAAACAGAAGTCCATTTCAAAATATACGTCATTTGGAGAATACTATCAGGGATACTAAGATGATGCAATGCACCGCCATACGCAGTGTATTGAGAATGGAGGACTCCGCGTAGAATAAACCATAGGACATATTTGTTTCAAAAAATGTTAATTGTATTGTGAAAATAAATTAATTGGCATTCTGGCATCATACCTTGGAGACAATTCAGTTTTATTTTCTATTTGCAGCAAGATTTTGTGAAATTCCGTCACATAATTCAATTAATATGATTTTCCGATGGGAGGGAGAATTGAAAAAACATTCAGAGAGTGATATCATCATATCTAACAATATACCATTCGTCTATCATATTCCTTATGTTGTAGAGGGCAATGAGGAAAAAATGGGAAAAAAAGGTTAAATATGAAATTGGTCATAGATGGCTATGATTCGAATTTCTGGATCAACATTCGATTTTGAACAATATTTCCCCATGAATTTGAATTCTACCGTGAGAAATAAAGTGATGGGATCATATTATTTTGAAAACAAAGCATGGTTTTCTATCTCCCTCGTATAGGGTCGTATAAAATGTAATTTTGGTGTTTGCAATTCAGGTTGAGGATAAAGCAGAGGTTTTTATCACGAATGATTTTTTTTTTGAGAAATCAAGAATAAAAAAAGTTTTCCATATGCTGCGAACTTTATGCCGGACAGTGCATATATATATATATATATATATATATATATATATATAAACAAGAAACAAATGGTACTGAATCATCATGTTGAAAGTTCATGAAAAAAAACTTGTAACATTTCATTCAACCAATAAAAACATTTTTGTAGCACCAAAACACATCGAAGAAGAATGTGGCTTTAGTCGAAACGTTGGACATATAATAAAATCATTATTTGGAAAAAAAATATCATTTCCGTTACGAACCAAACCCCCAAGAAACAAGAAACTTAATTATATATTCTTGGTTCAAGTAAATTTCATCCTTTATATATATTCAAAATCGTTAAATGGTAAATGCAACAGGTAGTATTTCCATGAAATCTACCGAAAAATTATTCATCCGTATTTCCCAATTCGAATAATTCTCAGGATGTACAAAATTTTAAATTCTGATTATTCGCATACATGTACCATATCAGAATTTCAAATTTGTGTTCTGCACATGAATATAAAGAAACTTCCTTTCTGTATTCTTAGTACTGTAGTGAACCCGATAAAAATGAGATATAAATTAAACATGAGTATAGTATGAATGACATTCATCAATTTATATCGCTATAAATACTACATAGGTCGGCGAATAACAATAATTTCATATTATTTATAATTATTCGTGAATTGAAAAAAAAACTATATGTTTATTGATCATAGGATCGAATTGTAGAAAAAAATACATACATTTATTTGGAAAAAAAGTACATACATTTAGATTGATAAACTACAGCGTTATAGTATATCCATTCTCAGTTGAATAAATTCATCTTCCACTCAAAATATAGGGTTCGTTCAAAATCGTACATACTATGAAGGAAAGCGGAAAGATAAATAAAAATGATTCCCCGTATAGAGTATATAGTAGACCAAATTGAGTGAAATCTGTTCGCCGCGTAAAAACCAGCCGATAACTTCGCTGACAGCTTATTGCATAAATTAGCGTAAACCCCCACGGATTACTTTATTGGGTTTGAGGTTGAATCTATTAGTAGAACAGTGGTGTGGTGTGTCTGGGCAGAGGCAGCCATGTATGGTCCTACTGCCTGAAACCAAGATTTTCTTGTAGTTGGATCTCTTGGATCAAAAATAAACGATTTATTAGGTGCACTCTCTGAGGAACGCAGACAAGTGGGTACAAAACACGTTTTCTTCATAACTACTGATAAATCCTATAAATAATTGATAAAGATAAATATCACTCAAAATTACAATTTATGTTTGTTGTGCCTACCCTGAATTGATGAAAAATATAAATGGTAAATAACTTGAGAACAATTCAAACAAGTACTCTTTGCCACAAAGTATAAACAAAAAGCTGGGTTATATTGACAAATAACACGTATAGTTTATAAAAGTAGAGACAACAATGAACACATATATGTTGTTCTTCTTCTAGCCTACTAGGCGCTGTTGCCAATTTGTGAACTAGAAACAAAGACATTTAAAATTTAAAACCCCATATTTGAAAAATTAATTTAGATACTTTCTGCAGCGAATTTGAAAAGTTTATAAATGAATCTCATAATCATTAAGTTTAAACTTGCATTTGCTGGAGAATTCCCCATTTTCATTCGGAAGGTGTCTAATATATTTTGTGAATACTCAAATCTATAGAGTGCTTCCCAATGTTTTAGTCACTTGATCAACATGGAAGTTCCATCTCAAGTGTCCACTCCTGAATATTCGATTTTTTCTGCTGATCGAATTATTATATCGTTTTCGATATTCAATGTATCATATTGGGGTAGTGAATTGACAGCACAAGAATGGAAGAAGAATATTTTTTCTTTATTTATTGATAGTTTTTTATCAGTAGAGCATTCAAAGAATTTACTCCACCACCACCAGATGGTGCTAGTGGCGGCAACGATAAATACCATGGAGGAGGGAGATTCTCTTTATTTCACTTTCATCGATTCATATTCATTCAATGACATTTGGTATATTCAACTTGATATTTACGTTAAATTAACGAATATGGAAAAAAAAAATTGGAAGTCGAAAATTTGTTATATCAAAACATTTTTACCAATAGGTCGAAGGTATATAGTAAACGATTGTGTTAATAGTGTCCCTATCTTCCTGACGGACCCCTGGACGTGAAGAGTATGTACTTGTCTATTCCTGTTGTACGTTCTTCTAATTCAAGTTCCCTTATTTCTTTTTGTTTTGATAAGTTTTTTTTTCAAGGAATACTACATACTCCACTTGTTTTTAGGCGAATGACGAAATGTCAAAGCAAAAAAAATAGTGTCCCTTCCTACCTATTCCTACGATACAGTATTTTTGTGAAATTTTTATTTTTACTCGTGTAAAACAACCGAGAACCCCAAAATATTTCTTTTTTTTCTTTTAATGGGCTGTGCCCAAGGGCAATTTACCATCCCCAAAATATTTGATTTGCTGAAATCAGATGAAATTATGTGTGTTGTATCAACTTTCTCCTCGAAATTCATTTATGTATTTTTATGGGTTCAATATTATGTTGTCAAATATGGAGTCGGTTTCATAATGAACCTGCGAGTCGATTTTTTTTACAATTTCTCATTTTAACCTTTTTACTGATATTTGTATTTCCTTAGTATAAGAACGTACGGAGGTCACATAAAAAACCATTGACATGGAGGATGAAATGGTACACACTTGAAAGTTAATTTGATTCTTTTTTCATTCATTTTTCAAATTCCATCGATTATTCAATGTGATGTTCAAATGTTGAAAAAGGATGAGCAAAAAAAAACATCGATAAAAATCATAGTCCAGTTCTGGTATTGTTCCATTTGTTTTATAAAACCTGATCGAAAGAAGTTCAGGGTATTTCTATTGAACTCTACCTATTATACTGCCCGAACATTTTGTAGTTTCCAGAGTTTTACCAGCGCTTTTATAATTCGTCAATAATAATACGTTAATGACTCACGTACAATAACAAAGTTTGAATTTCAAATTAATTTATTTTCTCCGCAGTAGTTTTCATTATTTGTGATTTTGGATGTTGTTTATTGATTACATATTTATTTCATTGGGTGTTCCATTATGCAAAACAATACAAAAAATGACTCATTGATTGTTACCAACTCGGATAATTCTCAGGATATCCAAAATTTATAAATTATTCGCATGCTGTACTATATCAGAAATCGGTTGTACACTTTGCCTATAAATTAATAGAAATATATTTTTTCCAATATTCTTAGTACTTTAGTAGTATGGAATAAAAATAAATAAATTATGTAATCAAACATGATCATAGTATGAATTACTTTCATTGATTTATATAATAATAATAATAATAATAAATTTATTATCCACATATTATACATATGGATAAATGGCTACAACTGGTTCAGTTGTGGACCCTCCCACCTCTGTTCTTCCACCAGTGCCAGTGAACAAATCGAGTAACTAAATTTGAGTAGCAAATGATATTTGAAAAAGAGAGAACTAGAGAGAGAGAGAAAAAGAGAGAACTAGATAGGAAGAAAGTAGAGAGTGAGAGAAAATAGGTGAAGAGGGGTGGAAGAAAGAAACGTGTATACATTTGTAAGATTATTTTTGTAATGATAAAAGATATTTTCTGTATTTAACTTTGAATGATTTTGTAGAGGATGATAATAAAGAAGGATCTAATCTATGCAAATTGTTGACACAGACCGCGACGCCATAGAAGAACGATCTCTTGAAAATCATTTTTTCATGCCACGGCACACGAAGAAGGTTTTTTTTTCGGATATTCAAATTATGAACATCTGTTCTATAAGTAAGTTTGTTATGTAAGTAGGGGGTGTTTTTGTCATATAGATTTTATGGCCTAAACATGCAAAATGTAGAGTTCGACGGTTATACATATTCAACCATTTCATTTCCCTAAACTTCCCGGAGATGTGGTGATATTTTCCTTATTCCATGAACCAGTCGGACACAAGAATTTTGAAGTTTCTGAAATCGTCTAGATTCATCACTGTCTAAGCAGGGGCAGTGATTGAAGTGTGATAATACAAGTGAATCACATAACATTTTTTTCAGTTCACACAAGAGAAATTGTCGTTGAGAATAAATCAGTTTCAGTGTGGCATATGCAATTCTGAGTTTAGAAGATATATGTTCTTTAAATCTTAATTCAGTGTCAAGGATTAGACCTAAATTTTTCCAATGTGTTTCGATTGGAATTGAGGTATCTGCTATTTCAAGTAAGACTCTATCCTTAATGAGTGCTAAAGTGTTGTCATTACAAAATAAAAGAGCTGTTGACTTTTTTGTGTTTATTTTCAGACAGTGATGTCTCGAAGTATTGGATAACTCCTCCAGGTCACTGTTAATGCTCTGAATTGCTTCGGATACATCAGGATACTGAAAAAAAAATTATAGCTGCGTGTCATCCGCATAAAGGTGATAGTTACAAAACTTAAGCAAATCAGGGAGGAGTGATGTATACAGAGTAAAGAATAATGGGCCAAGAATACTACCCTGAGGCACTCCACTTGTAATTTTCTGGGAAGTAGATTTTTTAGTACCGATTTGTACAATTTGTTTACGGCCATTCAGATACGATGAGAGGAGAGAACATACTGTTTCACTGAAATGGAATATTTAAACATTGCTGCTAGAATATCATGATTCAACATGTCGAAGGTTTTCGAAAAGTCCAACAATATCAGCACCGATATTTTGCCTTCATCAATGGTTTTCAATAAATCGTCAACGACATCTGCAAGTGCCGTGGCACAGCTATACTTAGTACTTTCTGAAACCGGATTGCTTGATAGGTAAAATATTATTATTACTAACGAAGTCTCTAATGTGAAATTCGATTGCCCGCTCAAAAACTTTAGAGAGAACAGGTAAGATATTAATCTGCCTCAGATCACTATACTCTTTAGGTGAACTAATTTTAGGCAAATTTCCAGTCTGTTGGAAAATATCCCTTCAACAAACACTCATTCATAATGTGGACAATGATGGGAACGATTAGGGCACAGCATAACCGGATAATGATAATATTGAGTCCATCATTTCCAAATGCTTTACTACCAATATCATTAATGATATCAATTATAATTTCTTCATTTACTAGCTGAAATCTGAATTCGTCGCTGATATCATTAATTCTGTTGTTTTTATAAAAATTAAGTAGGTTATTGTCGAGTGGTAGATCCCCTAGTAACGTTTGTAAAAAAGTTATTTAGCTCCTCGACGGAATTTAGATGTGCAGGAATTTCAACATGTTTTTTTATGGATATGTTAAGTTTTTTTAGTTCTAACCATTTATCTCTCGAGCTGCAATTTTGCAATTTAAAGTTCAGATATGCCTTCTTTTCAGATTTAATGGCACTAGTGGTAAAGTTCCGTAATTGTTTGTAATATGACCAATGTTTAGGTAGCTGAGTTCTTCTAATTTTTGGGCCTTTAATTTTTGTTATCAGTTATCCAAGGTGAATAATAATTGTTTTTTTTTGTGCATTATCTCATGGGTGCATATTTGTCAAGTACTGTGTGTATATTATAATTCAAAAAAGAAATTTTTTCGTCGATATCATCCGTATCATAGATAAAATGCCATGGCTGTGACTGAAGGTCGTTTTGAAAATGTTCATGCTCAATATCACATAAATATCTATATGTTTCATTTGACTGGGGGGGGGGGGGGCAATAGTTTCTAAGTTTATTTTGCAGTTAATCGATGAGTGATCAGTTATCATGTCTCCTCCGACCATTTCCTCACATTGCTCAGTATCAAAATTTGTTATAAACAAGTCCAGTAACGAGGGACCACGTGTTGGTACTTTGATCAATTGTTTGCAGCCAAATGTGTCTAGAATATCATTGAAACGTATAGTGATGTTGGCGTCTGAGTCTAGCATGTTGATATTGAAGTCACCAGTACAAATAATATAATCGAAATTAGAAAAAATATTTTTGAGGATATTACCAAAATGATCCAAAAACTTTAAATTGTTGCCACTAGGTTGTCTTAAACATTCCCTATCGCGATTACATATTTGCCAAGCGAACTTTAATCCATATGTGTTCCATAATACCATCACATTCAGAGAATAAAGTGTCATATTTTAAAATATTTTTTACATATATACCCACGCCGCCGCCTCTGGTAGGTCTATCCTGACGAACAAACGTATATCCGTTTAAAGCTACCATGTTGCTAGAAATTCCATCGCTGAGCCAAGTTTCTGTAACTCCAACAATATCGCAGTCAGCGTCAACAATCTGGTTTTTAAATTCAGTAAAATGTGGGATGAGAGATCTTACATTCATATGAGAAACATTCAGCAGCATCTGGGAGAAGAGGGAAAGTAAAGAAAGAAAAGAAGAAAAATAAGGGAAAAAAAAGAAACAATGAGAAAAAGAATCGAATGATAGTCTAAAAATGGAAAATAGAGAGTGAGAGGCTTCTGTCGCGGAAAACAATCGGTGAAACTTATCGAGAGAAAATAATACTGAGCAAAAAAAAGAAGAGTTATATATACTCATATATATCTGCTTCTCCTCAAGTTCACTGACACTTGGTTATAAAACTTTTGTAGTGGAGAGCACCATGAAAAATTAACAAACAAAAAAAACCCAAATATTAAGTCAAAACGCAAAAAAAATACAAATCCAATAACAAAGCAAATTATATGCAGACATCATAAAACAGAACAAATTGCGGATCCAAGCTTTTTGGATCCAAGTATAACATGTGATATCAAGTTCAAACTTTATAAAAAAATACAATTTAAACAATTTAAAAAAAAAAAAATTCGTATTATAGAAAAAAAAATTCTAGATCCAAGCATTACTGATTCGAGTATACCATTGCAGGAAAGTAAAATTTAAGTACATAATAGAAAAGGGAAAAAAGAACAAAAAATAAAAAAAAAATCGACATTTGCACATGAAGAATAATCAAATATACTGTATTTAGCAGCTTATAAAAATAATCAATAATAGTGATAGTTTCAAAGTACTAGCGAACAATAATAGATTCATAAAATTTTTAGAAAAAATAAAGAAAGATATATACAAAAATTATGGAATCAGTTGAACATTAATAATAATCAAACATATTGTCTATTTAGCGGCTTGTAAAAATCATAGATAATTTGAGACAACCTGTTAATTGAAGAAAAGATTGATCAATGTGATAATTTTCAATTGCTAGTGAAAGGCACGAAAAAGAGAAGAAAAACAAAAATTAATTGAACTCGATGATAAAAAAAAGTTACAGTCCAATGAGGAACAGAAACAAAATAATCAAAATCAATCCAGTGATTCAACTCATTCCATTAAGTGCTTTTTCATTAGTTATTTTATGCACCAAGTTCGAAGGTAATATCATAAGTGCTGGGATTATGCTCATAAATTTCACAAATGTTCGAGTGCGATTTGGGTCTTATCTGACTATACCACGAGAGCGAAGCTTGAGTGGTATAATCTTTCATGATATGGTTCCAATTTGTACGAATTCAATTTCCTAGAAGTAAATTACTTTAGGAAAAATTCATAAATCTTCCAACACGAATGATTCTTGATGAGCATTTTTTCCCAATCCAAAATCATAATCTTAAAGCCTTGGTTTCCTCCAAAAGATAGCAGTCGCTGACGACTGCGATCGGGTAGCCGCCACCAGGTCGTTTAAACATCTCCAATGCATTAAATGTTCCTGTTTTCCTAGCTGCTGCCGAGTCGTTATAGCAAATAAAAAACTCACTTCGCTAACACAAACGTATATGCGAAGAAACGGAACGGAAAATAATGTGTACTACTCGTAAACATTCTCCGTCGGCGAACGGTACATCAAAAGACGATCAAAAGAGCCGATAGTCAACGTTGGTTTGAGTGACTGCAAGCCAATGATAATGCTTGTAGATGTGTCTATACGTTGAGACTAATAAATCACCAGTTTCAGGAGGTCTGAGTAAATTAAAGACAGTAGCGTCTCTGGTCTGGGATCGAAATAGGTTTTAAAATATTCTATAGTTGTGATGTGTTTTGTTGGAAAATATGGCTTTTTTCGACTATGGGAAAATGAAATTATGATAATCCGATTGCCTTACAGCAACTATAAACGCTAAATGGGCACAGCCTTATAAAACGAAACATTTGTTTAATGAGTTTTATTATGCCTTTGACAGCTATTACAGAATTATTGTATAAACATTTATATATAATTTATAGGAACTGTATAGAATCACCACCGAATAGTTTTATTAGATTTTTGTAATAATCATTCACAACTCCTATTCAGTTCATTATTTATCACTTAAGGAACTTTTATAAATCTCTAAAAAAAATTTTTATGGGAACTGATTTCTCATTCGTAATAAAACTTTTTTATCGCGTACAGGAACAATAATAAAATTCTGCAGTTTCTTAATGTATTCCACGGAAAATAAATAATCTTACCAATTTCACAAAAGAGATTTCTTTGTTGTTCTCGAGACAATTAAACATGTCAGGATTGATAATGTCTATACTTCGTATTGCGGTGGATCGCTTCTGCGTATTTATATTAATTAACACATCGTATATCCAACTATGAAGTTGATTCCGACTGCGGAGTGAATTTCACTGTGGATTATATGGTAGATACATATAATATAAAATTTCCAAGCGCTGTGGAATTTTTGAAAATTTCTTGAATTTACCAGAAATAATTAAAATTTTTTTTTTAGAACTCTGCTACCAATTTGATCAATTATTGTTGATTTCGCTACAGTAAACTTTTCTGAGCATAAGTTTTTCTTTTTATAGCTGAGGAATAGAGATTTTGTATGTTTTTGTTTTTGCCTTCAGAATGGTCATCACTAATATGCGATTCAATATGGCTTCATGTTATACAACACTTTCATCACAAAAACAGTGTCTCTATGGCATTTAACTTCGTTGGTGATTTCTATAACATAGTCACAATATATATTGTCTTTCAACTTCACAGAGACGTATTACAAAAAATTAAATTAGTTCTTCCGATTATTACTTTGAATTCTTTTGAAGAGTATGCAAAGGTACAAATGATTTTTGACAGGTAGTGTTAAAAAAGAACCGGCCTTTGTCCTAATTCCTCTTTGAAGTTTTTGTTGAATATCATAATTTTTTTATTTTGTAAATCAAACTGGATCCTGTCCTGTTCTGCCTGTCGTCCAGGAAAACACGGAATAAATGTATCTTTTAGCAGCAGTTTGCTTGTGCGCTAACAACGGAAAATTCTGCTTTTGTATAATAGCAGGTCGTGTAGCACTTATACAGCTAGCTTTACTTTGTGCCTTAGTTGTAGCACTTATAGAGCTTCACTGTTTTATTGTGATGCATTTGCAACACATTAGAGCAGCTGAAAACGTATATGCATTATTAACAAAACTAGATTAACCTATTTGGCTTTTCTGGGACACACTATATTCCAATAACCATAGGTTTTATTTTAGGCAACTCGTTATGTTGAAAATTATTAACCAAAACTCATATTTACTACTTCTGTATATTGGTAAACCATCCATGTTCACATTGACCGATATTGTTTTAGGTAAATCACTGATTTTACTCAAAGCCTATCTCAAACTAACTTCGAAACCAGATGCCAATAGTTGCCAGTGCCAACTTTTGTAATTGAAACTGTTTGATACGTTTTTAAAAGCGTTCTAGGATCTCCAAGAAGGATGCTTGCGAAGCGTTTATTGATATTTTTCAATAAATCTTTCAGAGCCAAATGGGATATGTTGAAGGAGACCGCCCATGATCTCAGATGATTTCTGAATTTCACATCTTTTTCCATCTCAGAAATAACATTATCTTTCTCCTCGTTAGAATAATCCAACTCTGAAACCCAGTTACTTTCGGTCACTTCGGTATCATTTGGCACGTTAGCTGCTTGTGTTCCACATATGGAAGGACTTTCATCATGCCCAGAGCTGGTTGAGTATTGATGAGTTATTAGATCAAAATTCTCTTCATTATCCAGATTGTTCACCTTCATACGAAAGTCCGCAGTTACGTGAAATTTTTTCTGATTGTTGGTCTTAACTTTTCTGCGGAAAGCGCCACTTCTCTTTAGTTTTTTCCATCTGCTCATTTGTGTTTTGACGCCATTTTACATGTACACAAACTTGAGAAAACAGAGACCGAACTAATATGAAAAACTACTGTAACAGTTTCATTTTATAAAAGTGATTTTCAATACCATTTTGTGTTTAATAACAGTTTATTATTCTATCACTTCTTTGTTAGACCATTCAGCAGCATATTATTCGTACTGTTATAGAATAGTTATTTATCCGTTTTTGTCGGGAGCATATCGCTTTCTGAAGTAAAAGAGTATCACAGGAAACACCAATACAACAATTTTGTAATCTGTTGATGAATTTTTATAAACCATTTATAAAACTTCCTGCGAAAGAACAGAACAGTACCTGATAATATCACTACAAAACTACTAGAAATCACTTCGGTCCTATAAGCTAAAATGTCGTATAACTTGAATTGTGTGAACGTTTAAGAAACTGTTTCAAGTTTATCCTTTAAGATGTTTTATAATTTCACTCTAAGAACGTTCTCAACAATGATCTTAACAACAATTTGATTTCAAAGAACGAGATAATAATGTTCGCAATGTTAATTTAACAGATTGTCTTTTCGACAGTCGCAATATAATGCCAATTAAACTGAATTGTTCTGTTACCTGAAAATTACAAAGCCAATTTGTTAGTTGGGTCGCCGGTCGCTTGACCGCTCTGGAAGCAGACGCACTTCCATTTCGTAACGAATTTGACGGTGAAACAGGTGGTTTTGCGCTGTGATAAGTATCTTTCACTGTATTTTTTCCACAGCAGAGTAGAAATACGTTTATAGTTATCGCAGGTATGTAATAGTTTGTACTTGTCAGTTATAACAACACTATTGCCATTTTATTTTTCATAAGAAACAGACGATATGCATTTAATAGATCAATAACAACTGGTGCATCACATATCCAAGTGCTCAGTACGGTATGATCCGAAAAACGAGTCATATAAGTTACATACGACGAAGGAAATGATATGGATGAATATTGCGTTTTAATACATATGGTAAATTTCTTTGGGAAATATGTTGTAAGAAACACAAGTACGCAGAGCGAACAAATGAAAATAGAAACATCATTAAATTCTTCCATCCTGCCAAGTTACAGTGCCTTCGTTAGAAAAGTAAGTAGTCTGTGAACCTACTTCGTACCTGAAAACCTTCGGCACGATGGAAACCCCTCGAGTCTGTCAAAGGAATCAAATGTTCAGTCGGCATTGGGTAACTTGTGTCTTCTGTAGCTCTTGGATTGTTCACAATATGCGCAACATGTTGTGTAGATAATAACAAGCACAAATAACGAGGTCAACAGTCGATCGTTTGACGTTAATTGGAAAATTTGATATACATGGCGTAAAATACCAACAAATTTCCAGTGACCCTTCTTGCTCGAGATAGTCTGTAGTTAAAATTTGCTTTTTTGTGATTTTGTAGTACTTGCATGATAATTAAGCAATATTAGAAGAATCGACTTTTTAGAGATATTCACACTAATTAAAAGGCATAAACTAGCAAACAAAAAAAGAAGCTGCTTATAAAATGACCAGCTAACAGAATGCCTTTCAATTAGTGTGAATATCTCTAAAAAGTCGATTCTTCTAGTATTGCTTAATTATCAAGCAAGTACTACAAAATCACAAAAAAGCAATTTTTAACTACAGACTATCTCGAGCAAGAAGGGTCACTGGAAATTGTTTTGGTATTTTATGCCATGTATTTCGCATTTTCTTAACTCCAATTTACGTCAAACCATCGACTGTTGACCTAGTTATTTGTGCTTGTTGTTGCCCACACAATATGTTGCGCAAGGAATATATTGTGAACAATCCAAGACGACAAGGTACCCAATGCCGACTGAACATATTTTTCCTTTGGCAGACATAGGGGGTTTCCATCGTGCCAAAGGTTTTCAGGTACGAAGTATGACTCGTCTTTCGCATCGTACAGTACTGGGCACTTGGATATGTGATGCACCAGTTGGTCAGCATCTATTGAATCCATATCCCGTTTCTTATAAAAAATTAAAATGTCAATAGTGTTGTTATAACTGACAAGTACAAACTTTTACATACCTGCCATAACTATAAACGTATTTCTACTCTGCTGTGGAAAAAATACAGCGACTGCGACTTTTGGAGGAAACCAAGGCTTAAATAGAATTTTCAACGAGAAAAATCACTATAATTATTTTTCTCGTTTAAAAATCGAAGGAATCTTTTCCGAATATTTACCGCTCTGAGTTTTGTGTTTTCCATATGCTTCTTTTTACGGATTCAGAAATATTTATTCCTGAAAACACTGAATCGATTCATATTTACTGAAGAAGTTGATACCAGAACTAATCACTTTTCTCGATACTATCATAAAAACTAATTCCAAGGTCATCATATTCTCCTATTTGAAATATGTACCTTTAAGTACAGTAGTCGCCGTTTAATCAGGCGAGAAAGTTGGATGCGCACTCCACCGATTTCATATGGTTAACACCCACTACGCTGTAGACAGCGGCGTGTTGGTTAGTTTGATTTGTGCTCTGGTGCGATAAACTGATAATGGCAAATAACACACGCCTATGGTCATAACAACGAACCAATGGAATCAACCGGGTCTAATGACACCTTGCGCCGACTTTCGCCAGGATAAAAGAATTTACCGTATACTTACCGTAAGCAGTCAAATCATGAACTGGTTATTTATGGAAACTAATATAAATAATCAGTGAGATCAATAATAATAATAATAATTTTGAGAATAAATTTAAATAAAATAGACTGTCAATAGATGCACTAGGCCTTTTCAAGACACCGTATATGAAAGCTGAAAGCGCACTGCAGTAAATAATACAAAGCTATAATTAACAATTAAATGGATCAAAATAATCTGATGAAATGATTCTTTTTTTACACAAGTGATAGGATCAGGATGTTCTTTTGTTGGAGCACCTACGAAGTGAAGTGAACCAAAAATATATTAGGCCAATTGCTGGGTGCAAAAATCCTGGCCAATCGAGTAACATAATGAAATGTTTCAAAAATGTTAGTTCTCACAGCAAACATAAGAAAAATCATTTAGTGCCTGGGCAAAATTTGTGCATAAGTTTAGTATGTCCGTTTTTTGGAAATATTTTCGTACAGCAACCATACCAATGGAGTAGCAGCTTAAAATTACTAGCACAATTCAGTATTTACAGAGATGGTTAAGCGGTCTAAGGCGCCATTTTTCTCGAAATGGAGCGTGGGTTTCGAACCCATCGAAATTGAGACACGATTTGTTTGATTTTATTTTTTATTTGAATAATTGTCCCAAAACAAATCATTTCTCAATTTCGATGGAATTTAAAAAAAAAAAAGTTGTCAGGTGTGGGATTCGAGCCTACGCTCCCTTTCGAGAACCAGAGCTTAAATCTGACCCCTTCAAAGTAATTCCAATATGTTACTGCATTCATATTCACGGCTTATACACGTATAAAGTGCCCGAAAAACATGGCGGAAGTTGAGGCATGCGCAATTTTTTTTTTCTACAATGCAAATGCCTATTCAATGCCTTATTTATTGCACCTGAAAGTATGAGAGAAATGAAATACTTGGACGATCTCCCTGTCTGTTCCAAATCGGCCGCATGACAGGTTACACTTCAATGCTTATTGGGAATGACAGGCAGAAAATGCGAAATGTTCTCATAACTGAGTGTTGAAAGAATTTGTTCCACCTCTGTGAATTCGTGGAACACAATAGCAATAAACTTAATCTATAAGGGAATTATGTTTATGATGTGAAGCGAATTCAGCATGAATAAAAAGTATTTTCAAATTCAAATATAAAATCAGTGTATGTAGTAAGCTCAAAATCCCACATGGAATCATATTCGCATCTCTTTATGGGAATTGATTGTGTTGACACGTAACTTTGACATTTATCACTTATAATTGCACGAGAGGTTTGTAATTTGGGTTGTTTAATGAGAAACTGTTGACTAAATAGCAATTAGACTTGAAAAACTGTCAACTATTAAAAACGCGACACCGAAGGTGGAGCGTTTTTAGATTGACAGTTTTGAATGTTGACAGTTTTGAATAAGAAATTTAGAAACATACCAATGCAAACTTTATTTATTTTGGCAACCAACACCGCGATAATTGATAAACAAATGAATAAGTGAAAAAACCACTAGTGCATTTGTCGCTGTAAAAGTTGCAGCTAACTTTTGCCGCTGTCAAACTGACAATTGCACTGTGGCATATGCGATTTTTTACACATGAGTTGAATTGTCACTATAAAACTGATTTGATTGGTTTCCTCTGAGAAATTGGTTGAAAAATAATGAGGGAAATAGTTGTTACAAATACTTAAGGAGGTTAGCGAATAATAGTGTTTTTCAAATTATGTATATTTATACGTGAATTATAAATAAAGTTTCATCGAATGTTATTGAAAAAATCAAGGTATCTAGTTTGATAGACCTGCTAAGCCAGAATAGGAGAACAACCAGGATCATGGTTGGGCTCCTGACAGGGCACTGCAGACTCAACAAATACATGAACAACAACGGACTGGCAGACAACCACATAATGTGCTACTGTGAAGGCATTACAAGGCTAACGTTTTCAACGATAGGGAAAAAAAACTACAACCCCCGTAATATATGGAGGACCCAAGGTCTGGCCTATGGAGTCTAGTAACAAGAACGGGCCTAGACAGGGAACCCAACATGAGGGCATACCCAATAAGGCCCGTACAAATCTAATCTTGATTGTTCTTCATATTTCCTCTAATGTACAAATGTCTTTCAATTCATCGTGGGTATTTTTTCTCCGTAGCTCATGGAATTAATTTTTTTTTTCACCTGAAAATTATCAATTGAACATGATGTAGAAAGCCTTAAGAATGTACTGATTTTTTGGCTGAGCTATGGCATTGAAATGCTCATCAAGTAGTTTATGTTCGTTGAGTGATAGTAACAAAGTGTTTTTGGAATTATATTGTTGTCAACTTAGCACTCCTTTGAAAACTGATTCAATTCAGTGATGCTTGTGATCCTTGTTCCTTGTTTCCTTGTTTTATCATTCCTGCATTTCTGGATACACAGCTTTTTATCGAATACACTTCGTTGTTGTTTGATATTTGCTTCAATCAAATTTTGAGATGAAAAAAAGGCCACCTGAAAATCATAACTGCAACTATTAGAGACAAAATGCCCTGAACACGTCAGAGTTCACTTATTTCTGACAAATTATTTTACTTTGAAGTCTTCACAACTCCAAAGTCCTAATTCAGGTTGAAAAAAAACATGGGTAATTTAATAGGCAATCGAATCATCAAAATTTCATTTTTCCATGGTCGAAAAAAAGCCATATTATAACAAAACACAACACAACTATAGAATATTTTAAAACCTATTTCGATCCCAGACCAGAGACGCTACTGGCTTTCATTCACTCCTGAAACACGTATATAACTAGTGATTTATTAGTATCAACGTATAGACACACCTACAAGCATTATCATTGGCTTGCGGTCCGTTTTGATTGGCTGCTGCAAAACTAGACAGCTGTCACTCAAACCCACGTTGACTATCGGCTCTTTTGATCTCCCGTTCGCCGACGGAGAATGTTTACGAGTAGTACACTTTATTTTTCGTTACGTTTCCTCGCATATACACTCGTGTTAGCGAAGTGAGTTTGCGACGTCCTTTTGTTGAAATGGAATATCAAATAAGATTCCTAGGAATGGGTGCTTAAGTGCACACGTGCAAGAGACAAAATCAAGAAAAATGTATATATATATATATATATATACGTATACACATATATATACTCGGCTACGAGTCAGAGAGCCGGTCGTGAGTAGATTAAAAAAAATATATTTGGGCACTTTTGGCAGTAAAGTTAGAAAACTCCCGGATGTTTTGGGACCCACCCTGTACACTCAACTTTTACTGTTGATATCAATATATCAAAAATCAAACGGAACTTTCTACACAATACTTTACTTGACTATCAATCGAAGATAACATTCGGTGAAATGACTATTATTAAATTGCAGTACTTTATATGGTCAATGATGAAAATGTTACATGAACAACACCGATATGAAGGGATAGAGATTTTGA
This sequence comes from Gonioctena quinquepunctata, assembly GCA_018342105.1. NCBI lineage: Eukaryota > Metazoa > Arthropoda > Insecta > Coleoptera > Chrysomelidae > Gonioctena > Gonioctena quinquepunctata. Next base: position 70,081 of record JAFIRS010001029.1, on the reverse strand, counting down.
TGAAATCAGTTTCATATAAAAAAAAAATAATAATCAGGTATACCAGATATGCGCATATGAGGTTCACACGGATACCTGTACACACCATCTATACTCAAATACGAAAATCCCAAGTGAAGAATAATAGCTAGATAAAAAAAAAATCCGTTCGTAATGCTAGGCTTATCTGTAGGATCCTTGGGGCTCCACCCAAGAAAAGAAATCCAACGAAGATACTCGAAGAAACTTAAGTACTCTAATCACTCGGTGGTATAACTCCAAAATGATGTTCAGTTTTGTTACCTAACGTCCTTGGTCACGTAAATGGTTAATAGTCAGCATCCAACCTCAACAGACATCTCATCATACGAATAGGTTTCATCAGGTACATAGGCCATAGGCGACAAGATGGTAACCAAAAGGGTGCACGAAAATCCTGAAAAACGAATAGTGCATGAGAAAATGCGAGTACCCAAACATTCCGAACACACGGATACAGAAAATATAATGAACATACCTCTGTATGAGGGTTTGCATCACCTCAATTAAAAATATTGTATTGGATGTTACTGATCGGCGAAATTTATGAATTTCAATCGGTTGAAAAAAAATCCTTCCTAGGAAGATAGTTCCTACTCCAAACAACAGCAAAATCGGTATTCACCAACAAGAGAACTAAATAATCAGATTCGCAGAATCATATCCCACTATGTGGCTGAAAATCATTTCAGAGAAATTCGCTTAACTGTTCAACCAACTGAAAACACAATGGCCGAAATTCAACTGCCAATATTCCTATTTTCGTACCACTACGAATCCCATCGATCAAAAACCTATTCAGAAAAACAATATATCGATAAATATGCCATATATGGCCCACGGCCTCCAAACAGCGAATTAGTTCCCTATGATAAGAAGTAGATCACTCATAAACCGATGACAGTTCTCAAAATATCCAACAGGTTGTTCTCGGAACCCTTATTGTTTTGTTAAATTCATTACGAGGAAGAGGTCTGACAATACGAAATGGAGTATTATAAAATGAAAAATGAATCGATTATAATGAGTTCAGATATATTGTTGTAGCGAGACATTGAACCTTTACAAGTTTTTTATTTGCTTCCTATAGAAACAGCTTCTGCAATTGAAAATAGTTAAACTATAACGTCAAATATACCCTCATATTATTATATAGTTATTTATTTAGCAAAATTTTACCTAAAGTTCACCAGCAGAATGTTTCCAAGGTCCACCAACTTTTCAAAGCTAATTTCAGGTGAACATTTACCCAATCACGGTCATATGGCCAGGGAGTAATGAAGTCAATAAATAGTTCAAATCTGTACTTGTTTCTCCTATCTTTCTACCAGTTAGTTGATCTATAGTTAATTTTAGGGCGTGAATAGGTAGATAGGGCCACTATTAAGCCAAATTTACTTGGCCTATTTGGCAGAATGTAGTGATATCCCAATCTCCGACTTCCTAAATTAATTCCATATTTTCCTCATATTGTAAAACTGACGTAAATATTGTTGTATATGAATCGCCCTGTACAACCAAACAAGTATGCCATTCAGTTCATCCCAATTCATTCAATAGGAGCCAGTAGGATTTAAATTTGAGCATTCGAATCGGATTAAGAGGACAAAATACTGTATTAATATGAATTTCCCCAATTTGGGGACCGCTAAACTTTCAGGAAGTGTCGGGCTATTCACTGCGTGAACAACGATGATCAATTATCATGTGTACAGTTGTTCTGCAATAAAAAATTTCGTTTTCTACTCTTCTGGGTCTTTTCGCCGACGTGTTGGTATGCGTACAGGAACTAACTGTAGCGCCTGCAATACATAATAAATACAAATAACAATATCCTTGTGAATTGAGTTTATTTTCTTCGTTGCAGTGGCGTAACGAGCACTCTGTATATAAATAAAAATGCTGGTTAATACCGAATTAGTTCCCGTGCAAAAAGAAAAATGTACACAATTTCAATGATTGGGTTTTTTGGAGGTTATGTCATATCCCACATAAATCCAACGGAGGCGTTCCATCTCATACAGTGGAGGTGATATTATCAGCTAGAAATCATACAGTCTAACTCCACCAAAAAAATAATTTTAATACCAATGTGGCACGAAGATTTTACATCAGGAACTGGACATTTGTCGAAGGATTAATCCTTCATCATCAGCAAAATGGAAGAGGTTAAAAGCAGATCTAAAGGGGAAGTAAAATGTTACGATTACAAGGGGCAAAAATTAAGAGAAAAATAACCTACCATTGTATGTTGGACAAAATTATGAAGAACTACACTGAAAACAACTACAATAACGTAACATTATTGTGTCCGCATTTATTGCGGGTTCACTGATGTTAGGGACCGTCACGGTTAATCCTAACAAACAACATTTTGATATATTGGCAAAGGATTTTTAAAATTATGTTATCATCAAATACACATGGAGGCGAGGGTAAAATAAAATAGGTTAATTGTTGACGTATGACAACGACTTTTGACATATGGAACATCGAGTTTCAAAGTGGCAGAGAAATGTCTGTGACTGTGACATGGAACGAGAAAAAAAAATTGCAATGTGTGGTGTAGAGATCTGTGATTAAATTTGATTTAGAGATGGGAAATAAAAATAGTAAGGAGTTAGAAAGTTTTAGGCTACCAAAATGAATTTGTTCATTGATACAATGTAAATTAGAACTTTTGATTGCCTTGTTAATTTCAAGGGTTCAAGGAGATTGAGTTTTTTACCTTTATCGCAAATATGTAAAATTTCTAGGTCAATTTGGGATCAAAATTGTGCTTTTCGTTTATAATATGGTTAGAAAAAACAGAATTAGAGTTAATAAGTTCTTTTTCAGAGTTAGAATCTATTTATCGAACGTGTTCAGCTAGTCGTGTTCTGATTTTGGGGCCTGTTTGACCAATATAACATGTTTTACAAGTAGGGATAGAACAATTTAGTTTATAAACACCAGATTTATCCAACATTGGAATTTTATCTTTCAAATTTACCAAATTATTTTTAGGTTGTTAGAAGTTTTGAAAGAGATAGAAAAATTTGAATCAATATTGGCATCGAGTTTATTAATCAAAATATTCTTGAGTTTGAGAGATAGAGGACCAAAATAGGACAAATAAAAATGTTTATTTGGTGAATTAGTTTGTGTTAATCTGAAGTTGGAAACATTGTTGACTTATCTGTAATATATATTGATTGTGTGAATTGGGAAGCCGTTGTTATAAGCAATTTGTTTGTCAAAAGCACAATTTTTATCCCAACTCTGGCCTAGAAATTTTACATATTTGCGATACAGTTAAAAAACTCAATCTCCTTGAAATTAACAAGGCAATCAAAAGTTCCAATTTACATTGTATCAATGAACAAATTCATTACTCACTTACTATTTTGATTTCCCATCTCTAGATCGAATTTCATCACACATCCCTTGTGGGACACCTGTTGTAAGAGGGTCGCACTTCGATTTAACACCATTTATTACGACAAGTTCTGTAAGTTGATCTAAATAAGAGGTTAGTAGGTTCTAGAGGTGCCCATGTACACAGAATTTTCGAAGTTTGGCTATCAGGGTTTTATGGTGGACCTTGTTGAATGCCTTCGAAAAATCCGTGTAAACGGCACATGTGGCTCCACCTCCCTCCATTTTAGTGAGAATATCTTGTGTGGGAACCAGATTGGTTAAGACGGATCTTTTAGCAGAGAAACCATGTTGGAATGGGTTTATGGAATTGCGCACTTGAAAAAATAGCTCACTAAAAATTATGATCTCGAAGAGTTTGCCAAGCTGACTCGGAAGCGAAATAGGTCTTTAATTAGCCGTGTTAGACTTCCCTGATTTATATACCGGTACGACCATTGCAACTCTCCATTGTTTGGGAAAGATACCGGTCCTCAAGCATTTGTTGAATATGATGTGAAGGGGTTCAATAATAGAGCTGATGCATCTTATAAGAAATAATGTCGGGATACCTTCGAGTCCGGGACTTTTTTTTATATTTAGGTTCTGTATGGCATTGCGTATCTGTTCCCTTGTGATGGATGATATCCCAAAGTGTGAGAAATAATCAGAACTGTTAGTTTCAATGAGGCATGGAGAATTATCTGATTCAAAGTCGCTGCAAAAACAGGTTAGCAATTGATTCGACGTCGTCGGCATTTCTGTTTTCAAAGAACATTTTGGTCGGTAATGATTTATTTATCGACTTATTTGCGATGAATGACCAAAAAACCTTTGTATCATTTTCGATGGATCTTTCGGTTCTTTTTATGTCTGCGATAATTGGAGAACTGAGCATAATCATCATGGTTATTGAACTTTTTAAATTTTTTGTGACTTTTTTCTTTTATAAAGATTGTCGTGTCGCGGCTGTACCAGATGGGATACTTCAGTATGTTGATAATTCCATAAAAAACGTCATCGTAGAATTCGACGTTATGGTGTGAGAGTGTTGTTATCCAATTGATGTTACTTAGTTCATCATTGATTGGTGTGTAGTCTGCTTTGTCAAAGAATGTTTTTGTATAATTACTACCAATCATTAATTTATTTGTGCTGAGTTCCAGCGAAATTTCCAGTGAGACATGATGTAGATCTTCATCAACCAAAGGAAAAAAACATTGTTTGACTTTGGGGTTGGAGAAGAGTGACAGAATAAGATCTAATTGATTGCCATTAGCATTTACAATATCAGAGTGTTGTTTGAGATTCAAAAATGATATGGTGTCTGTGAAAAGTTCACCGATGGCATCTCCAGTATTGAGAGGACAGTGTGATTGAAATTCCACATTGTAGGCCCAATGAATTTTTGGATAATTGAAATCGCCTACCAATAATATTTCATCATTACTTTTGTTATTACCTATTGATGATATTAATCAGATTTTTGAGTAAAAAACTCCAGGTAATTCAGTTTAGCATGTGGAGGTATGTAAATACAACATATATGCAATCTATTACCTTCATTCAATACTACAGATAACCATATGTTTTCTATTATACCATCCGTAATCCAATCGGGGACACTAAATGACACCAAGTTGTTTAATACCTCAATCATTACCCCACCACCATTACTTTTTCCACTAACTCGAAATTGTTCAGTTTTTGTTCGTAGTCCTCTTGTATTCTGATAGTAAATTTTCATTTGTTTAGAATCGAATGTGAGAGTGAAGTTTAAATACTTTGTGGCTGGAGATGGAAATTAGTTTAATAGTTGGAGTGTGTTTCGTATGGCTTTTCCTTGATCTTCTTTTTGATGAAGATTTTTAAGTCCTTCACCCAACAGTATTTAAACCGTTTATCAGAACAAAATTCTCGTGTTTTTTATAGAGGAATTTATAGTAGGGCGATAGGTGTTCATTTATGTGAACAGCCTGTTTAGATCCCTCAATGTTGAAGTCGGTTGAGAACATTCTTCCGGTTTTTTTCTGGCGATACGCTTGGATGAATTGGTTTAGTTCTTTCTGCGTCGTAAATTTAACTATTATATTATTTGGTATATTCTTTTTGGTCGCGTTGGGATGTCTCAATACCCTGTGAGCTTCTTCTACCTCGAAGTCGTCGATGTTTATGTCCTAATGAATGCCGATATTTTTAATGACCCGGGATATAATTTCTCCCCTTTTTTCAGGTATTCCCCTGACTTCAACGTTATTGGCACGTGATTGTAGCTGAAGAAATTGGACTTCAGATCTGAGTTCAGAGCATTCATTTTTCAGAGTTGAGATTTTTTGTTTGGCGGTGTTCAAGTCTTTCATCATGACTTTGACTGTTTCCATTCGCCTGTTAAAATCATCGATTTTGTCCCCATAGAATTTCAATGAGTCCATGACTTCGGATTGTTTACTTTTTATACCAGTTATTTCAGCGTGAACCAAATTCATTTTCTCCATCATTTCATTCATCAACGAAAAGGATGTCCCCTCGTTCGAAGTTTCCTTGCATTGTTTACAAAGCCAGAGCACCCTGAGTCAGCTGGATGATGGACTAAATGGTGACCATTACAAATTCTAAATTATTTTTCCACAATAGTAGGAAATGTTCCTACAATTATATAATAAATACAATTTGGTCCACGCAATTGTATCAAAAAATACCAATAATTTTTTGCCGTGTAGAATACACGGCTTTCCATTTCTTTCTTTCCAGAAGTTGAAAAATTCAAAGTTTTTAAGCACGTGCACGAGATTTAACTGTTTACCGGTATTGCAGAGCTTTTTTTTAAAAAAAAGGCGACGTAAAATGCATTTTACTGCTTTTTAATTCGAACTGAGTGATATTACTGTTGATGTATCCCTTAAGCTTCAGGATATGTATTTTCTCTTTTTCTGTTCTGTTATCATTTTGTTAGGTGTTCTAATAGTAAATCATATAAAAAAAAACTGATAAAACAGTTCCATCTCACCCGCATCTATGAGTATCTCTCCCAATTATTTGGCCGATGGCCAAACGAAGATTGGACCAATAACGCGAATTGAACAGAACCAATTCACAATTTTGTGTAAAAATATAGCACACGTCATACAAAACCGGAAAAACACTAAAAACTTATATTTTCCTAAAATAACAAGATGACCGTGATACATGAAGCCACTTAAAATTATTAATACTGTGAAAACTAACATTATTTTATTCGTTCCTTTATAGTTTTCGTTAAACTTTGCGATGACTATATTGTTCTTACAAGAAGTTAAGTTCCAATGATATTTCAGATCGGATTTGTTGGGTTGTATTCTGGTCTATAACCAATTTGAACACATTTGAAAAGTAAAAATTAACCCATTTTTCATCCAATTTTTCACGGAAAATTGAATTATACAGCTCATCAAGCCAGTCATGAGACGTAGGATTTCGCGAAGTGCGTACAAGACAGAGCGAGAATGCATTCGGAGCAATAGAGAGGGGCGTGATACAAAAAATGTATGTCCCATGACTGGCTTGATGAATATTATTGAGGAGCACGTCTAAGACATTTTGAGAGAAGTTAAAAAATATTGATTTGTTTATTTGAAAATATGAACAGAATATTACTAAATATCACATTATTGTCGTATATTTTCAAATTTTCAGAAAAATCTTTTTATTCAATATTCAATGTTTATCAACTTTTCTTCAAAGATATTATTCTCAATTTTGAAGTAAAAAAAGCAGAGGGTCTGGAAAATCCGAAGAAAAAAACAGTATACCAAATTTCCATTTGTTTAATGCAAATTCTTGCACGAATAAATGATTTTTTTGATTTTCATAATTATTCTTTCAAAATCGCTGGTAAGTCAAAAGAACGCTTGCCTTGTGATGTACATTTTCAATTACCATTCTGGTGTGTAAAGAAGCTCTGCAAAAATGTAGCCAGCGATTGTTTATCAATGAACCGTTAGTCAAATACCTTGAATATTAGTGTTTATTGTTCCTGAAGTAAGTATTCCAAAAGAATATTTCGAAAAAAAACTTGTGCTGACATTACAAATTTTCAAATAATCTATTAGCTCATTGCGTCTCCTGATGGCTGTTAATTATTAGTTTTCTGAATAAACAAATTTAAGTCCCCTAAAGTGGCGTTTTGCGGACTCTTTTCGGTATCCAAAGTAGGCATTTTGAGGAGCGTGTACAAAAAAAATATTTATTCTTTATATAAAGTCCCTGCATCACAAATCAGTATTCTATATAATAAAACTTAATCTCGATTCTTTGTAAGCGCAAAACGTGAGAACGGCTGGACCGATTTGGCTAATTTTTGAAAAAATGTTCGTAATAGCCCGAGGATGGTTGACACGGAGAAAATAAGTAAAGTGGCTCTGAAATTGAATAATTCAGGTATATAAGAAATTTGGCGAAAAAAAAGGTTATCGAGTCATTTATTACCAAATAACTCAGCGGTCACACTGTCGCCTACCAATCAGAAGGTCGCAGGAACGAATTCCGGTCAGAGTAACATTTTTTTTAATTTATAAAAACAACGGTTGGACCGATTTGGCTTATTTTTTATTTTTTTTTAATGTTCCTAATACTCCGAATAAGGTTTTTGGGGAAATAATTTTGGAAGTTTCCTAGAAAAGTTTTCAGGGATATATAATAAAAATTACTGTCTGTTTGTGTTGGTAAGCTCATAACTTGAGAACGGCTGGACCGATTTGGCAAATTTTTTTCGGGAAAATGGGATAACGAACGAAAATATGAGATAAATGAAAGCAAAAGTCTGCAGTCTTACGGTTCCCTACAGTTCCAGTTCCATTTCTCCATAACAAATGTGTGATGTGCCTCATCATTGTATTACAGTCTTTAGCACATTTTATAGAAACACTAGCTGACCCGACAGACGTTGTCCTGTCCAAATTTCTATGTTCCCTAAAATGTTTTTCCCGAAAACTCTCGTCCGCGTAGAATTTCTTTTTTTCTATGTTTTCCTTTATGTTGTTCCATCTAGACTATGCTTTTGACTCCTTCCGCTTCCTGTTGTCTCGTTTTCCTGTTATCCCGTTTTTTCTTTATCCCGTTATCCCCTTATCCTGTCATCCCATTATCCCGTTTTTTTGTTAACCCGTTATCCCATTTTCCTGTTATCCCGTTTTTTCTTTATCTTGTTATCCCCTTATCCTGTCATCCCGTTTTTTCGTTATCCCGTTATCCCTTTTCCTGTCATCCCGTTCTTTTTTATTCCTTTTTCCGTTTTCCCTTATCCTGTCATCCTGTTATCCCGTTTTTTCGTCATCCCGTTATTCCCGTTATCCCGTTTTTTCTTTATCTCGTTCTCAATTTATCGTACGTACTACAATTATTATATTCGATTGCCATCTTGCAACCCTATTACGGATCTGTGGATAAAATAAAAAAAAATAAAAATCGCGATGGAAAAATAGGGGTTGATCGTAGAAGGGTGAAAATTTAGGGTGGTATGTATTTTTGAATGATGTATCATAAAAAAATAAAAACAAAAAATTTTATCTAAAAAATAAAATAAAAAATTAAGGGGTGGACCACCCTTAAAATTTAGGGGGATGAAAAATAGATGTTGTCCGATTCGCAGACCTAACCGATATGCACACAAAATTTCATGAGAATCGGTCGAGCCATTTCGGAGGAGTTTAATTACAAACACCGTTTCACGAGAATTTTATATATTAGAATGTAATTTAGGCTAGACCTGTTTGTTACTTGATAAATAAGTAATAACGGGATAACAGGAAAATGGGATAATGGCGTAACGGGAAAACGGGAGGAAGCAATCACGCGATAACTGGAAAATGGGATAACGGGAAATTGGGAAAACGAGATAACGTCATAACGGGATAAAGGGAAAACGGGATAACGGGAAGCAGGCATTGTCAAAGGCATAACCTAGATAGAACAACACGAAAAAAAAACAGATAAAAAGAAATTCTACGCGGAGGAGAGTTTTCAGGAAAAAAAATTAGGAAATATAGAAATTAGGACAGGACAACGTATGTCGAGTCAGCTAGTCAGGAATAAAATTTGTGAAATATTTGGGGTTACATAGGAAAATTCAAAAATAAATATACTGAAGAGAACCTTTGAATGCGAATACGGAACAAAATAATTATTTGAAAATTTTGATATAAATTTAAAAGTATGTTTCATTTTAGATTCGCGGCCTTCTCTTTAGACAAGGTCGAAGGTGTGTCCACCCATTAAATATTTTAATTGAGATAAGGGGACACAATTTAATGGCAAGCCTATAAACTTTAGCCAATCAACTTTACGAAATAACCCTGGCGGACACTTCGCGGGAAGTAATTTTATTGTTTTTGAAGTATATTCCTTTGAATATTCTTATTGATCTGTGGAGAAATAGGCAACATGACATACAAAAAATCTATGTATTCGCCCAAAACTTATCTCACATAATCCGTTTTGTGTAAAATATTGTATTTGTATGCATTTTTTGGTGATAGTTCAAGGACGCCAATATTTCAGTAAGAATTCATTGTTCCAAATGTATTTATAAATAAACCATTTTTTATGTATTTAAAGTGTTTTTTTAGCAAATAAAATACACTCACTTCACGTTTTTGATGATATTTGACAACAAACAATGTTTGACATTATGCAGCTCTTCTCGATCTCATGGATTTTATCATTTTAAGTTGTTTTAATGTAAAAATTATGAATTGAAGCCAAGCAGCGCTTTTTCTTTAGGCTTAATTTACAAATATTCGGACTTTGAACTGAAATATTATTTTTATCCAAATGAATTATAGCTTATATTACTCAGGGCTAGTCCGATTCTATTCAAAATTGGTATGTGGGGGTTTTCGTGGTAGATTATAAATTTTTTGTCAAAATTCCTAAAATCGAATTTGCAGCTCCAAGATGGCGGACGATCTCAGTGATTGTGGTCCGATACTATTCAAAATTGGTATGTGCGGGTTTTTGGGGTTGAAGATTATGAATGTATTTGTCAAATTCAAGAAGGCGGCTCAAAAATCATGGACAAGTTGTGATTATGAACCATTTCTATTCAAAATTGTTATGTCGGGGTTTTTTGAGTCGGAGATTATGAATTTAATGGAAGATTATTGATTTTTTGTCAAAACTCATAAAGTGAAGATGGCGAACGAGTTAATCTGGAGATGGTCTCCTGCAGAGCCGGATTAAGAGGGGGGCAAACGGGGCTGCAGCACCGGGGCCTGCACAAGGAGGGGCCCCCACAATAGAAATTTTTAGGTAAAATTTCCTAACAAATACCGAAGGATATGCAAAATTATATATAAAAAATCTGACAACGAAAGAGCAGTTCTCCCACTTTGTTCTCTAATTTTTCGTTTTAAAAATTCAAAAGCGTGTTTCGTATTCTTGTCAAAATCCATGGTTAATATTAATCTTCGATCTGATGAATCATGTGTATATGCGAGAAACAATCACCAAGTAAAACATCATACTATTATACAAAATATTATATCGTATCGAAATTAGCTGTGAAAACAAGAACAATTTAATTTCAAAAAAATATTAATTTTTTTTTAATTAAATGGAGGATTTTTCGTCTAATGTATTCTTCGAATGACACAAGCGATCTAGATTCACAATGAAATTCAATAATCATAAGCAAAAGAAAATAATATTTCAATTTATGAATATGATTGCATCAAATTATTTATAAGAGCCCTGTGCGCATTCCATAATAGAACAAAAGTTGCAAATTCTGTTGACTATTTTTCTGCCCGTCTAACCTGTTTTTTCTATTTATTGGCGTTGACAAGTGTCCGCTGAGTGGCGCGCTTGTAACAGAGAAATCCCCGAAATCTGAAAGGATGACATTCCGCAACAAATGTAAATCCTTCTGAAAAAGGACTATCAAAAAGACCAATATAAGCTGTTCTACTATCAAATTCTTGAAAACCTAAATTTCAGAGCTACATTCCCAAACATTGAAATTACGGTGATTATTTTTTGACATGAAACCAATGAAAACGTTCAATTGAAATAATTCATATACGTTTTGGCCAATCAATAGTGGGAATATTCTACCTAGAAAATTGTCGCGGGAATAATTTGAGGTATTTTGTTTTTATTGTCGGATAACCTATATTTTTAATTTGACGTCTGTCATCAATTTTCATGAAAAGTGAGAAATGAATCAAAACCGGTTTAGTACATTATATAATTTTGCGAGGAAATGTGTTTATGATCGCAACATCAAAAAATAATCTAAAGAATACCACACGAGAGTTCTATATAGTAGAAAATAATTATCTTGATTTCTTTCTCAAACTTGTTGGCATTTTGCAATAGCCACTCGAGCCAGTTGGTCTTCCTTGTCTATTGCCTGGCAACAAGTTTTCGAAAATCTGTAGAATTATTTTTACTCTCTTGTGATATTACAACTGAGAATGTACTTGGTTTTGATGGTGTCGAATTGCATTAGAAAACGCTAATTTTCCAAAATGAAAAATGTAAAAAATAGGCGAATTACGATGAGACAAAGCCGCCTATCAAAGTTATCGCTTCCTAGCATTGAGAATGATTTTCTCCGGATGCTGGATTTGATCGAAATCATCAATGACTTTTCGTCGAAAAAAGCTCGCAAGAATCCCTTTGTTTATGCTGTAATTTAATTTATTTCTTGTATTTTATTATACCTACATATGCTCGTGTCGAAATAATTTGATTTGTTCCGCAATAAATAAAAAAATAATAAAAAATTGTTTGAAAAATAATTAGGGGCCTCCACTCCTTTGGTGCCCCAGGGCCTCCACACCTTTTAATCCGGCCCTGGCCTCCTCATTGAAGAACTAGATAGCTCAGAACTGACAGGAAAAGGCCTCATAAATAAAGATGCATTAGGGTAGTTGTGCTACAAACAGTGTCAAAAATTAGGCCCGATTGTAACGCGACTCGATACATGTGCAAACGCTGAATTAGAGGGATATTTTTTAAGGGAACTCTACGCTCAAAAACGCAACTAGCATGCGTGATACAGCAAATAAGCCATGAATGGACTATTGGCAACGTCGCAATCCAACTATTGCAGGCATTTAGTTGTTCAAGATACTATTATGAACAAGCAGTCAAATCTATGGATCTATTTCGCGCAAAAAATGGTAGGTTTGCTAAAGCAAAAGTTGAAAAAAGGAAAAATCAATTGTCTGAACTGTGTAAGACTCGAAAAGCGAACCAATATAACACTCTAATGAAAATTATGTGTGTGAAGGAAATCGCATTGTTAATCTCAAAGAACTTGGGAAAAATTTGAAGTGTCGGAACTGCCACCAGGTTTTGGGTTTGGGAGAATGTGCTGAAAGAAAAACATTTAGGACTTGCATCAACTTTAAGTATCTGTTGTGATAAGTGCGAAATCCACGAAGCGATGTATGATGTACAAATTTTCAAAAATTAGTTCGTTTCATTGGTAAAGAGTCAGAATTATCAACATGCATAAAATCATATGAAGAATTTATTTCAAAGCGACTTGAGAACGAAAGAATATCTTGTAATTTACCTAATTTATTGTTATATCACGGGATTTATTGAAAAAAAATGCGCAACAAAATGTAACATACGATTTTCTGAAACAAATGTATCCCGATGAAGGAAAAGAAGCTGTGATTAATCACCTAATTGAAAAATTGGAGAATGGAAAACTAAAAATAGGAAAGCATTAACTAAAATCATTAAAGAATTAAAAATAAATGTTTAGTCAATCATGTGATTATTTAGTATAATAGTTGAAAATAATTAATATTACATTCATTGTTGTTTATATTCTTTGTAATTTTATACGTTTTTTTTAAAAAAATTTTTGTTTATGTTTATAAATATTCTAATTATGTTATACGTCATGTGTTGTACAAACGTATAAATAAAATAAAGTTTATGCATTGTTGTTTGCCGTTACTCGCTAAAACTATATTTTATTAATATCTATTCCTATTGTAATATGTGTAAAATGCATATATATTAACGCAATTATTCACAATTATTATACATAAATATGTGCATTCCAAAACACAGTTCAATTCGAAACAGCAAGACCCTCGCGCTCTTGCTTATTTGAATCACGAGCTCTCGTGAAACGTTGCCACGATTCCCAGTCTTCCTCCTCTTGCACTTCTCATACGCAATAATTCAGAAACTTCTTATGGCAATAACTAAATAACTGTATGGCTACTCGTGTTTAATTTTTTCTATAAAATTTGTTACTTACCTTTTAATAATATACTACTTTTTCAAAAAGATCTGAATTAAGGGTTTTTAGTTATGCCTGAAAATGTGGTGTCCGCGGTAGCTCACTATAGGGAATACGTGTTAAACGTTGCAACTTTGAAGCCTTATTTATATCTCACTTTCGGGGTAAATCATTCCAAAAATTTAATATGATACAGGTAATAATGTTAACTGAAAGTGGGATAAATATTAACGCAATCTGATTGGAAGTGGATTTCACGACAACTACCTTAACAAAAATGCATATATTAGGTACCTACTTACTAAAAAGCACAAGATAAAATAATTAATAAAAAACCTTTTTAAAGACAAGCTTTTATTCAAATGCGCCAAAAAGTAGAACATTATTGCTTTAGATGTGTGACGTAGGTTATTCCGTAAGATATACATTCAAAAGCTTGTCGCTTTTGTATTCGAATTGAAAACTTTGCGTGACAAGCTCTCGAATCTGTAATTCACGAAATAACCGACGTCCCACATCCAAAAGGTTTTTTTATTAATTATTTTATCAATATTAGTATAGTTAGAAAATGAAAGTTGGGTTCTTGAATGGGAATACTTAATATCACCATGATTTTAGTCGTTATTTTAATTACCTTAGGAATATGTGAAAATTTCAGTATTCGCTTAGTCTATAAGTTATGGCCGGAGCGGCAGCGAGTGGAGAATAACAATAAATCGTATCATGTTGTGTTTATTTTGTGAACTAATGACCGAGAAAAGTGAAGTGATTTGCGTTAATTGATGGTGTAGCTTTATATTTAGACAATGTTTATATGATTGTTTTAAAACGATAATATTTTACAGAAAGGTGAACAACTCTGAGCGTATTTGTTATTGTTTATTCTCATTGAGATGTAAGAGGCACAGGCGTGACATAATAAAATATAGCAGGCTGTACCAAAAAAAATATGTTTTCGACTTCAAACGAATATTGAAATGTGTGCATACAATGGGACGAGGGTGCGCCAGGGCGGGATAATTATTTCTCATGAAGCTACAGTAACCTGGAGAGATAAACATATTTCTCTGTATTGCCCTGTTTTAATGATGAAACAAATGCTGTTTAATGAACAGAATTGCATATAACCTGATATTTTCCAAAACCCGTCAAGGCGCCGATAAAAGCTGTACAGTATTAAATAGCTTGTCTACACAAAATTAAAATACCGGAGACTGATTTTAGAAGTGTAAAAACATTACAAATGACTGACTATTTTTGGCGGTAAGTTGCAAGAGGAATCAACACATTGATATAATATTTGGTAAAAAATTATAGTTTGAAAAAACTGAAAAAACACGCTTATGTAGCAGTAAGGACTAAAAAGTTGAAAATAATAAGAATAAAGTCAATGACCAAAAAATTTCCTGATATATAATTTTATTTTTAACTTTTTAGTCCATATTGCTACAGAAGACTAAAAAGGACTACGGGAGAAAAACTCTTCGATTTATTCATTCACATGGAATGGAAGTTTTTGAGATGCATGCTGCATTTGGTGACCCTGCGCATTCGCCATATTTTCGGAATGTAAATTATTTTTTCTGCCGATCTTGGGGAGAATACCAGGTCATAGCTATGAAATTTTTTCATTGTCATCGTTTCTTAATACGTCTGCAAAATTACGATTAATTCGGACGTCTGGAAGTGGGCGAAAATTAATTTCAAAGATTCCATTACCTACATTCATAATTACATACAGGTGAAGCGTGTATAAAAATACTCCCGAGATATCAATACATTATCAAAAGGGACGAGGCTGTCTGCAGAAAAGATATGACACTAAAAATGTGAAAATAACAGATTAATCTAATCACGCCATTGTAGTTAGTCAGTTATTTGGTGTTGGAGAACAATAGGCTATGAAAATACCTTGAGAAATACTCCAAGTTCATCTGGGCATGTCGAAACCAACAATAAATTATGCAATATACTATTAAATTTTTATGATTATACCACATTTATAATAATAAAGCCAGTCCATAAAAGGCAGATTTACTTCAAATTAAAAAGTCAATATTTTGAATACCTTATATGAACCTTGGCTACCTCTTCTAGGTATTGATAACAGTATTTTCTCAAGCCAGGATAGGCGTCAGAATTATCGGAAAAAAATGATATCTTTTGAACAAATATAATTTTTTTTATGTCTCGCTATCTAGTTACTATTTACACACCTATTTCTATCCGAATAAATATGAGTAATTTTTGTTTTTGTACACGCTCCACAAAATGTCTACTTTGGATACTGAAAACACCAAAACCGCAAAATGACACTTTAGCGGACTCTTTTTGTTTATTAAGAAAACTTATAATTGATATCCTAAAAACGTTTCAGGAGACGCAATAAACTTAGATTATTTGGAATTTTGTGGTGGTTGTGGTTTTCTTCGAAATATTCTTTTGGAATGATTATTTCATGAAAAATGAACACTAATATTTGACAAGTATTTGACAAATGTGTCATTAATAAACAATCGCTTGCTAGATTTTTTCACAACTTTCTTACACCACCGTATGGATGAGGATTGAAAATGTATGCACGGCCCGGAAATATGTGTAGCATTTCTGTACTGTTTATTCAGAAGCTAATACAAAAAAATATTGTATGCAACACGTACGCAAATGGCATAATCTTCATGCTGAAAGGGGAACCATTCTCAATTGAATATTGAATAGAAATATTTTTCTGTGAATTGAAAAATCCACGATAAAAATGAAGTTATTTTTTGTGAATGTCTAACAGAAAACGACTACTTCCCCGGCTAAAACCACGCGGGACATTGAACTACATCTGATGGATATTCTGAAAGGCCCCTAACTCCAAAGAATAATTCTAAAATAAAAAATTTGGATTTTCATTGAGATAGTTATTTGATTTTCTATTCCAGTTAGAAAGACTTTGATGTTGAAAGACTTTGATGTGATGTGGTTCAAGCTATCTGATACCAAACTGACTAAGTTCCTCTGCTGCCTTTATCTATCACCTAATGAACCTTCATATAACGACCTCTTTGAGTTTTTATCACTCAAACTGGACTACATTCAGGAGAACCATCCAACAGCTGAAACCATAATCATGGGAGATTTTAATGTACATAACGCTGCCTGGCTCAAATTCTCTAGCAAAACAGATGATGCAGGTCGTCAAGCCGAGGCCTTCGCCATCACTCATGGCCTAGAACAACTGGTCGAGCTACCAACCCGCATCCCTGATGTCAACAACCAGTCTGCCAATACACTAGATTTTTTCCTCACCACCAATCCTGACCCGTATAGAATAGAAGTTTGTGCCCCACTTGGAAACTCTGACCACACCCTCATCTCCACAACATGCTCTTTCCATTTACCATCGAGCTGCACAATACCACCCCGTCTCATGTGGCATTACAATTCGGCCGACTGGGAAGGTCTTCGTATGTTTTTCTCAGCGTTTCCATGGAAGAGAGTTTGTTTCTCTTCAGTAGATCCAACACGATGTGCTGAGACAATTTCTGAAATCATCATGTTGGGGATGCAAACTTACATACCGAATACCGAAAGAAGAACATCATCCGATAAGACCTGGTTTAACAGAAACTGCTCTAGAGCTGTGGCTTCCAAACAGGCAGCATACCATCGATGGCTAAAAAATCCGGGCCCTGAGACCAGAGCAGCATATGTCGAGGCTAGAGGCATATGTAAAGAGACAATAGAAAGCTCAAAAGATGCCCACAAAGCCAAAATAAGATCAAAACTTGCTGAATGTCCTAACGGATCCCGTTCATTTTGTCTTTCGTTAAAGCTGTGGGAAGAAATTTCACTTCCAGCTCATTTCCTCCCTAACCAAAGAAGATGGAACACTAGCAACGACTGCCCAGGAAAAAGCCAATATCTTTGCGCACCTATTTGCTGGAAATTCCACTCTGGATTCATCGGGAAAACAACCCCGAACATTACACCTATTGACAGTCACATGCCCGAGATCACCTTTCGCCAACGTACTATCAGAAAGATTTTGCTGGGTGTCAACACCAACAAAGCCTGTGGATCTAACGGAATCCCGCCGATTGTTCTCAAGAAATGTGCCCCCGAACTAACACCTGTTCTTTGCAAGTTGTTCAACCACTCTTACAATTTGGGGTATTTCCGTCCAATTGGAAAATTGCAAGAGTACAGCCAGTCCCTAAAAAGGCAAAAAGGCCCTACCTAGCAACTACAGACCTATCGCACTGCTATCTATTATTTCAAAGGTCATGGAAAAAGCCATCAACATCGAGCTCATGAAATATCTGGAAGACTCAGGAATTGTCAACGATAGGCAATATGGCTTCCGCCATCAGAGATCAACTGGTGACCTGCTCGCTTACGTCTCACATATATGGCAGCTATCTATTGAAAAGCATGGAGAAACTTTAGCTGTGGCATTAGATATCTCCAAGGCGTTCGATCGAGTTTGGCACCAGGGACCTCGCCAAGCTTCCGTCTTATGGTTGCCCCCTCAGCTGTGTTCTCTGCTTGCTAGTTTCTCTCAAACAGGTCTCTCCATGTAGTGGTCGATGGAGTTTCATCTGACACTCTACTCATAAATGCTGGTGTTCCGCAAGGATCCATTCTCGCACCAACACTATTTCTACTTCACATCAACGACCTGTTGAAAGCAACTTCATGTCCAGTACACAGCTTTGCCGATGATAGTACCCTCCATACCGCTTTCTCTTCCAGGGCCCCTATATCAGCCCGTGAAACCAGAAATGAACGAGGAAGAAATGTTAATAATATAAATATGGACTTGGCAACAATTCTCGAATGGGGATCTAATAACTTGGTAGAATTCAATGCAAACAAAACACAAGCATGTCTTTTCTCTAGAAAAGCCGATCTCACTGTGCCTAACATAACTTTGTCAGGAGTAACCATACCACTGAAGCCATCCATATCGATGCTTGGTATTACTATCAGCAATAACCTTTCCTGGGAAAATCACGTGAGGTCCATTGCCAAAAGTGCATCCCAAAAACTTGGTTTTCTGTTTCGTGCCAAGAGCTATTTCACCCCAGTCAGCTGCTTATGATCTATAAGGCACAGATCCGACCTGTCCTGGAATACTGTTCCCATATTTGGAGTGCGGCACCTAAACATATCCTGAGGCTATTGGATTCTGTCCAAAAAAGGGCAATTCGTCTCGTCGGTGATGCCTCGCTTACAAACTCGCTCACTTGTCTGGAACACCGTAGAAAAGTTGGCGATTTGTCTCTATTTTATAGATATTTTCATGGGCGATGCTCTTCTGAAATATCAACAATCGTTCCTGCTTTGGCAGTCCTTTGGAAACCTCAGAACTTTCCAAACCGTTCACCAACGAACGCGGGTTTGGAACCTTGCCTAGGGGGGTTCCCGAGGCATACAACCTTCAGAAATTTAAGAAGAACACCAACTCCTACCTTCTTTCCCTAGGTTCCCACGATGTTCTCTGAACATTACAGGATATCCCTTTTCGTGGGAACCAGAACATAAAAAAAAAAAAAAATTAAAAACTTATATAGATGAATGAGGCAAAGAATAATGTTTTTTCAAAAGAGAGTACTTCCCAGAAATAATTTATAACATTGACCCAAGAGAGGCATCGCATTCACTAGGTCTTCAATACATTTTTGTCGACGAAAATCCATTTCACGCTTCCACGATCATCAGGAAGACCGGAAGAAATGCAAAACACATTTTCTAACATCACTTTCTTTTCTTGACATGTTTTTTGGGTAACCTTCCACAGTCTGAGAATGAAAATATAATCAGGAAAATCTATACAAGTGTAGAAAGGGCAAACTAATTAGTTCACCCCGATAAGTTATCGCGTTCACCAAATTATATTTCCTATAGAAAAATTATTCAATTAGTCAATAACTTGTCGTTTTCTGAATTTGCCTATCAAAAATATTTTTAAAAATTCAAAAGATACTTCTCTATATAGTTTTTGATTGATGTTTCGGGGACTATATCTGCCCCCGTTCTCAAAATCTTCTAAATCTCCTTTAATTGTTTTAATAATTTGGATTTTTTTTTGCAGTCTTTTTCGCTTTTTCAACTTATCGGGGTGAACTAATTAGTTTGCCCTTTCTACACTTGTATAGATTTTCCTGATTATATTTTCATTTTCAGACTGTGGAAGGTTACCCAAAAAACATGTCAAGAAACGTTGTTCCTCCACAAAAAAACACATTCATTCAATACTATCTTTTACTTTGCAAAGATGGAAAAAAGTTAGAAACATTTCTGTTGGAGAGACACTTTACAAATTAGTGTTTTTTGACATCAAAACCTGTCATGGGGTATGGTGATTGTTTTGTTTGAAAATATGAACAGGATGTTCATATAATCAGATGTGGCATCATCTGCGACTGAAAGATAAACTTTAGTCACTACATTCCATCGTTCTTGTGGGGTATTCATGTTGAAAAGGAAAACATTATCAATGATGAAAGACGTGTATTTTGGAATCAAAATTCATGTTCATTTTTAACAATCCTGGCCCATTATGGAATACATTTGGAAATTACTTGTTTATTATATTTGCACTTATTACAATTATCGAAAATTGAACGAACATACCTCTAGTAGTTGTTTTAATGACTATAATTAAGACTTTAGGCTGTGACGATTGATTGATTTTTTCTGCTGCAATATTTTTATTTGCCAGCGCTACCTTATTCTTGAGAGACTCTTGATATACCCCTGAAATTGTGTTATGACGTTTTGTGACTGGTGACGAAATTCAGCAATAACGAACGCTTCAAAGCGTATACAAATACTTGCTGACGATTCTAGAATAAGGATTTATGAAGATCACACCAAGTTTTTGTGCTGGTGAAGAAATTCAGCAATAATGAACGCTTTATACTGTATACGAATTATTGCTTACTCTTCCAATAAGAATTTATGAGAACCACACTCAAGTCAAAATATTCATATGAAAAACGGCTTTGTTTGAATAGTGCCACTCACACGATTTTTAGTCGGATCGAATCATACATGGTAAAACTCCACCAACCACCATCTTAAATTCCTGAATTTAGTTTCAATCCGTGGTCCCGAAAATTACCAGACACAGATTTTGGATAAAATCGGGCCGTGAATTATAAAACTCATTTGCCAAAATTTTAAAAATATATTGTTACGCGAGCCATTCCCACATGCCAAATTTCCAGTTAATTGAATAATTGAAAGTGTGAAATATTTTATAAAATTTTCTTACCGTCAGATAAACCAACGAGCAGACAAGTGAGGTTCAATAAACACCTTTATTGAAATGGATAAGAATCAAAGCAAATACTTATGGAATGTCTGAATGCTATGTCATTACGTATATATCACTGCGACTGTGAAAATATCCCCTGCGGCACAGTGCTTCAGAACACACGAAATCCAAAGACCTTGACCTTCTACGAAACACGAGATACGACATTGAGATTATTGCAAGTCTGCAACCTACTTTATACAGCATGGACAAACAAAAACACGTAATTTATTGGGCTTAGTTTCGTAAAGCTGCCAATTCAACCAAATGGTTTATTCAATTGCAAAGCGATATATAAACAATGTAGGGCATAATAAGTATACGTCCGCACTCCATGAAAATTCAACTTCAGTCGTACGAAAGGATCTTTTTTACAAGCTTTTATTTAAGTAACTTCCCATTAGTGTGTATAGTTCATCCATTATCAATTGCAGAAACATAAAAAACAAGTTTCCCACTCTTGCGGCGGAATCCTTTGAGCAGCAGAGGCGGAGATAACTAATTTTATTTAAATATTTAAAAAATACGTTAAAATAAAAAAATATGCCATAAACGAGGAAGTATGTATTAATAGGCAATCGGATCATCATAATTTCATTTTCCCATGGTCGAAAAAAGCCATATTTTCCGTCAAAACACAGCACAGCTATAGAATATTTTAAAACCTATTTCGATCCCAGACGAGAGACGCTACTGGCTTTTATTTACTCAGACCTACAAGCATTATCATTGGCTTGCGGTCACTCAAACAGCTGTCACTCAAACCCCGTTGCTATCGGCTCTTTTGATCTTCGGTTCGCCGACGGATAATGTTTACGAGTAGTACACATTATTTTTCGTTCCGTTTCTTCGCATATACGAGTTTTTGATTTGCTCCCTATAGAAACAGCTTCTGCAATTGAAAATGGTTAAACTATGTATGTTTAGTTCAAATTTTGCAAGTGAATTTTGACCCACTGCTAGGTGTCCGATCGACGTGAAATTTGGCAGGTGTTCATAATTCCGGTGACAATATATTATGGATTTGCTAGAGAGAAAAAATGGCGGCTCCAATATGGCGGACAAATTTTGTGATTATGGTTCGATTCTATTCAAAATTGGTATGTGGGGGTTTTCGGGACAGAGAGCACGAATTTTTTGTCAAATTTCATGAATTCAACATGGCGGCTCCAATATGGCAACGAGTTTTGTGGTTATACCTCGATTCTAATAAAAATTGGTTTGTGGTGTTTTTGAGATCGGAGATCATATTTTTTTGTCAAAATTCACGAATTCAAGATGGCAATGAGTTTTGTGATTATAGCCCAATTCCATTCAAAATTGGTGTGTGGGGGTTTTTGGAGTCGGACATCATGAATTCATTAATTCAATATGGCGACGTATTTTGTTATTGTGGCCCGATTCCACTGAAAATTGGTATATGGGTTTTTTGGGGTCGGAGATTATAAGTTTTTGTCTGAATTCAATAAGGTGACGGATTTCATGAATGACTAAAAATAATTTAATAAAAATTATAAAAAAAATTAAGACAAGTTTTTATACTCAAATTCTCTAACAAAACAGATGATGCGGGTCGTCAAGCCGAGGCCTTCGCCATCACTCATGGTCTAGAACAACTGGTCGAGCTACCAACCCACATCCCTGATGTCAACAACCAGTCTGCCAATACACTAGATCTTTTCCTCACCACCAATCCTGACCCGTATAGAATAGAAGTTTGTGCCCCACTTGGAAACTCTGATCACACCCTCATCTCCACAACATGCTCTTTCCATTTACCATCGAGCTGCACAATACCACCCCGTCTCATGTGGCATTACAATTCGGCCGACTGGGAAGGTCTTCGTATGTTTTTCTCAGCGTTTCCATGGAAGAGAGTTTGTTTCTCTTCAGTAGATCCACCACGATGTGCTGAGACAATTTCTGAAATCATCATGTTGGGGATGCAAACCTACATACCGAATACCGAAAGAAGAACATCATCCGATAAGACCTGGTTTAACAGAAACTGCTCTAGAGCTGTGGCTTCCAAACAGGCAGCATACCATCGATGGCTAAAAATCCGAGCCCTGAGACCAGAGCAGCATATGTCGAGGCTAGAGGCATATGCAAAGAGACAATAGAATGCTCAAAAGATGCCCACAATGCCAAAATAAGATCAAAACTTGCTGAATGTCCTAACGGATCCCGTTCATTTTGGTCTTTCGCCAAAGCTGTGGGAAGAAACTTCACTTCCAGCTCATTTCCTCCTCTAACCAAAGAAGATGGAACACTAGCAACGACTGCCCAGGAAAAAGCCAATATCTTTGCGCACCTATTTGCTGGAAATTCCACTCTGGATTCATCGGGAAAACAACCCCCGAACATTACACCTATTGACAGTCACATGCCCGAGATCACCTTTCGCCAACGTACTATCAGAAAGATTTTGCTGGGTCTCAACACCAACAAAGCCTGTGGATCTGACGGAATCCAGCCGATTGTTCTCAAGAAATGTGCCCCCGAACTAACACCTGTTCTTTGCAAGTTGTTCAACCACTCTTACAATTTGGGGTAATTTGCGTCCAATTGGAAAATTGCAAGAGTACAGCCAGTCCCTAAAAAGGCAAAAAGGCCCTACCTAGCAACTACAGACCTATCGCACTGCTATCTATTATTTCAAAGGTCATGGAAAAAGCCATCAACATCGAGCTCATGAAATATCTGGAAGACTCAGGAATTGTCAACGATAGGCAATATGGCTTCCGCCATCAGAGATCAACTGGTGACCTGCTCGCTTACGTCTCACATATATGGCAACTATCTATTGAAAAGTATGGAGAAACTTTAGCTGTGGCATTAGATATCTCCAAGGCGTTCGATCGAGTTTGGCACCAGGGACTCCTCGCCAAGCTTCCGTCTTATGGCTTGCCCCCTCAGCTGTGTTCTCTGCTTGCTAGTTTTCTCTCAAACAGGTCCCTCCATGTAGTGGTCGATGGAGTTTCATCTGACACTCTACTCATAAATGCTGGTGTTCCGCAAGGATCTATTCTCGCACCAACACTATTTCTACTTCACATCAACGACCTGTTGAAAGCAACTTCATGTCCAGTACACAGCTTTGCCGATGATAGTACCCTCCATACCGCTTTCTCTTCCAGGGCCCCTATATCAGCCCGTGAAACCAGAAATGAACGAGGAAGAAATGTTAATAATATAAATATGGACTCAGCAACAATTCTCGAGTGGGGATCTAATAACTTGGTAGAATTCAATGCAAACAAAACACAAGCATGTCTTTTTTCTAGAAAAGTCGATCTCACTGTGCCTAACATAACTTTGTCAGGAGTAACCATACCACTGAAGTCATCCATATCGATGCTTGGTATTACTATCAGCAATAACCTTTCCTGGGAAAATCACGTGAGGTCCATTGCCAAAAGTGCATCCCAAAACTTGGTTTTTGTTTCGTGCCAAGAGCTTTTTCTTCCCCACTCAGCTGCTTATGATCTATAAGGCACAGATCCGACCTGTCCTGGAATACTGTTCCCATATTTGGAGCGCGGCACCTAAACATATCCTGAGGCTATTGGATTCTGTCCAAAAAAGGGCAATTCGTCTCGTCGGTGATGCCTCGCTTACAAACTCGCTCACTTGTCTGGAACACCGTAGAAAAGTTGGCGATTTGTCTCTATTTTATAGATATTTTCATGGGCGATGCTCTTCTGAAATATCAACAATCGTTCCTGCTTTGGCAGTCTCTTCGAGACTAACCCGTCAAGTTCAGTCATCACACCCCTTCGTGGTCACTTTGGAGACCTGCAGAACATCACTTTCCAAAGACTCGTTCATCCAACGAACAGCGAGGCTTTGGAACTCATTGCCTAGGGAGGTGTTCCCCGAGGCATACAACCTCCAGAAATTTAAGAAGAACACCAACTCCTACCTTCTTTCCCTTGGTTCCCACGATGTTCTCTGAACATTACAGGATATCCCTTTTCGTGGGAACCAGAACATAAAAAAAAAAAAAATCTTTCAGTACGAGTTGGAGATTGTTTCAATAGATGAACATATATTCCAAGAAATGTTAGCATTACATTGTGAAATCCATTTTGTCACCGCAATATGATGTTTTCATCAATCGAATACACCTTTGTTTCAGGATGGATTTTATTTAGTCGGATCAAGCCAATAGGAGTGACCAAATAAATTTGGTTGAATTAACAATCCCTTTTTTCCGTGTATAAATCACACCAATTTTGAAAAATAAAATGGGTATTTAATCTAAAACAAAAAATCATTTCCACCACATAAATTTGTTCCTATTTGTTTGTCGAGAGATTTCCGTGAATCAATATAAAGGTGAATGTCAGTTGTTAATTGATAAAAGTTGAAAACAAAAAGTCATATGATCTGTTTTCCACAGGTGCTGTAGTAATAGTAGTTCTTACCATGAAAGAAACTGCGTGAAAACGTGATTCGATTAATGTTTGTTCAAGTGAAATGGTTGGGAAAAAGCTGAATAGATCATGTTTCGATAAAATTGAGACGTCAGTTTCTATATCAATTTACAACCTGATATCCGTGAGAGGATCCTAACGCGTTAAGTTTCGTATCTTTACCCAGTCCCCTAAGAATAAAGTCTGTATATTTTGTACATCAATACACATTCTCGTATTAAATCCATTCCGCTCAGCAAGATGTCGTGTTTTGTATTTGAAAATATATGATATCAATTTTCTTCAAAATACGTTTTCTTAATAAATTTGAAATAAAAATAAGAAGCTAATGATTCTGTATTGTTTCAGATCCACGGGTCCGTGATTGGGCGATGATGTCGAGCCCCGTTCCAACTGTCCTCATCTGTACATTCTACGCATATTTTTCCAAAGTATTAGGACCAAGGATAATGGAGAATAGGAAACCATTCGATCTCAGAAACATTTTAATTATCTACAATCTAGTACAAACTATTTTTAGTGCTTGGATATTTTATGAGGTGAGTAATAGACTGTTTTTTAACTTCACATATGTGTGTGTGTGACACTAAAATTTCATGAGGGCACGAAAAAGGCGGATCTGTTTGGTAATTTGAGTGGAAACAATCGATTCAAAAATGGAGGATTTGGGGTCAGTGACAATGTTTTTTTTTTTCTTCAAAATGCAAGGATTTTTTCCTTTGCCTGCATAAGTACTTTTGCCTCAATACAAATACTTTATTTCCTTAGACTATTACAAGCATGGAAGTCGTCAGTTATGAGATATAAAAAATACAGCATAGTTAAAATTAAAGTATTATAAGAAGTATTAAATAATCACACTTATATATAGAAATCACAAACATTTAGTAGAAGTGGTATAAACTAATAAAAATATAAAACTATTCATAATATCATGTTCCTAGTTCCGTTTGAAAATATTAATCCAGAGAATAAAATGTCGTTTCCAGAAGCAATTTTTTACATTTGTTTTAAAACACTGCTGGTTATTTTTTTATGGATATTGGGAGCTTATATATAATATAATATTATCAACATGATATGAGGCCCGCGACTTGGAACTAAAAATTTATAGTTTTGTCTCAGGGTGTAGCCCGCGGCAAGTCGAGTAATACCTATCTCTGTTCAGAAACTTATCGCAGTACGTTTTAATGCAAGTGACGCAAATGAAAATATACAGGGTGAGTCAGAAGTACTTTGACAAACTTCAGGAGGTGATTCCTCACAGTATTCTAATATGAATTGCCCAAATAAATATATGTCCGGAAACGCTTCGTTTCCAAGATACAGGGTGTTAAAGTTTTAGTTTTATTTTAGTTTTTTTTTAAATAACTTTCGAAATACTGACCTTATTCAAACGAAAATTGGTATCGAGACGTTTTTTGAGGTGTATCATCTGGTTATTCTCCACAACCCACAAGGGTCGTCTGAGTACCTACTAGATAACATTTTTACCATCTGGCAAGAGAAAGTGTATGCCTTTTTGCTGCTCTTGTTGAGTTTGTTACTCAGTTCTGAAATGTATTTCGCAAGAGAAACATTAAAGTTGTCATTTTCGTTACTTTGAATTTTTATTCAAACAACTATCAAATTAACTAGATTGTGGTAATCAACCCACATACACAACAGTACTCTTCACGGACGAGGCAAACTTCTCCCGAAATGCTATCACAAACTTTCATAACAACCATGTTTGGGCTCTGGAAAATCCGCACGCAGTAAGTAAAAGACATTATCAGTATCAATTTTCTGTAAATGTATGGGCGGCAATAATTGATAATTACTTGATAGGTCCTTTCTTTCTTCCGTTCCGACTGAATGGCGCAACTTATGACTTTTTAGAAAATGAATTGCCGGGACTACTTCAGAATGTACCATTAGACATTCGTATCCGCATGAGGTTTATGCTCCGGCCCATTTTAGCGTTGTAGCCAGGGAATTCCTTAACACTGTCCATCCAAATTGATGGATCGGTAGGGGTGTAGAACCTAACCAGGCGTGGGCACCAAGGTCCCCAGATCTAAACCCGCAAGATTTTTATTTTTGGGGACATTTGAAGTCACTAGTTTATAAACTCCAGTAGCGAACGAGGAAGATCTAAGAAACCGAATAGTAGACGCCTCTGAAACAATAAGAAACACTCCAATAATTTTTGAGCGGGTACGAGATTCAATGACTAGAAGACTGAATGCCTGTATCTTCGTTGAAGGTGGACTCTTTGAACAATTTATTTGAATAAAATTTAGTTTCCTTTATTTTATTTTATTCTACATATTGAAAATTTCTTGATATAAAATGTTGATATTTCTTGCAAATTTTATTAAAACAAATACTGATTTTGCAGCCTTGATACAAAAATAACTATTTCAAACGAGTAAAAATAAATAGAATAGGTGGCGCCCCTCTACAAAAAAACCAAAACTACTTACTTAAACGTCAAATTCATTTCCTAAGCATTCTTGTGAAAAATGCAAAATAATGGTAATAACTTCAACACGCATCGATTATCAAATAATCGACTTGAAATTTTCAAGTCCAAATATCTAGAAAACGGTTGCTTATAGCGACTTGTAACAAGGGTAGCTTTTTTACGTAGATATGATAAGGAATTGATTTTTTACTGAAAAATGTGCTAGAAGTACGCTCAAAAAAGTTATGAATCTTCAAAAAAGAAAAAGACGTGTAGGTGGCGCCCCCTACGAGTAAGAGCAATAATAACATCAGGTTCGAATTCGACACCTCAAAAAACCTCTCAATACCAATTTTCGTTCAATTAAGGTCAGTATTTCGAAAGTTATTTAAAAAAAACGAAAATAAAAATAAAACTTCAACACCCTGTATCTTGGAAACGAAGCATTTCCGGACATATATTTATTCGGACAATTCATATTAGAATATTGTGAGGAATCACCTCCTGAAGTTTGTCAAAGTACTTTTGAATCACCATGTATAATATAATCAACATGATATGAGGCCCGCGACTTCTAACTAAAAAATTATAGTTTTACCTATCTCTGTTCAGAAACTTATCGCAGTACGTGTTGATGTAAGTGACGCAAATGAAAATATACATAGATGCAACAGTTAATATTTCTAATTTGGCAAACAGCTCTCTACAAGAATCACTATATTTTTTTAAGCACATGTTTCTCAATATCCTTTTTTGAGATGGCAACATTCATTTATTCTACTGGAGTTATCGTCAGCAATAGTTGATAGTGGAATGAACATACCCATAATAGTAACTCATTAGAATAAATAACAAGGCACATAAATAACAAGGAACAAGTGTACGAGCCCAATTTCTGGCCAAGAAATATATACTTCAGCCGCTTCAACTTCACTCGAGGTAAGCACTTTCTGGACCATCCACATGAATCCCACGCGAATGAAAATTTTCAGAGGCCAGCCTCATTCCAGACCAGAGAGCAGAAATAAAAACTATGAAGAAAAAATCTTACTTACAACTAATACACATGAACTCTCAAAGTCTAGCTAACAAAATTAACATAATTGAATTGTTTTGTAATGTCAATAACCCAACTTTTATTTGTATATCTGAACACTGGATGTGTAAGAACCGGCTACATAACTCAAGGATAGCAGGTTATGAGTTGGTCTCCAGCTTCTGTAGGACTCGAATTGAACATGGTGGAACTGCAATATTTGTTGAATCTCAATTCTACAAAAATAACAATTGTAAAACGATCCAGTATTTGTCTGGCTGTTCCCTTGAGCTGCACTTTGAGTGCTCCGCTAAGGAGGTGAACAAAGACCTATGTATTGTAACTTTATACAGGAGCTCTTCAAAAGACTCTGACTTACAATATTTCTCGACCAATTGGCCTTCATCCTGGAATACATAACTGCTAGGTATACAGACATAGTAATATGCGGGGACCTGAATATAAACTTCAGAGAAGAAAGCTACTACAAAAAACAACTCTTTGACCTTTTGAGATGTCACATCTGAAATTGCCCTATACTGAGCCAACACGTGTTGCTAAGTATGGAAATCGGCAAACCAGTAGTGGTCTCGACTATATAGTCAGCAATGTAGAAGCTATCTCCTCTGAGGTCTGCGACCTAGGAATCTCTGATCACTCAGCTCAAATAATGACATGGTCTACGACAGTTAAGCATTATAAAAATGAAGAATATATCATCACTAGATAAATCAATGACTGCTCAATTCAAGAATTTAAGTCACTGCTCGATACAAACCAGACCTATAATGTTCAGGAAAAAACTGTAGATGGTATGTTCAATCACTTTTTCTCTCACTTTCAGTGGTGGTTCGACATAGCATTTCCCAAACGGATATCAAAACTAAAAAAAACAGAAAAAGTTCCCTTCTCACACGAACTCCATAAAGAGCTCGATAACCTTAAACAACTAAATTGGTTAAGGAAAAATGACGACAATCCAAACTTAAATTAATGGTATAAACAAAAGAAAAAACAACTAGATACAAAAATATCCTTGGAAAAAAAGACTTACCACTCCAATTTAATCAATAACTCAAACAATAAATCGAGAGCTCTATGGAATTTGGTAAACAAAAAAAAAGTCGAACAAAAACAAAGCAAGATATATCACTGAACTACAATGGTAATCACATAACCGACGATAGTAAAGTCGCAAACATCTTCGGGAAACACTTTACATCATCTGTTATTGATAAAATAGAATCACTCGACCAACCACAAGACATGTGTACAAAAAATGCGATCATAGGTCCAAACTCCATGTTTTTTGGCCCTGTCACTGAACAGGACATCAAATATATAATATTGAGCCTAAAGAAGAAATATTCAACAGGCATAGACGAGATTCCAGCTGTAATCCTAAAAGAATGTTCCGACGACATATCAAGCTATACAGCCATGATAGTAAACTACTCTGTAACCGAGGGGCAATTTCCAAGCCAACTTAAAATCACAAAAACAGTTCCAGTTTTAAAAAAAGATGATCCCCTAAACGTGAGAACTACAGGATGATCTGCCTTTTGAGTTGTTTCTCAAAAGTGATGGAAACTGCGGTTTATAACAAACTTGTCAATTACCTAAACAGACACAATATTATTACCCCCTGCCAACATGGCTTTCGTCCTAACCACTCAACTGAAACAGCATCCGCTGAAATGGTCCAATATATCTATAACAGCATCAATCAGAATAAACAGGTAGTGGAATTATTCTTTGATCTCTCTTGTGCCTTTGACACAATCAATCCAAAATACTTAACAACGAAGCTAGAAGCACTGGGCATTCGAGGCCCCATACAAAGCTGGATTGAGTCATACATGTCTGACAGAACTCTCAGGGTGCAGGTCGGGGATGGGCAGTCGGACAACTACGATATCGTAATTGGCACTCCGCAGGGTACTGTCTTAGGGTCTCTACTTTTCCTACTCTACATGAATGATCTTCCGAACTATATTGGCCAAGGGCGCACTTTCATCTATGCAGATGATTCGACAATTATTGTTGCAGCTGATACTGCTGCTGAACTGCAAGACAAAACTGAGCTATCTGCAAATAGTTTCAAACACTGGTGTGATAGTAATAATCTTATCATAAACCTGAAAAAAACAGTACTGATTGAATTCACCAGCCCCTTAAAATTAACAAACATTCTCACAAGAATATCTTCATCACAGATAACAAGATATCTAGGCCTAGAGATTGATGATAAACTCTCCTTCAACAATCACGTTGACGCCGTCTGTAAGAAGCTGAACAGACTGTACTTTGCGTTCAGCACTATGAAATCAAATCTCCATAGAAACTATCTGATAAACATGTACTATGCCCTAGTTTACTCCACTATCAGCTGCAACATAATTGTCTGGGGCAGAGCTACGGAAATATCTAGAGTTTTCATCATACAAAAAAGATTCATGAGACTCCTGTTCGACTTGGGCTATAGAGAGTCATGCAGGAATACATTTGTTGAAAATGGAATCCTGACAGTCACATCCATCTACCTCTACAAACTACTTACATATATTCATTGCAATATGGGAAAGCTAGAAAAAAACAACGACTACCATACTTATAACACAAGAACGAAAAATGATTTTCACCTACAACAGTGCCATAGAATGTTGTATAAAAAATCGCCTACTTATGCTGGTGGCTACCTTTTCAACCTGCTTCCGGAGAGTATAAAGTCGATCTCAAACCATAAAACTTTCAAATCTAGCATTAAAAATATTTTACTCCTACATGCTTTCTACTCGCTTGACGAGTTTATGCAGCATACACTAGAATTGAACTGATCATCAACTGCATGTTCCTATCAGTACATACATATATAGGTTTTTATTTTTTAAATACTGACATACACCTATTTACACTAATTTACTCACATATTTTTCTATCCCTTTCTTTATGTTCATTCACTAGTTCCTCTTATACTCAATGTCTAATTGTAATATCGTGAATATCCCATAATGATGTATTTTACTTGTAATGGTTTGTTAGTTTATAGCACTCATGTATCTTTTAATGACTTGTCTCATGTTTTTAATAAAGTATCTATCTATCTATCTATCTAATTCCAAGATTCCAGATTACAAAGAACTTGGATAATTTATTTGAAATATTGTAAATATGATCGTACCAAGTTAGTTGAGAGTCAATGTTTAATCCTAAGAATTTAGCAGAATTAGTTATCCTTTCTACCTATTCATGCCCTAAAATTAACTATAAGTGGACAAAAACATTTAGGTTAGAAGAAGACGGAAGTTTTCTGTGTATTTCATCTAAATCTGTCATTGTACTATTCGTGGGAGTAAGATGTCTAAAAATCCTGGTGATTGCACCTGTAAAAGTTTGGGATCAACTTGGCGACACTTGG
Source organism: Gonioctena quinquepunctata (assembly GCA_018342105.1). Taxonomy (NCBI): domain Eukaryota; kingdom Metazoa; phylum Arthropoda; class Insecta; order Coleoptera; family Chrysomelidae; genus Gonioctena; species Gonioctena quinquepunctata. The sequence goes on along the minus strand of JAFIRS010001029.1, from coordinate 37,767 downwards.
CCTACTTGATAATAGAGATTACAAGCGTTTCAAATGGCGCCAATGTCGTTTCTAGTTTTAATTCAGTAAACTGTAACAACAGACCACACAGTATTTATTTATTTCCTTAGCTTTCTTTTTGAGGTGAAGTGTTCGCGGGTTCTAATGTTAGCTTTGCTATTCGTTGAAAAGTGACATCTGCCAAATTTCACCATTAGCAAAGCTTTAATAAGAAGTCCCCGAACATTGCACAAAGAAAGCACCGTGTTGTTGTTTTACGAATTTTGTACCATTTGAATTTGGAGTTAACTGCATTTTCATTCGAAGATTTTGGGTAGCCGGAGAATTGCAAATGAAATTATAGTCATTAAATTGCAGAAAATATAAAATTCAATGCATACTATATGATGGAATATCATCATTAGTTAATTTGTCAAGATTTGTACTGAATACTGGTGAATATTCGAATATGTGGCTTTAAACTGTCCACAAAAAATACAAATGGGGCCCATTTTACAAAAAGTATCCTTACACACTACACTATTTGAAAATTAACCCCACCCTACTCACTAATGAACTACGTGATTTTTGAAAGAATGAACTAATAAATAAGTTAAGCAAGATTTCAAATCGAAGAGACGGGACAAAACAGAAAATAATTTCAAATACAGTTTTGACATTAAGCGAGGATACAAACAATTTGAACGGCGCCATCTACCACAGAGATTGAAGCTGTGTTATACGCAATAGGTGGTCTCGAAAATCTAAACAATGTCGAATAACTGCAAGCACCAGGGTTTTTATATACATCTTACGTGAGAATAATTCAAATGATGATATAAACATGTAGTTCGCAAAATAACGTCTGATTTTTTTTGTATTATGACAAATCTATTCATGTAAAATAGTTACAATAATATTAATAAAAATATGTAGTTTGAAAAATCTAAAAAACACGCTTTTATCACGCACTAAAAATTATATAATAATTAAGTTGACTTGTCTCATCAAAAATGAAAAATGTCTTATTCTTATTCAAGACTGCTGAATACAAATACCTATACAATAGGTGTATGTTGGTCGGAGATCCATAAAACAACAACTACTTCCCTGGCTAATGCCTCGACGGACGTTAAATAACATCCGATGTCCTACAAGGTACTTGGCAAATGTTTATTGCGAAATGGACGACCCTCATTATTACCTAGTGTTCGAAATATAGATAAGCAATAAAAGTGTGTGTCCCTTCAAAGATTCCCAGGTCTGCATTAAAATATCTCATGAAATAGTTTGGCATTTTAATAACAGTGGGCTCTCCATTATTTTTGGCTTTTGTTGACAGTTTTGTATTTAAATTTATTTGATAATAAAAAATCGTAAGGTTGATTTAGAACCCTAGGTAAGGATACGTTTAAATGTGTGTAAATAATAAAATTTATTTACCTGGGCACCAGACTTTCAGTACTAAAGGGCTATTAACGAAATTATAGCGATAATGGTCTATTTAAGGTTACAAAATGAATTACCTACCAGATTTGGAAAACAAGACTGTTTTGAGAACTGAACGCTTTCCAATTTCAGAAATAAAAGGGGGAAAGCTAAACAACATTTAGTCATTAACTACCTAATATTCAGTTGTGTCAGTTGTGTCTATTTTAAAGTGTCTATTCGATTTTTGTGCCGTGAAAAATGTGGCGTCCATGGGTTCATCCTGAAGCTAGTACTTCAACTGTTGGTCGTAGTACCACTAGTCGACAAATGTTACACCCTCATGAGAATCAAATTATATTAAATGTTTATACTTCCCTTCTGGAACGTGGAATGTCCAAGGATCAAGCTGTGCAAGAGAGTGCTTCTCTAACAAAATCACGATATTCCAGTATTTAAAATAGTAAGAAAAAGAAAGAAACGAAAAGACTTTGGCGATTCAAGGAAACTAGATGTCTGTGATGTAGATATAATTCGAAGAACAATATCTCGTTTGGCGTATTGTTCCGATATATACTGGCCCTCCCTTCTAGCAAGGGATAAATACACTTTACAAAAGATACAAAATTCTTGTGTGAGATACTCATGTGGAATGAGAAAATATGACCATATTTTTTTTTTTTTTTTTTTTTTATATTCTGGTTCCCACGAAAAGGGATATCCTGTAATGTTCAGAGAACATCGTGGGAACCAAGGGAAAGAAGGTAGGAGTTGGTGTTCTTCTTAAATTTCTGGAGGTTGTATGCCTATGAAAATATGAAGATTTTGAATTTAGAAGAGAGATTTTTTAGCATACTAGCTGGACTCGTATATCAAATCAATCATTTCAAAACACCGGCCTATCTCCTAGACAAACTTATGAAACTTGGGGACTATCACAACTGTCTGACAAGAGCTAGAGATCTCTATTGTATCCCTAGGCACACTTCCACACGATTTAAGCGGAGCTTTTCATACAATGCAGTGAACATTTTCAATATTATTCCTGCGCACATTAAGTCGCTTCAAAACTGGCATAACTTTAGGAAACATATCAAGTCCTGGATTCTTTCAAATAGACAATTAGTAGCTCAATTATAATAAATATGTGAAATTATTTTATGTGTACAAGGAGGCATTCAGTGTATTTATACTGTCGCGGCATTGCGCTGTATTTGCAAGTAGTGGAGAGATTGAGAATTGTTCTCATCTCTTCATTTTCACCTCAATTGAATGAAAATCATACTGTATTATTAAAACTCGTTAGCAATTTTTAACGGAATATTATAATTGTCACCAGTATATGTAGAAATCTATTTTTTGTTGTTGCTATGTTCACAACTATGTTTTTTTTTCTGTTGGTTGCATGGAAGAACGGCTGTAGCCGAATGTCGCCAACACTTTAAAAAAGTTGTGATCCACTTCTATTTTTAAATGAATAAAGACGATATTATTATTATTATTATAAGCCTTGTATAAAAAGCAAATTGTGCCTACATTTGATATTTCAGTGCAACGGCTTAAAAAGAATGGTATCCAGTGTTGCAAAGAGACTTTAAGGAAGTCTCTTTTACAAAACGGATTCAAATTTAAAAAACTCACTAGTAGCAGAAAAATCATAATGGAATCTGTGCGCCTTAAGTAATGGAGATTTGAATATTTTTTGGCAGTGAACGAATTTAGAGAATATGGTAGAACAGTAGTGTATTTGGATGAAACTTGGTTCGATACACACGATATTCCAAACAAAAGTTGGGTAGACTCATCTGACTTGTGCCAAACTAATGCGCCGTCTAATAAAGGAAAACGTATTACGATAATTCACGCAGGTACCGAAAATGGTTTTATATCAAATGCGTTGTCTTTATCGGCAAAGAATATTAAGGGCTCTTCAGTCAATTATCATGATGATACTACAGCCGAATTATTTGAAGACTGGTTCCAAAATAAACTCATACCAAATATTCCACCCAACAGTATTATCGTCATGGATAATGCTAGCTACCATAGTCGAAGACTAGATAAAGCACCATGTTCAAATGACACCAAAGCCACTATACAAGAATATATGTTAAATAATGATATGTACTATGAGGAAAAGTACACAAAAAACAGTTACTAGACGTTTTACGCAGTTATTCGATAAAAAAAAATTGTGATTCATTGGCTGAAAGCTTGGGACATACGGGGCACAGACTTCCTCCTTATCACTGTATGTTTAACCCAATTGAACATATATGGCATCAGCTTAAGTCAGCAGTTCGAAGAAATAATACTTCTCCAACCTTAAGTTCAACTGTGGTAGCTCTTATTCAAACAGAAACTGCAAACATTCCTGATAGCAGCTGGGCCAAGTGTGTTTCCCATATTAAAAAGGTGGTAAAGTCATATATGGATATAGAAAAAATTCCCAAAGAAAAATTTATTATCAATTTGGATGACGACAGTAAAACTGATCTTCGTGAGTAATTTTGTTTATAAATACCTTTCATCGAGAAACTGAACTTTTTATAAAGTATAAAGTTTGACATTTTACATTAATTAGGTATATCATATATTATTATATGATATAATTAAATACATATATTATATATAAATAAACAATTCTCAATTATATTCAAGCGATTTTTCTTAATAATTTAACCCAATATCATTATACCTACCTATAAAACATAATTTAATGGCTAGGGCAGGTACAACTCTGCGTAGAATCCACCGCCTGCTGATAACTCAAGTGGTTGTTGATTTACGACCTTCTTAGATTTCTGGTTCTACCATAGTTATTAGTAAGCTTGTCACTTCTTTTATATCTAGTGATTAATTCAAAATGTGTGGAGCGCTTTGTTTATATTAATTAAAATTACACTAAACCAAAAAGCGCTTTTTAAATTAATCATTAGATATAAAAGAAGTGACAAGCTTACTAATAAATACCTAGGATATCTATCATCCGTCACGTAATGTTTAAATTAATATATGTTTGCGTTTACTTTACAATGAAGATAAAATATTGGCAAGGGTAACATGCATAGGTACTTATATCGTAACTAATACAAGTCAGTTTAATTATTTTATAATTTTTAGTGCATGATAAAAGCCTGTTTTTTTTTAAACTACATATTTTTATTTCTTGCTTTTTAGTCTTAAAATAACTTAACATATTTATTACTAGTACAGAATGCATTTGGCTTAGCGTTTTTTTAATTGTTTATTAATTAAGTTATAATATTTACATATTTACAGATATACTACATACACAAAGTATCAACGTATAATATTTTCATATAATTACAAGTACGGTACACCAAGTCTCAACGTGATTATTCGCATGAGTAGGATCATAGGGTATTTATTGTTCCCTTCTGTTACACTCGCGCTCTTGCGAAATTTAATCTTTGAGCACGCATTCTTTCCATTTCCGTCAATGCTTCAGTATTGCAAGGAGTGTTGTTGTCTGTGAGCTTTGAGCAGTCGAGTTTCTCACTCTGAAGTCCATTTAGCGATTATACGCGACTCAAAGCAACGTAAGCTTGTCCAGAAGCAAAGGTACGAGGTCCCAAATAGATCACTGCATGATCCACATGAGATGGAAGTTATTAATAACTAAATTTTGACGAATATGCTGAGAACCAGTGCATTCGCCATATTCAACTAGTATCCACTGAAGAGTTCCACTATCCACCTACTGACCCCATCATCAGATCAGCTCCAAGATATCAAATTATATTATTGTAATTCAAACTACATATACATATAGTTCACCCATTATCAATTGCAGAAACATAAAAAAACAAGTTTCCCAGTCTTGAGGCGGAATCCTTTGAGCAGCAGAGGCGGAGATATTTAATTTTATTCAGATATTCAAATATTTTAAAAATACGTTGAAATAAAAAAATATGATATAAACGAGGAAGTATGTATAAATAGGCAATCGGATCATCATAATTTCATTTTCCCATGGTCGAAAAAAAGCCATATTTTCCAACAAAACACATCACAACTATAGAATATTTCAAAACCTATTTCGATCCCAGGCCAGAGACGCTACTGGCTTTGATATATTCAGACCTCCAGAAACACGTATATAACTGGTGATTTATTAGTCTCAACGTATAGATACACCTACAAGCATTATCATTGGCTTGCTGTCCGTTTTAATTGACTGCTGAAGAACTAGACAGCTCTCACTCAAACCCACGTTGACTATCGGCTCTTTTTCTCTCCCTTTGATCTTCCCTTCGCCGTCGGAGAATGTTTACGAGTAGTACACATTATTTTTCGTTCCGTTTCTTCGCATATACGCTCGTGTTAGCGAAGTGAGTTTTTGATTTGCTCCCTATATAAATTGCTTCTGCAATTGAAAATGGTTAAACTATACCAAGTTTCATTTCGATACGATAATTAGAAATAGGTTAAAATTGACGTCCAATGGTAAACTAAATATGTGATTTGGTGCCCTCTTGCTCATAGAAAAGGACGAAGGCTTCTCCACTTATAACGGATTTTGGTGATATCGGTGATACTCTGAAGTCATTGTACTCGTGTCATGTGCCTGCATAAGGGTGCTTATGCCTGGTTTTCGAACAACGGCAACTTGTTCACCATCCATTTCATAGCGAATCTCATCGAAGAGAAATGCTGCTATGGTTGGATACAGCATACAAGTTGTATTGACACGGAGCTACATTATCTGCTGCATAATTACTCATATCTAATCCTTCGAGAGGAAAGTCAATGGTGACATTTAATTTTCCCCTAAATCTCTCCATCGGTGAAAATAGTTTCAAATGAAATACTAATATTTTGGGGAATTTATATATACATATAGTGACTTTGGGCATGTTATCGTTTCCTTACATTAACAACAAGTTGGTTTCTCTTCCCCATCTAAAGTTTCTTCTCTAATAGAGAAGTCTAAACATTGTGACAGTATCAGCTGCCCAGTTTTCTGTAGAATATGAAGTGGAAAGTCCCAGAAGGGGTCAGAAGAGTTCGAATAATGGCCACAGGAAGTACAGTTCAACGATGATTGTAGTTGACCAACAAAGTTATCAACCATTTTTGAGTTGTCCATTCTTAGATATCTTGACCAAGACTCCTGTGCCTTTTCAAGTTCGCTCAATTTTTCGTCAATTTCTGTTAACATAGGTTTGGGATTTTCTATCACTCTGTTTATATCTTCATGAAGACCTTCCAATAAATATCTGAGAAATTCTTGGGGTCCTGTTGAGCGTACCCCATAAAGCGAGGTGTGAATATTTGTATCTGGCTTTTAAAGAAACAGTATTTACCACACTATCAGACAAATCTTCCGACCAAAGTTCTTTTATCACTACCGTAAATGCTTTCATCAAACCACCCTTCATACTTGATTTGCTTGTGTTGATATCCCTCATATGCTAGTCTTTTCTCAGGTAGTCGAGCAACAATCTGGTATTCAATAGTATTACGCTATTCATGAAGCAGGTGTTGCTAATGTTCTTCAACCCATTGAGTCCAAGTGATCTGATGGTGTGTATCTGCTTGATAACGAGTTGGATTGAGATATGGCACAACGTGTTATTTTTTGGGAAGAGGAAGAAACATCAATTTTCTTCAAAGTTTTGCCGATATAACTATCCTCAAAATTCATTTCAACTTTTTTGGGATTGGTATCTGACATGTTACAAATGTCTTCAACTGAAGGGTGTCTTATGTGATTATCACTTGATTGGTTTTTGGGAAGGTATCGGAATATTTTAAAATTAAATCTTTCGATAGCCCCGTTTATTTAACACGAGTACAAATGAACATAGGCACAGAATAATTGGAATCGCAACTACAATTATGACTACACTATTGTTTTCCATAATTTGAGTTTTCTCTCCCGCTGAAGTAAAAAATGTTAGTAAGAAGGGCAAATTTCCCCGAAGCGTTTTTGGTATTCTGGATTCAAAAATACATAATTGATTTTTGTGTTCATTGGCGGAAACAGTGCAAGCCAAAAATATGTCATAATAAATAACTATAACCAACCCCCTTACAGATTTTGTAAAAGCGGCCAAGAAAAATAATATTCATTGAAATTCGAATTAATTTTGACCACCTGTGTTGTTATTACTAAGTTGAGTCTGATGTTGGCAGGGGGGTTGGCAAATGAAATTCAACTCTCAAATTCCTAATTTGCTGCTGTTTTGAAAATTTTCTGCTAATTCAAAACCATGCGGTGAAGAGTTATTGGATTTTTTTGAAATCTCGAGTATAGGATTTATTTGTTAGTTTTGCAAATGTATAAGGAGTTCTCTTTCTTTTTGTCAAGTTATTTTCCGATTGATTTTCATTGGTTGAGTTTTGTTGGAGTTTTTTGGGTTCGCGACAATGGTGTATTCTATAGACGGAAGAATTAAAATCATTCACCTGTATGTGGAACAGGATAATTGTTTAAGGATTTCAGGAGAACTGCAGCTGTTTTTAACGAACGTCATACAGAAAAAAGCATTAGCCATGAATACGTAAGTTGATGACAAAATTTGAGGAAACGGGCTCCGTAAAGAATACAAAGAAGGCTACACCAGGAGTACTTAATGAAGCTGCTACTGTGGAAGTACTGGGACAATTTGCAATGAATCCCCAAATTTCGTTGCGAGGGAAACAAGAATTTGTCATGAGTTAGACTAAGAGCTAGCAAAAAAAAACCTACGATTAGCTCAAAGCTAAAACTTTTTGAGAAGTAAGCCAGTGTTATAAATAACAAGGCAGCGCAAGTATGGCGGCCTGTAGGTGTCGGCGTTGCTCTGCGAATTTTTTTGAATGTGTCAAAAAACTATGCCTTCGGGGAATGAGCTCAAAGCTAATTCTTGTTTTATATTATACATAAGACAGCCAAAAGTATGAAGGAGTTGTATACCATACCTAGGCGCCATACTCAAACGTGTCATTTTTTATGCCCTCTTGAAATACGAGCTCAAAGCAAAATTTTTCACCCAATGATGGATAAAAATGTCTCATCACCGATTATGACCATGCCATACTGTTTCGGTGTCCCTTAGTACCCGCCATACTGATTCAAACATGTAAAATTTTCTCCTAGTCCATGTATCATAGGCGCAAGTATGGCGGTCCGTTTTTATGACGCCCGTGGTCCATTTTGATGAATAGAAGCAATGCCATTCTGATAGGAGGTCTTCAAATGGCCGCCATACTGAAAAAACTATTTTTTTTCAAAATATTCATAATATCATCTTGATATTATTTTGTATTTAAAACTTTTCATGTCCTACCATTGGCAAAAATCACCAATCCAGAGAATATGAGTGACCATCGTCCAATTAGTATTTTGTGTGCCATTTCGAAAGCCTTCGAAAAAATATTGAACTTACAAATGCGATCTTACTTAAATGAATTCGATATATTGCCATCCTGTCAATCGGGATTTAGAGCTGACCATAGTTGTACAACGGCCCTGTTGAAAGTTGTCGATGATGTGCATATCTCTATTGACAATAACAAACTCTGTCTCTTAGTATTGCTTGACTACTCGAAAGCATTCGACCGCATTAATCACAAACTAGTTATAGCTATTCTTAGTTACCTAGGGTTTTCCTCGAATGCCACATCACTCCTCCAAAGTTACCTTCATAACCGATCTCATTGTGTTATACTTAATAATGAAAAGTCAAACTCACTCATTCTAAAAAATGGTGTCCCTCAGGGATCAATATTGGGCCCCCTTCTCTTCGTCCTCTATACCTCCCAATTTTCAAAGTCCTTACGTTACACTTCAATGCATTGTTACGCAGACGATACACAATTGTATTTAGAATTCGAAGAAGACTATCTCAACCATGCACTCGAACAAATGAATCAGGATTTGAATTCTTTAATAACGACCTCTAATAAATAATGTCTCACTGTTAACGCATCTAAATCTTATGTCATGATTTTTGGAAGAACAGCTGCGAGAAACCGTTGCAAGAATTTAGTTAATTTAGCCGTAGATGGTGTCCAATTACCCACTACTGAAATAACAAAAAAATTTGGATTATACTTCGACAGTGCTCTCAGATTTAGGACACACATTACTCATATTTTGAAGCGGGGGTACATGAACCTTAAAATTATTTATTCAAGTAGAAATATATTAAACAAGAAAAGTAAACTCATGCTATGTGATGCATTAGTGCTTTCACATGCTAATTACGCAGACGTAGTTTATAACCCGGAACTACTGAAATCAGATAGAATGCGGCTACAAAAACTTCAAAATTCTTGCATCAGACTCATCACAGGCACAAGAAGACGGGAACATGTTTCACAGCATCTTAAAAATCTTGGTTGGCTCAATATGGAGGCCAGGTGCATACTCCATTCCGCTTCGATCTACCACAAAATCATTACAACTGGAAAGCCACCTTACCTATTCAGAAAGTTATCTTTCAGAACAGATATACACAATCTGAACTTGAGATTTCGGAATAACCTGACAGCGCCTAAACACAGAACTTCTTTCTTCCGTGGCTCCTTCTCGTATCAGATTGTTCGCTTATACAACCGGTTACCGACTGAATTTAAATCATTTTCACTCAATACGTTCAAGAAAAAACTGAAACAATATTTAATCGAAAACAGCTTCCCGTATATTGAAATATGATATAAAACGAACTTGAATTGGCACACCCCTGTTTTCAACTTCTATGAATATTTTCGTAATGATTTCCTGCAATATTTTATTTTATATTTCCTATATTTTTGTTCTTTTTTTATTTTTATTGTTTTTATATTTTATTTTTATTTTTGTAATGAATATTTTGAAATTAAGCATGATCATGAATATATTTTGATGGTTGGATGGAAGAGCAAGCTCTGCAATGATGTTCATGCGCAGATATTGAATCCTGCCTTTTGTTAGGTTCTATGTACAGAGTACCTATGTAGCCTTACAATAAAAGCATTTATTATTATTATTATTATCTATATATTATTCTCAATAAATTTTATTACATTTAAAAAATAACAGAAGTGATATGAAATTACATTTGCAACGTTTTATGAAAAATTGGGACCTATATTATTTATTAAAAGAAACGAAATACAGTAAATTTAGGTCGAAATACATCTATTATTCATCCATTAGATGTTTCATTTTCATCGTCGCTATATTCATCTGATGATATGTTGTAGTAAATATCATCTAAATCGCTATCTTCGTCGTCTTTCTCTTTATTCCAATCTTCAGTGTCCTCGCCAGAGCTTACAGTTTCTGCAATTGTAATAATTTGGTGATATTCATTAATATAATTATAGAAGAACTGTTAAACTATCAGCTTTGTGTATTTGTTATCTTTTGAAACTGTAATTGACATTTGCAAGTATTTTGTCTTCATGATTGTAAAATGTAATTATATATATATATATATATATATATATATATATATTTATATATATATATATATATATATTTATATATATATATATATATAAATATATATTTTATATATATATATATATATATTCGTCTTCATTCGGTAGTTCATCGTCTGGTTCGGTTGTGGCTTCATCGTTTAGATTTTTTAGAATAACTATCTCGTTGATTGTGGATGACATTGCATCACCCTCGAACCAATGGAAAGTGTAAGCGCCTTCGAACAATTTCCAGCCATAACCATCAGCAGAAGCGTAAGATGATGGGTATTGTAAATGTGCATTGCACCAACTGTTGCTAACGTAAAGAACCCTCATCAACTCTTGAAATATTTCGGCACTACATGGTGGAATTTCCAAAGACTTTATCGAATGCCTGATTGGTAGGTAATACATAATTCAATTATTCCTCACATATTTATTCGTATTTCAGACATCAAATATATTTCAAAAACATAAGTATGGCACTTGTGCTTGTTATACATCACACTTGTAAAAAAATTACAACTTTAAAGGTTAACTTCTCACATCCGAGACATCCAATCGGTATGGCACTTACAGACAAAAATTTGACATTTTTTAAATCAGTATGGCGGGTACTTAGGGACACTGAAACAGTATGGCATGGTCATAATCGGTAATGAGACAAATTTTTTCCTATCATTGGGGAAAAAATGCTTTGAGCTCGTAATTCGAGAGAGCATCAAAAAAATTACACGTTTAATTGAGTATGGCGGACAGTGTGAGAAGCTGCATCGGTATGGCGTACTGATCCTTCATACTATGGCTATCTTATGTATAAAGACGGCTCCACACATTCGGGTATTTGGCAAATACACGTATATTTGTCTGTATATTTGTGTTTATATTTCCTTGTATGCCAAATCTACATTCCCATATTTGCCAATTTATATATTGGTGTATTTGACGCGGGATGCACAAATATTCATACAAACATTTTCAAGATGGAAGGTTCTTTTTCATATAAATCTAAAAATGTCATTGTCGTTTCGTTGGACCACTCCATTTTCGACACACTAATATAATATTAATATATTATAATAAATCAAACGTCATGGATCGCACTGCTACTACTGATCACGCCGTACGAATATGTGGATCAGACAGGTATTTGCTTGTTTTGCAAATATTGGCGCCTTTGATTTGTATTCATTTACCGACTTCGAGCGGGAAATCTTTATATTTGCCGAATTTACCCTTTTGTGCGAATATTTGTCTTTGAATACCCCATATATATATATATATATATATATATATATATATATATATATATATATATATATATATATATATATATTCGTCTACATGCCAAATATTTGGATATTTGTGACAAATACTCGAATGTGCAGACCAAGACCATTTATTTATAACACTGGCTTACTTCTCAAAAAGTTTTAGCTTTAAGCTAATCATACGTGTGCTGACTCTCGGTCTAAGTATGTGCGGAAAGTTTTGAAAATTGTGCAAGAACTAGGCGATGCTGACCCCGATAGAATAATATAATTTTCCGAATTTGATTGCTGCTGTGCCTGGAACCATAAAAGACATTTGTTTTTGTTGATGAATGTACCTTCTTTCTGAATGAGGGGGGGGGGTCCATAAGAAAAAATGTCGTTATTGGAGTGATGAAAATCCGGAACTTTTCAGGGAAGGGCACACTCAGCATCCTCAAAAAGTTAATGTGTAGGTTGGAATTTATGGAGATAAAGTTTAAAGACCCTTATTCGTCAATGGCAGTCTAAATGGAGAACTGTATATGTTGGAAACTACTATAGAGCCTTCAATTGTGGACCAGAGCGGGGAAATCGAATTGATCCCAACGACAACCGAGTCTTAAAGAATATCAGCTTCGTTACCAACAAGACGGCTCTCCACCGCACTATTACGGCTCAGAAAGATAATAGGTGGATAACCATTATAACGACCGTTGGATTGTATGGAGAGGACCTATCGAGTGGCCTCCAAGATCTCCAGATTAGACCCCCTTAGATTTTTTCTATGAGGTCATCTAAATCTGCAGTTTATAAAACCATCGAGGCAAGAATTTGAAAATTGTGATTAACGAAAATCATTTCGAGCATTTACGGTTTTGGAATATTCTAGTGTTACATTGCAGGGATAGGTTGTACCAAGAAAGAATTGAACAAAATTCGAATCCTAATGGGCTAAAACTACTCCTGGATATTTGAATATTTTTGTAATCTGTTATGTTTTGTCCTAACTCTGGAGGTAAAAACTAAGCTTTTATACAACAGGTTATATGTCAAATTGGAAAATGAAATATTGCAAGTGGCTAACATTCCCGGGGAAGTTGCGCAAAAAGAGAGGATTTTACAAAGTTCAAATCCTATCGGTGTTGTTGAAAGTGGTATTATCAAGGTGTAATAAATGTGTAAATCATTTCTAAAAACAGTGTTCTGTGTTCATTGTTTCCTTTTACTAATATTGAGACGTTGTTATAATGCAAATTGATGATCTTGTTCCCAGACATGTTTTGCTAAAGTGGGGGTTTGGATTTCATTGTTTTTTGTTTCACTTTTATGTGAGGTGATTGTCTTTCAGACATCTTCCCGTTTGTCCCGTCTCTTTCTGTCACATTGCTAACAACACAGCTCAACCAAGGAAGATCCAAAGCATTAGTCAGCCTTGGCAAGAGGAGTCAATAATTTATGATTTATATTAACGAATGTTGTACATTAAATTGGCATATCGTTTGAGAAAGTAAAAACTACAAGCATACGCAAAAAAACATTGCAAAATATAAATAAAAATGTCTGCCTGGCGTAGACTTGTCACAATAGCGCAAACATCCACATAACTCGTATGCCATATTACATATCAACAATTCAACAAATTTTGTGCTGATTAAAATCACTGAAAGTTATTCAAAAATTTTTGCAATGTAAACTGTACTTGCTGGGCATTTTTTAAGCAGTTTTATAACAAGCACTTGTTTACTTATCAGTGGCAGCCTGTTTGAAAACGCTAAAAATTTCTTTATTCAAATACAAGTTCACGTGACCATCCGGGCCCATCCTAACGGTATGCCAACGATTTTCCGAGGTTTTTTTTAAATTTAATTACAAAACTCATGGCAGCCTCATTAAAATCGTACCGAAACACATAATTTTATTTTGAAGGGGTCGTTTGTTAATTCGTTTGACCCTGAAAAAAAAATACCTTTTGGAAAATACACAACAGTAGTGGAACAAAACTTTCTATTATTCAGTATAAAAAGCCAAAAAAAACTTTCTATTATTCAGTATAAAAAGCCAAAAAAAAATGCCAGTGGGGTATGGAAAGATTGGTCACCTGCGGCTCTGTAATCTAAAAAACTCCCACTGCTAACTCCAAGAAGGAAAAATGCTGCGGATAAGAACAAAAAAATTGAAAATCTGCTAGTACTAAGGAAAGAATTAGTGAGGCTGCCGATACACCATATAAAACAGGAAGAGAAACGCGCACGAGAAAAACACGTTAGGAAAATAAAGCTACTAGACCTACAAATTAATATTGAAGAAAACAGTTCATAAATTTAAGTTGGTACCTATGTTTAATTGAATACATATATACAAATTTGAGAATACTAATCATTGTTTCGAGTATTTAATAAAATAAATAAATAATTCATGATGGTGCTCGTACATCGCCTTCATTCATCTCTTCATGAGTCCTCAGAATTATCGTCTATTTCAAAAATTTCTTCTTTTTGTTCAATTGCTATATTATGTAAAACGACAATCATTTGAGCTGATTCCAATTTACATCTTATTCCTAGTGATAATATCGGAAATCTTCTTTCCATATTCCGAACTTACGTTCTCTAGCATTTCTTGTTTCAATTTGGGCTTCATTGTACAAGGTCTGGGCATCATTTTGGAGGTCATCTAATAGGGTAAGGATATAAGATTTTACTGCATAGCCTCGATCTGCAACTAACACACCATTTTCCATTTCCTGGTTTTATTCTAGTCTTATTTTCACAGCAGAATTTTCAAAGATATGACTATTATATGCAGAGCCAGGCCAACGACTTACCAAATCAATTATTCTTAATTGTTCATTGCAAACGACCTGACAATTCAAAGAAAAAAAGCCTTTTTGATTACCATATACTTCTGCATTGTCTCCTCTAGAAGACTTTATCTTCATATTCGTACAGCTATTGCTCCAATAACTCTGGGGAAATGAGATATATTATGAAAATATCTTTTCCCTTCTTCTTGCTCCTCTTGTGTTCGTGAAAGGTAAATTTACTGAGGAAATAGATTACAAATAGCAATAATTCCTTGCCTGATTATACGACCTGCAGAGTGGATACTAATACTATACCTGAATATTACAATGAAAATTTTTGTGTACCTACGTACCAATCAGTTCGATTTTGAAGATATCTTTCAATTTGTTGTAGAATTAATGCAACTAGCTTTTGACAGACGAAATCTATTGTAGAATTCATTATCATTCCAGTTAATAAAGTGGTCGGTTCTTGGCCTCAAATCATACCCTCGATCGGGAATTATATTTTCAATCAGCTCAATATCAGGATCACGCAGTAGCTCTAAATCCTCGAATATATCCATTCTAAAAACCATCAGATAATGCATTTATATATGACAATTTGTATATTGTGCAACATATCTGCCAAATATATACTTCAGAAATCTTTCGTGAAAAGCACAACAAACCACCAAACTAAAAAAGTAAATTAAAAATACAACCAAAAATATTACACTGACATGTTACTTTCTTAGGTTAGGTGTGCATTATCTATCAGATAAATACCTATTCACAAATATGAACGACGAATAAATTATCCAGCGGATAAGGGTAATTCATCTGAGGGATAACACTATCCGAAAGTGAAAAGATATCATTTTTACTTATCCTGTAAGTAAAATTTATTCTGCAGAATAAATTTGGGTATTTGCACGTGAAAGTACCGGGCCTAAAAGGCATACTGAGTAAAATCGTATCTCAAAATCTGTCACTATTCCCCGGTCTATCTACATGTTGGTTGAATGTGATACTGTACACCAAAAAATATTGAGGGACTTGTGATAATACCAGCGACAGTGGGGGAAATACTTCCACACATTAATCCCCTAAAATCCTTCAGGCATATGGAGCCTGTGGAGGAGGCATAATAGATCTAACCAGGTCGTAATGCATCGCACGTACCTACAGTTGTGTGCATAAAAAAGTCGTACGGCAGGTGAGTCAGGCTTGTCAATCTTAATTAAACTTCTTATCGACTTTGACAAGTAGTGTCAAACTGTGTCAAATGTGTACGTGTACTTCTTTTTTATGAAATCTGGAACATCATAGGCAGGTTTACACCATACAAACCTTGTACGAGTTTTTTATGCACATAACTGTACAATTACCATTGCTAAGTTAGCTATTGTTGGTTGTAGTTAAACTGAAATTAATTGTTTATATGTTACTTTCGTTTTGATATAAAAGATTCAATAATTTTTGAGTGAAAATGAAAAATTCATAGAAACAACTTTTCGAAAAATCAAATGATTTTAACGGGCTGTCCTATCTGGTTAATTTGATAGTCTTTAGCTTCGGGTCAATTTCGGTGGTCATTAGATTTAATATTTATAAAATATTGCAAATTGAGTGTTCGAATCATAATAATTATATACAATTACTAAATCATGGGTCAATGAATGTATTATCTGTAATGATTATTCACGGAAATATGCAAAATTTCATAAATATTTATGAAAAGTGCGAGATTATGGTAACAATATTTTGTTTTGAAAATTATACAGTCCAATTCATACAATTCAAACATATCGTATTTTCGAACTATCTGGTGCAGAACGAAATATTCAAGATAGTCAGCTGTAGGCCAGTAGATATAGACAATCAATTAACACTAATTCCAAAAGTTTTCAAACTTCAATGGTATGTTAGTGCATTAATGAAAACAAACTATACAATTTTGCAGAAATCTGCGATTAACGGAACATTGTTTTAATTGCAAAAAACGTTTTCATGCTTTATTATTGCAATAAAATTCCAAAAGTTCAGCAAACTAGGCATACTACAGTAATGGTGTTTTACAACATGCATTAAGTGCAACCTTGTAAAAGTTACGGAACCTTGTTTTTTGTCATTTGTTTAAGTTTTTCATTATAATTTGTTTAAAAAAATCACAAAAGTTCTGCAAATTAGACAAGTGAACGCAAAAAAAAGTTTTAAATATTCACGTACATTTGCAACCATTTCTGAAAAACGCATCATTTATTTATCAAACTTTTTTATCGACGCTCCCATTTTCAAAACACACAAGCATTGAAATAATTACAAAAGTGTTTTATTGTGGTTGCAAATAAAGAGAATATAAACGCAACCTAATTATCCACCAATATATTTTTTTTGCATTTTTAAATCTTTTGAAAAAATTGCAAAAGTTCTGAAAATTGCGATTAAAATTACGACTAATATTTCACGTGATGCAAGAAATTGTTAAACGGAACATTTTTTTTTGTATAATTGATTTGATTTTTTATAATTTGGCCATAAATTGCAAACATTGTGCAAATAGGTTTGAGATATACCCTATGGCAAGTGACAGCTCGTTTGGAAGGTATTGACAATACCTATTCAGTCATACCAATTTTGTTTGGGTTTCGGCTGATTTTGATTGATAAATGGAAGAAATACGAAAATTATAGTTTCGCATTTAATTAATAAAGATTTTAAAGTACGCCTCTGGTTAATTGTCAAAAAGGTTGACGTTTTTGAATTCTCTACTTGTCAAAAGTGTTTATACCTTGAAAATTTACCTAAGCTATTGTTTAACGAGACGTTTAAGTGTTTACATAGGCAAAATGGTACGTACTGTAGCCGACAAAGTAGCAGCTATCTTAATAATTGGTGAATGTAGAAACAATTTCCATGCAGCGGAACGACTGTTTAATGAGAGGTACCCCGATCGCCCTATATCGAGGGTTTATTTGAGGGAGCTTCTTCGGAAGTTTGAAGCATCAGGTAGTGTTCAAGATGCCAAACGATCTGGTCGACCAACAATTAGTGATGACAAAAAAATTGACATAATTGGAGAAATGGTAGTAAACCCTACTTCTTCCACAGCCCAAGTTGCGTCTATCTGTGAAGTCAGTCAAAGGACAGTATATAGGGTGTTGGCTAAAACAAATTTCATCCATACAAATTAAAATGGTGCACCAACTTTCAGATGATGACCCCGACCGAAGACTAGAATTCTGTGAAACTATGTCCAATAAAATGAACCAACAACCAGGCTACATACAGACAATTTGTTTTAGTGACGAAAGTACTTTCTTTCTCAATGGAAATGTTAACACTCAAAATGTGAGGTATTGGGTGACACAAATCCTCACATCTTTCGTGAAAAACATACTCAATTTCAGAAAAGTAAATGTTTGGGCAGGTATTTTGGGAAACCACATAGTTGGGCCTCTTTTTCTCAATGCTAACTTAACCGGTGAATTGTATCTGGAGATGTTACAAAATGATATTGAGTCGTTAATTCTTGAAATTCTAGAAGATAATCCAGATGAATTCGACAACTTGGAAATAACGTTTCAACAAGATGGTGCTCCTGCACACTATTACGGTGCAGTAAGACGTTACCTAGATGAAGAATATCGTGGTAGATGGATTGGACGACGAGGTTCGATCGAATGGCCAGCTCGGTCACCGGACCTTACACCATTAGATTTTTTTCTATGGGGGTACTTGAAATCTAAGGTTTACGCTACAGCACCAGACAGTATTGCCATTCTGAAACAACGAATTGTTGAAGAATGTAGGGCAATTTCCGCTGACACACTGGGACGAGTACGACAAGAGTTTAGCAATAGGATGCATTACTGCCAGGAAGTAGATGGAGCACATTTTGAACACTTATTATAAGAACTGGTTCTTAAATCTTTATTAATTAAGTGCGAAACTATAATTTTCGTATTTCTTCAATTTATCAATCAAAATCAGCCGAAACCCAAACAAAATTGGTATGACTAAATAGGTATTTTCAATACCTTTCAAACGAGCTGTCACTTGCCATAGGGTCCCATTTAAAATTATTGGTCACAGTGGCCTTGTGACGTCATTTATGACTATTGCGTCACCTGTTATGACCAGTTGAGAAGCCTACATCCGTTTATTTCCACCCTCCAAATTTCATTATTATAAGTATACCCGTTCAAAAGATACGAGGGGGGGAGGGGACTTTTGACTAGCACTGTATATTAGACCGACATATCTACAGTGGTCCAGTTAAATACTTGATTATCAATCGCATATAACTGTTATACTTTGTACTGGTTGATTGAAATTGCATCCAAAGATTAATACGGTTACGTAGTTAACCATTAAAAGATTTTAAACTAATTATTGATCTCAGAAGCAATCACTGTTTTCGACTAATCAGCGAAATAAATTTAATCTAATATTTTCGAGTGCAACAAGAATTTTGATAAATTCTGCTAAATGGAAGACATATATATATATATATAATATATATATATATATATATATATATATATATATATATATACGGGTGTTCTCTAAGGTGCTCACCCCTATAAATTTTTTTTATTATTGAAGATAGAAAAATTAAATTTGGGGGTTGTGTATTATTGTTCAATTTACATTTTTTGACATATTTACTTGCTTTGATGTACTTCTGGTTTGACCGGAAATGACCCAAACTTTCGATTTTTAAATGGGACATCCTATATATTTTTACCTATTTCGATCGAGAATGACATTCTAAATCCAACAACACCTCACTTGTCAATATTTGACAAATAAAGTCATTTTTATTCCAATTTTTACTTTTTGATCTAGAATGCCATGGATCGTGTAAATCGCTTCATTCTTGATCAAGTAACATGGGAAAAATACGACTTTGAGGCTTATGACTTCACAGTCGTTTTAAGAATTATTTAAAAGTCGCAAATAAGAATTTGTCCAGTTAACTTGATTTTTTCAAATGGAAAGGGGGTGGCTCGTCGGCTTTTTGTGAAAGATCATTTTCTTACGAATAATTTGATACCACACACTTTCACTTTATTTTCACTATTTTTCTGAATAATTGCAAGGAGCGATCATACCTAATAACAAATAATACGTATTTGGTATACTTATGCACTAAGTCCTGTTATTCTAGTTATCCGTGACAAACAATTGAAGCTGTTGCTGGGACTACCTAAACAAATAGGCTACTGAATATGCTGTCACTTTTAAAAATTTATTTGTTGCCTAGTTTATAATTAGATATCGAAAATTATACTAGAAACGAAAAAATTGACATGTTGCTAATTTACGGAGAATCAAAAAAGAATGCAACTGATGCAGCTCGAATTTATGCTCAGAAATTCCCTAATCGTCGCCATCCCACTCGGCATTATTTTCCAAAACTGGAAAGGAAAGTGCGAAATGAAGAGGAAGAAGAAGAAGAAAATGCCAATAACTTCATCGTCAGTGAAGAGAAAGAAGTAGACGTGTTGGCCTATGTTGAAGTGAATTGTACGGCGTCAATTCGCCAAATTGTTTCTGAGTGTGATACAAGTTATTCGTCAGTTTGGAGAATTCTTCACAAATATAATTATCGATCATTCAAGTACCAAGTACACCAACATCTTAACGATAACGACCACAACCGAAGATCAACTTATTGCAACTGGTTTTTGACTAAATACGTTTTCCATTTAAAATTATTTATTCAGATGAAACTCGATTCCCCAACTTGGGTCTGTTCAATCGGAATAATAAAAGGTACTGGTCTCAAACAAATTTACATCTGATGCAAGAAGGAAATTTTCAAGAGCGATTTGGTTTCAATTGCTGGATGGGTATTATCGTTGGAAAACGTTTGGGGCCAATAATTTTCGACGGACAACTTACTGCGGAAAGATATCTACAGTTCCTTAGAAATCAAAATAATGATTTCATTGAAGATTTGCCACTGGCTAACCAAGTTGATATCTATTTTCAACAAGATGGAGCGCCACCCCACAATTCTCAAGTCGTAAGAGAACATCTGAATGATACCTTCCCAGAAAAGTGGATTGGCTCTTATGGACCTATTAAGTGGCCTGCGAGGTACATTCTTAAATTGTCATATTTTTTCATAATGTAATATTTCTTTTTCATATTCTAGATCACCAGATCTTACTCCGCTCGATTTTTCTCTCTGGGGAACAATTAAAAATCAGGTTGTATAACACAGCATCAGCAACTCGTGAAGAACTGGAGTATAAAGTAAGGATGGCATTCCAGAACATCAATGTGGTGCGTGCAACAATTGAAAAAGTTGAACTCTGCTGTGATCAAGGAGGTCATTTTGAAAATTTAGAACCTTAATGGTCTTTTAAATAATTCTTAAAACGACTGTGAAGTCATAAGCCTCAAAGTCGCATTTTTCCCATGTTACTTGATCAAGAATGAAGCGATTTACACGAGCCAAGGCATTCTAGATCGAAAAATAAAAATTGGTATAAAAATGACTTTATTTGTCAAATACTGACAAGTGAGGTGTTGTTGGATTTATGTCATTCTCGATCGAAATAAGTAAAAATAAATAGGATGTCCCATTTGAAAATCGAAAGTTGGTGTCATTTTCGGTCAAACCGGAAGTACGGCAAACAAGTAAATATGTCAAAAAATGTAAATTGAAATATAATACACAACCCCCAAATTTCGTTCTTCTATCTTTAATAATAAAAAAGTTATAGGGATGAGCCACCTTGGAGAATCATCCGGTATATAAAACAGTATAACGGAAAAATAGGATGACGGGCAGAGTCAAAAGCATAACTTAGATGGAACAACACAAAGAAAAACATAGGAAAAAAGAAATTCTACGCTGTTTTCAGGTTTTTTTAGGGATTATAGAAATTTGGACAGGACGTCTGTCGGGCTAGGTAGTTAGATAATGAAACACATACTTTGATATCATCTCTAAATATTTTCCCAAGAAGTCTATATAACCTGACTCGAATAAAATTAAACTTAAATATCTACAAATTTCTTGTAAATTATACTTTCCGTAAGAACACCGTGTAAATATATAATGAATATTATGTCGCCATAAAAATTAGGAACTTCAATTTAATCAATCTTCTTCTACGACTATTTTCAAACCTGTCGGCTACGAATATGGCATCGCGGACGGTATGTTTCGTTGTCTTCAAATGGCTGCAGCCAATTCATTATCGAGAATAGATCTATACATTATCGACATGAAATGTTGCTTGGGAAATTGCGCAGTTTTTGGTAAAAAAAGAATTTTAGTCGGATGAACTATGGGTGACTTTCAGCGTGTTGAAAAAATTACATTTTATTGAAAATTTAGTCTTCGCACAAAATAATGCTCATTTTCGGAAAATGAATATTTTATTTTTATTTTTTATGGCTTATTTCAAAGTACGTAAATAGGTCTTTCGAACAGTGAAAGAATTTTTCGAATAACTCTATTATACTAGGAGGTATAGCGCCTTCATTTTGATTTTTGGAATATTCCATTTTCTTTTCGTTTCTTCCATGTAACTTTTGTCACGACCACGCTGGCGAGTCGTAGATTTCCATTCCATATGTGGAATAACATAATAAATGGACCTGCACAGGTCCCATTTTGATATACCGCAAAAAGGTATCATTGAAAGATAATCCATCGCTCCCACCGGACTATAAATTCATGATACAAATTTGATTGCCACTCTATTTGTTTTGAAAGCTATACAGGTCAATTCTAAAACTAATTGACTATTACTGACCGCTCAGACAAAGGGTGGAATATGCTCAAATTTTCCCCTCTTTTGAATAGAGAATATTCGCGAAGGCCATCTCGGATCTTTCGTGAACATACAGTGAATCTCTAGACCTATCTATTGGAACCATTTTAAAACTTCCCGATCAGGCCGTAATGATACGTTTTTCATTGAATACATCAGTAGTATGGCTATGGCGGTTTAAGCACAGTTTCAAAGTCAAATTGATGTGCTAGAACCGCCTTAGGGATTTGAGGAGGTTTGGGGACCGTGACTGGGTTGGGAGCGCCACTAAGTTCGGCGGCAAGGATGGTGTGACCATGGGTGGTTCGTTTTAGGAGGGATCGAGGTGGAAAAAAAATCTACCTCCTATACGAAAAAATTCAAAGAAAAAGTTTGAGAAATTCTGTTTCACCCGAAAAACAATGTATATAACCACTCGAACCACCATTGAAAAACATAAAAAACCGCGAAAAACATTAATATAGAATTAACTCACTTTGCCATCTGATGAACAGAGAGGTTACTCGTTTGACGACTGGCGAACAAATGACGTCGTTGGTGTTCATAGGCTTAAAAGTCGCTGCGCAATTAAATTCTGGGAATACCAACGGATGGAATTTTCAAGAATTCATGGGCGAAGCAGAATTCTTGAAAACCATTGTTTATTCAGTTGGCCAAGCGTGCGCTCAATCTATGGAAACGCTTCGGGTTTCCAAGAAGGCCAACCAATAGAGAAATAATGGAGGCTATTTTCACACTTGAATAAAGACGCAAATAACCTGTACTACCTTTTAAAAGATAGTTCATAGATGAAAACTCCGGTGTCGGCCAGCAAAATCGCTTTGTGGAATTTTTTTAACAAGAAATAGTGTCAAAAATTACCACCTTCTTTTGTTTTTTTACAAATATCTTAAAAAGTATTGAAGGAATCGTTTCCCAATCGCAAGAACATTTTTGGAGAGTTCAAAAACCTACAAAATGGGTTTTTGTGCGACCGGATCGGTGCACTTTCCACTGAGAAAATCCGGGAAAACCACTAAAAAACGGCCATTTGTAAAAAAAAGACATAATTTTATAAATTTTAAGCTGGACAAACAATCTTGCGGGTAATAATAGATAATAACATCTAGTTCAACTGTACGCAAGATGGTTTCTGCCGATGTGTAGTTTTTGCACAATCGCATTATAAACAATATAAGGGCTTATCTTGCAAAATGCGCCGATTTTAGGGAAATCGTCGAATTCGAATTATGTGAACGGCATCTGGGAGTAGAGATCAATATCTACAATTTGTATATTTTGGACTTTTACCTGAGAGGTGAGAAATATGTTGAAAATGTCACTGAAAGTTGCTCCAAACGCTTGAAAGTGCGTTCGATGCAGAGTCAAGTAGCGGTAGTGGGTGAAAAACAAGCTAATAACTTATAAGCACTAATATAATATGCGCCAATTTATAAGCAACCCGCCGCGCGGTGATACACTTTCCTCTGCTGGCTCGTTCCCCCACTACCGCTACTAGACTCTGCCTTGAGCGCACTTTCAAGCGTTTGGAGCAACTTTCAGTGACATTTTCAACACATTTCCTAACTCTCAGGTGAAAATCCAAAATAAACAAATAGTAGATATTGATCTCTACTTCCAGATACCGTTCACAGAATTTGAATGCGACGATTTCTCTCAAATTGTTTATAACGCGATTGGGCAAAAACTACACATCGGACAGAAACCATCTTGCGCACAGTTGAACTACGTGTTATCTTTAATTTCCCGCAAGATTTCTCGTAAGATTGTTTGACCAGCTTTAAATTTATAAAAAATTGTATCTTTTTAGAGGTTTTCTCAGAGGAAAATGCACCAACCCGGTCGCACAACCAACCGTTTTGTAGGTTTTGAATTCTCTACAAAAGTGCCATTGAGTGTGAAACGATTCCTTTAATACTTTTTAAGACATTTGTAAAAAAAAAACAAAAAAGTGGTAATTTTTGACACTATTTTTTGTTAAAAAAAATCCACAAAGCGATTTTGCTGGTACCGACACCGGGGTTTTCATCTACGAACTATCTTTTAAAAGTTAGTATAGGCTATTTGCGTCTTTATTCAAGTGGGTTGGCCTAAAGGTTAAACGAACTATCGCACCATATTGCGTCATTCTCGCGAAATTGCTGACTTAGATATTTCTCCATTCGTAGGGTAGACTTCGAAGTAGTATCATAGGCGTCCTTGAGGGAATTTCCTACACGCTACCCTCACCGAAATATGGCCGCCATTCAGTTGGCTATTGGCTTGCGGTCCAAAATAGCGGCCATCGGCTGTGAGAGACGACCTATCACACAAGAACATGGCTGACATTTTTTCACCCTCGTACAACGAACCACCCATGGTCGCGCCATTCTCGCCGCCGAACCCAGTGACAGTCCCCAAACCCCATCAAAATCCTATGGAGTTTCTAGCACACCAATTTTATCTTTAAACTGTGTCTAAACCGCCATAAGCCCTACTACTCACATCAAAACTAAGCTATATATATATATATATATATATATATATATATATATATATATATATATATAAGGTATATCAACTGTACATGACTGAACCACTGGTTTAGGTCACTAGCAGTGAATTCCTATAAGTCCCTATAAAAGGATTGCTTGATTTTCAGTGTGAAAATTAATTTGAAGTTGGAATATAAATTCCATTTGAATGTTTTTCCCTTTTTCGAAAACTAGCCCTGATGTGTTAGGTGGGTCACAACAAACATTTGAGGTATTCAATAGATCAGCAATCGAGATGGCGATTACAAATTTTACGTCTTATTTACGTCAAATTCAATAATATTTGGAAAAATGGAAATAATTCAGAAGTCTGGAATTTGGAAATCACGACATGTCCTATAAGTTATAAATATGTAAAATTTACTTAACACTAGTTAAAAGTTGGCGAAGTAGTAGTCGTTTTTATCTATGCTTTGCCTGAATGTTAATTGTAATGAATCAAACAATTGGAGGTGATAATATAAATAATTTCTGTGAGGTTTATTTTCACTTCTGTAGGCCCATGTTCGATTGTGCAAACGGTTCAAACCTACAAATGAGGAGTAAAAAAAATCTTCAAGACCATTTTCGACTTATTTATAAAATTTAGGTAGAAAAGCACACATCCGACATGTTTATTGACCAGTAGGGCCTGACTATTTGATGTTTTAAAATCTAAATAAAAGCTTATAATAAGGTTTTGTTTGAACTTTCTTTTAACTTTGATGGAAGGTTAATAAAATAACTTGTAACCCCATGGGACTGTGAGGGTTGATATTGAGTTATTCTCCCGAGGAATCGGTGGATTTTGAAGATTTGTTCGTCTTAAAGTTGGCTCATCAGAACTATAATAACCATAGGGTTTGAAACATCCAAGGACGCCACATATGATTTTAACTAGTACAAATATTTCCCAACTTCCATTGGATTCTATTTTCTCTCGAAGAGGGTTGGTCTCAGTGTAAAATAATTCCCTTTAAATTCATAACTCAATAATATTTTTTCTAGATTTTGAAAAGGGTTTTAAAATCCGACTCGACCCGATATTCGACCTTTTCTTGGGACGAATTCACGTATTGATTGAGGCAAGGAACAATGACTCATTTAACTTTAATTTTACGTTCTGAATTTAGCGGCTTAGTTGAAACAAACCTAAGAAAAAAAAGGTCTCCAAATATTTGGATTCTATGAAATATCCTGATATTTAATGCACCCCGAAAATAATTAAAAATATACAATAAAAAGTGTCAAGGCCATATTCTGAGTTCAGACATTTTTAACAGAATATATAACTTTTAAAAATAGATTATTTTACATAGAAATCGCCTATATAGAAGTTATATACAAAAGAACGAAAATGAAAACCCACTCGTTTTAGCTAAGGATTCTCGGAATATCGTCAAGTGATCGGAAAACGAACGACTGGGTCAGGGAAAAGACAAAGGTACAATACATCATCAAACATATAGCCACACAAAAATTGGACTGAGTGGGACATGAGCCCAAAGGATGGTGCGGCAAATTGATTCAATGAGGACCTTGGGGCAACAGAAGAAGTGTTAGATGACCACAGATGAGTTGCAGGATTGAACTGGATCGTGAGGCGCAGGATCGTTAAGCTTGGAAAATATTGGGGTTGCCTATATCCAAATGGTAGACAATGGCTAAAAAAAGTCGGCACAACTATGTATCAATTACACTCTTTGTCCACAAACTACTACAAGCACGTGTTTTTTGCTCTCTCTATGTTCCTCCGCGTTATTTGCTGAACATGTATTCGTCGTACAGAGTAAGGATTTTCCACCGCCAAACATATGTATTATGGAAATAATTCACACAATTTCATGAAAATAAGGTTTTGTCTGTAGCTAAATTAGTTTTGTAAAATTGTTGTTATGATGCTGATTCAGAAGCCCCTAGGGGGGCGATCTTAAGGTTGTAACGCTTATGCCCTTCGATGATGGTATGAATAAAATTATCAATTATTATTAATTTGGGGAGAATTTTGAATTACTTATCAAAACAATCTTTCAGCCAAAAGGTTAATACAGCCTCTAACCTAATTTCAAGGGTACTTACTCTTAGGGATAATTGTTCGGAAAATTTAGTTAAGGTGAAGAACTTGTTGAAAAACAACAACAATTAATTGTATCATTAATAAACGTCAAAGAACAGATAGGCAGGATATGTTTCCGAAAGAAATGTGTTACTATTTTAAATTTCCATATCTAGATGGACTCTCATATAAAATTAAAAAATGTTTATCAACTGATTCTCACAAGTTTGCTTTTTACAATTTGAAAACTTCCGGAAAATTATTCACGCAGTTAAAAGATGAGATACCAGCTAAATCAGATTCATGTGTAATATATAGTATTCCCTGTGAATGTGGGAAATGTTATATAGGGCAAACTAAACAATACCTAAAAACCAGAATATATCAACACAAATATGACTGCTATGAAAAGAATAGAAATAAAAAAGAAAAAACAGCACTTGCTGCACATCATTTTGAATCGTCGTGCAATTTTGATTTCGATTCAGTAAAAATTTTGGAAAAAGAGATGACTTATTCAAAGAGATTGTTGGGAGAAATGATTCAAATCAATATCCATGATAATTGCGTAAACCAAAAAAGTGATACACAAAACCTGACAAAAATATACTCCCATATTCTAGAAAGGTTCAAAAGAAAAACAGATTTCTGAATAATGATACACAAAAGATTTGTTCTGTTTTTTTCGTTTCTTTATCTATGTAGCGCTGGAATATTTCAGGTGGGATGATCAGTTGCATATTGACCATACACGGCCGTGCGTTGTTTCATTTTAACGTGTCTGTATTTGTTTATATATCATTTTAAATTTTTTAATGTCAATGTGTTTTTATCTGCCAGAGTTTGTATCGACTACTCAACAGTTTTTTAGTTGAATCCATGATTAGGAAAAACTTAGTCTTAAAGGTGGGTCATAGATATGTTCTTTATTTCAATCTATACGTGAACATTGTCATTTCAGCTTTGAAAAAGGAATAAATTAATTCCGAAAAGTCAGCGATAAAAAAATAGTTTTCCTAATTCCCGTTAAATCTAACTATATTCAATTCTTGGGACGATGAATCATTTATCAAAATTATTCCTGTCTTATTTTCATCCATACTTCACTGTGGATCACTCCAACTCTACTTGCTATGGACCTAGTCTTGCTGTGGATCGTTCAATTTCTTTAATGTCCCCTCAATTCCAGCCATTTTAGGTGGCCAGACCTTCGCACAGGCTCCTTCCTGCTGCATCTTCAAATACCCTCGTGTCACACATTCGAACTCCCATAACCTTTCGAAGTGTTGAATGTTTTCTAAACGTAAATTTTTTGTCGTTCATTATTTTCGTTAATTATAAATTATCTAAGAAATACACATAATAAAAAACAACAGTAGGTCTTTCTGCATTTCAGTGATCAATCAGTAAACTATGCTATAAGCCCAAAAAATATGTCATATGAACACGGTATAATTCCATAATAATAATGAGACTGGCCAGGATCATACTAATTTTTTTTCAATCAATTATATTTCTTTAGTAAAATGGTCTATTTTTAGGAGCTCTACATGCTGTTAAGAAATTGTCTCACCTTGAAAATACCCTGCAAAGGTGGGAAGACTGAACCAATAACCGAAGTCCTCCATTAAAAGTTTTCCTCCAGCAATAAAAGTACATTCACAAAACCATGTAAATATTAAAACTCTTCCAAGTTTTCAACTTCTGAGGATTTTTTTTTTTTTGGACATTTCGTCATTCGGCCAGACACAAGTGGAATATTATTAAATAATCCCTAACAAAAAACCTAAAACGACATAATATAAGAACATTACATGAAGAAATGCAATAGGAGGTTACAGGTACACACTTTTCACGTCCAGGGGTCCGTCAGGACGACTTTTTCTTTTTAGACATACAACAATTAGACCACGGATTGGTAGGTATAAACAACATAGGGATAGGGATACACATAGGTAACAATTCTAACCCTACTACAACTTGATATTTGCCTTATTCAGGAAATTTATCAAACACTCGTACAGTTTCATATCGTTTGAAACTAAAATTGACTTTATGTGAAGAAAACCGTTTAAATTCGATTTTTTCTATTCATTCCACTTCACATGGCACTTATCTCTCACTTTATGCTAGACGGGCTTGCCACTCCTACTGAGAAGGAATCTTCTATTTAGAAACCTATCGAGGTGGGAGATTTTCGGAGTGTTTCTTTCTGTCACTAGGTACCGCCAGTTAAAGTTTATCTTTTCCGGCGTACCTATAGGTGTTACAAGATCGATGATGGTTTGTTTACGTTGTGTCTCACTTCAGCCAGAGTTCTTTGGACCTTTGGCTGGTTGACTACTCCGTACTGATGAGGGCCAAGAAGCCTGAAACCGGTATGCGGATTGTTAGGTGAACACGACATAAATTAAACATAATCGAGCTTATCAGAAAGAAACATTTGCATTCAATGTCCATTGATATTATATGGAAGTATGCATGGATTTTCAGGTGAATATCATTCAATGTTCTGCGTGGTATTTGCCAGGAAAGTAGTTGTTTTTCACCTGAGATCTACCTTTCTCTGGTTCAATTTTATATTGAATCCTTTATGTGAAGAAAACCGTTTAAATTCGATTTTTTCTATTCATTCCACTTCACATGGCACTTATCTCTCTAAAATTGACATGACATTGAAGGGGGTCGGCATTTTCAAATCACAAAGTTTAGCAAACAATTCATTAGACTGATCAGAATACTTGGAGCATGCAAAAAATATGTGGTCTAAATCTCCTTTCTGATTACAGTGCTCACAATTTTCAGTGGGGGAGATATTTAAGCGAAACAGATGTAGTGGATAACAGGCATGACCAAACTTGAGTCTGATGAGAGTTGTGATGAATCTGCGCGGTATATTTAGCTTAGAGTGCCAATGCTTTGTAGGTATACATGGTTGTAATAGTGTATATCTGGTTGGGTTAGTCTGACAATACTCACTCCAACTTGCTGACCATGTTGAACGCTGTTCCATTTTCAATTGTGTAAAAAAATCATTAACACATATCTCATAACCAATGTTTAAACCCCTTTCGACACCAGCTCTACTTTTGAGAGTTGGTAACATAATTAAGAAATCTGAAAAAAAAAACATTAATAATTTCAAAATTAAAACGATTTAGAACAGGGCCTAGTGAGAAAAAAGAAATTTTTATATGAACTTGAATATATAATTGAGATCGGTTTTGCTCAGAAAACGTTTCTCTTGGCTTGATCACGAACTATGAGATCGTACTCTGGACTTCGCTCTTTCCAATGTAACCATGTATTCAAAACTCTCGAATAGAAATAAACACATTATCATATTTGGAGAGGAATTTCGGTAAACAAATGGTTTTTTCCTTTTTTGAAGTCGCTTCCAGTTTTGGGAGGTTTTCGGTAAAATAGTTATTCCCAACAAAAAGAAAGAAAGTTATTGATATTATTTTTTCTTTTTCAGTATTTGATGAGTGGATGGTGGGGTAGCTACAGCTTCAGGTGTCAACCCGTCGACTATTCCCGAAGTCCAATGGCTATGAGGGTGAGTTTTCCTATCAAAACATTTGGATGATATTCAATATACCATTAATTTGGTAGTCATGAAACATAAAAACAAACGTCGTTTTTTTTGCCGATAATGAAAAAGAATTTTTTTTATCGTAGATTTTTTAATTCGCAGAAAAAAAATTCTATTCAATATTCAATGGAGAATGTTTCCCTATTTATTATGGAAAGTTTGGTAAAAGTTATTGGAAATTTTTACCGGAGATATCCTAATTCATTTTTCGTGAGACATGTTGTCGACCAAATGGAAAGTTGAAGAAAATTGTTGAGGATATTTTTGAAAAAAAAACCCAAATATTTGGAGATACTAAAGAAGAAAAAAAACGAATATTAAATTGTATGCATGTTGTTCCATTTGTTTCAAACATCCAATTAACTACTGTATACAGGGTCACTTACGGTCGATGGTAGGTTAGACGATTACGGAGAACGGGACATAGTATTTCTTTGGTTTCTTGGGTTATTAAATCTGCTCTATCGATTTAAAATATTTTCAGCGACAAATTTTTTATTTAATTCCTCGCTATACCTATCTCCAGCGGTTTTCGAAAAATTAATTGAATCATAGCTTCAATTAAATGTTTTATTACTGCGGTATTTGGATTCGTAGAAAGCTAAAATTTTGGGTGTAGTTTACCATTGTCCTGTGTATTAGTTCTGTATAAGGGAATTTGTTCTCTATTATACAGGGTCGTTAAAAATTTGTGATTTTACCGATAGATACAAAAATGGTGAAAAGGCATTTTCTTAAATGGAACACCTTGTATATTATCGAATATCCTGAAAGAAGTCCATTTCAAATTATGTATCATGTTCCTATACCTAATGATTCAGGTTTCCGAAATAAAAGCAAGTTTCTATAAAAATCTGAGTATTTTGCTATATTTTGATAAGGTAGCCATGAAATGTCATAGAACATGTCATTATGAAAACTCGACAATCGGTGCATCAATAATAAAACATTTGCACGTTTATTAACGAAAATCTATTCAAATGAAGTTTTGAAGAAGTTGTACAACCAATGAACGAGATCAAATTTGTACAAGTACAAAATCAGTTATGGGTCAAAACTGAAAGCGAAATGAAATTTATCGAGGCCTGTAACTTCAAAAGAAGGCAACATCATAAATGTGTTAGCCTATTTTCACGCATATCCCCAATCTATTTTGCCTTCTAAAGATAACCAAATAAAATTTCGAATTTACGATTAACCGTTAAATTCTAAGAAATATCTCGAAATTATAAGGTCAGTGGTGAACGATTTTTTGGATAATCTGTCAATAGATAAGTATTGTACCTGCTGGTTTCAACTGGATGGGACATCGGTTCATTGCAGTGGGGAAGTAACAACGGAGTTGTTCCAAGTCTTACTGGTTTAGACGTTTAGGACCGTGGTGTTGGCCTGCGAGATCACCTAACGCCACTTGATTTTTACTTGTGGGGGAATTTGAAAAGGAAAGTTTTTAACATCGGTACGAATGATCAATTGCATCGAGGAGCCAGATGCCAATGAGATAAGGAGGGCCACAAATCTTTCTACAAGTATCCGGCTTTTAAAATGTTTGGAAACCAACGGTGTTCATTTTGAACAATTATTGTGAACGTTTTCTAAATTTTTATACATATTATATTGTTGTATTAACGTTGTTAATTGCTGTTTAACCGTTTTGTTATTTGTTAATTGCCAACATACTGAATGTAAGCAGCTTCACTGTATTTAAAATTCTTAAAGAACAGCAATTGTATCCGTGTCATATTCAACGTGTGCAAGCTCTACTACCTAGATACTTTTTTCCGCGCCTAGTTTTTTGCCATTGGATTCTTCATCGAATCGCTCAAATTTCTAATTTTTTAAATGACGTTTTGTTTACTGACGAGGATAATTTTGGACCACAGTGTATACGAAATTTCCATGACAATCACCTCTGGGCTGAGGAAAATCCACATGGAACCTTTGAAGCTCATTTTCAGCATCAGTTTTCAGTAAATGTATGGCTTGAGATACTTGATGATCATTTAATCGGTCCATATTTCCTCCCACAACGACTAACAGGCGACTCTTACCTTAATTTCCTACAGGAAGAGTTACCTGTTCTTGAAGAAATTCCTCTACAGCTGAGACAACACTTCTTGTTCATGCATGATGGTGCACCAGTCCATTTAAGCATTATTGTACGTAATCACTTAGATACAGTATATCCAAATCGTTGGATAGGTAGGGGAGGTACGGAACATTGGCCTGCTCGATCTCCGGATTTAAATCCTCTAGATTTTCACATTTGGGGTTTTCTTAAGTCAAGCGAGATTTTTTGTCACAAATTGAACGAGGAATTTAAAAATTATTTTCAATTTTAAATATCTCAGTGGCGTACCATTTTTTTCTTTGAAAAAATTTAAATCATTACCCGTATGCGCGCCAATGATGAACATAAAATTATTAATTGCATGTCAAAAAATGCGCAATAACTACCTCTTAAAACTCACCAAATTTCATTTGCATATCTCGACCGGTTTCAGAGCAATAAATAATAGTCAGTTTTTAAGAAAAACTCTAACATCCCGTATCTCGAAGCATTTGCGGACAAAAGTTATATAGCAAACTGTCATTATTTTTTCATGCAGAATCACCCTCTGAAGTTTGTCGCACTTATTCACTAACACCCTGTGTATTCAGTGTTTTCTGTCATATTCCTCACAACTGACATTACATAATAAAAAACGTTTTAACAAAAAATTAAACCGGTGAACAATAAACCTTCTCAGTCTTAATAATAATTCTGCCGTCGGTAGAAAGAAGGCCGTAAAGTCCAACTTTGGTGGTTTTTAGTTTTTTGGCTAGATAGGTTGGTTTTATTGTTTTCCACCTTCCTACGAAGTATAAATACCGTAAAATAATTTTGAATATACCTAAAAGTGAAATGAAATAGGCCGTAAAGTTAAGACGTCATCGTTTCGGGAAGCAAGAACGCCGCATCTATTACATCCGAAGCTAAAACACCGTATAGTTGAGAAGAAGCTCACCTTACGGCTTTTTTACTAATTATTTAGAATCCAACCCAAAGTAAACAGAATATTCCGACAGACAGGCACAGACAAGAAATTGCAATTTCAGTCCTCGTTGTGTGTCACAGTGAATGTTACCAATATTTAATTGCTCTGTTGGATACATTTCCTTTTTTAAATCAGCTATAATACAGTTATATCAGCGACAATGAAAAAAACTATATTCAGTACAAGAAGTGAAAGAATGGTTTTAATGGCAAGGAATTTGGAAATACAAAGTGATTCAGGAGGTAAGATAATACCTTCTCAGTATAATATTAAATAGATTTGTGAGGTCCATAAATATCTTAGAAGTAGGGAAATATCATGGGAAATCCTAAAAGATGTTGAAAATTAATAAAGTAACTCCATTTTCTCATTTTGGATTTTATAGATACACAGGCCGTATATGATGAAAAAGAAAAACCCGAGCTTACTGAGTTGACCAATGTGAATTATGAATATGACATAACTGAGGGTGAGTTATAGCAAAGTGTTAAGTATTTTTTTTGTTATAGTCATTTTTAATTACTAGGTTATCATATAAATATGCCTGAAACCCATCAATTTTTGGATACAGACATTAATAAAATTGAAAATGTTGTGGAAATCAAATGTGATGAGATGATGCCCAGAATAAATGTTTTGCAAGATATTGTTATACCACTAGAACAAAATATAGATATCAATACAGAAATAAATGATGGCCACACACTCAGGGAATCACAATCTGTAAATGAAGTTGAGACTGTAACTGAGGTTCCTAATCAACCCAATTGCTAACCAAAAAGATCCCAATTGCTAACCAAAAAAGGATATCCAAGGAAACGAAAAAACTAAAATTACAAGAGAAAAGACAAGCATATGCTCTGAAAGAATGTACATCATGTACAAATAAGTGTATAAGGAAATGTAAAGACAAAATAACGGAAAATAGAAGACAACAAATCAATGATGAGTTTTGGAAAATGAGTTGGTCAGAACAGAGAATTTTTATTGTTGGCCAGTGTCAGAGACAAATTCCTAAGAAACATACTGAAAATTCGTCAAGAGCTAATACTTATTTCTACTATTTGAAAAATGAAGAAGGTACTAGTGCTCAAGTTTGTAAACCGTTTTTCCTACCACATTGGGGTTCAAATATAATAATGATACAGTGTTGCAAAATGCATTGAAGAACTCACAGAACCACCTTTTGTCTACCAAACGTGATATGAGAGGTACGTTGTTTCGGTGCATTTGATAAATGCTTATTATTATTTTTGTAGGTAGAAAACCATCAACTTCAAAATAAGATCATAAGAAAATCAGAATACATATTGAATCCTTTAATCCGTCTATTTCTCATTATCGAAGGGAACATGCTCCAGACAGAAGATATTTACCTGAAGACATTAATATTAAATTTATGTGGAATGATTACAATAATAAAAACAAAATGATCAGTGCTCATATGATGTATATAGAAATGTTCTGAAAAAATGAACATTTCCTTCACTAAGCTTGGACATGAGCAATGTGAAACTTGTGGGATATTTAGTTTCCACGAACATTCTAAAGATATTCAGCCAAACTGCGAGAAATGTGAGGAACAAACTGGCCATTTAGAGAAAGTAAAGAAAGCTAGAGCTGCTTATCAAAAAGACAAATTTCAGAAGGATAAAAAAATGATGTGTTATTCCGTAGACCTTCAAAAGGTAATCATGCTTCCACGCATGGATCAATACAAAATTGTTTTGTTTACTCCAAGAATTGTTATTTTCAACGAAAGCTTTGTGCCTGTAGGAGAACAAAAACATCTGAATGCTGTGGCAGCCATCTGGCATGAAGGCATTGCAGGAAGAAAAAAGGAAGACATAATAAGTAGCTTCCATGCCTTTTTTTCTGAAAAAATAGAGACACACAAACTGTAACCCTCTGGTTAGATAACTGTTCGGCACAGAATAAAAATTGGTGCATGTTCAGTTTTTTAACATATATCGTAAACTCTTCTGAAATAGCTGCGAATAAAATTCACCTGAAGTATTTTCAAGCTGGTCATACTTTCATGAGCGCCGATAGTTTTCACCAGGTGGAGCTTAGCATGAAGAAAAGTGGTAATATATATGATTTCAATGATTATCATGGAGCAGTACAACGGGCAAACTCAGGAAAAGTGGATGTTATTAGCATGACTCCATCTCATTTTTCAGACTGGAAAGATTTCAGTCCACAGTACAAACTGAAAAAAACAAAACCACGGGCCTATCTTAACAATATGGTAATGGCATCTTTTACACGAGGCGAGCATACTTTCGTTTACTACAATGATTTTGATGGTGTTGATCATAAACTGAGTTTTCTTCAAGCCCAAATAGAAAAGCGTGGTATAACAAAACCACTTAATCGAAATCGACCTAGGGGAATTTTGCAATCCAAAAAAGACACTATTTTGGAAAAACTCTGTCCACTAATGCCAGCTAATAGAATTATATTCTGGAATGAACTTGAAGGGAACACAAATATAACAGATTTGAATGTTTCTTTGGAATAAAATGTTTATTATAATTTGTTTGTTAATAAAGATCTGAAAGTTTTATTTACATTTTTATATGAAGAAAGAATAATTCTTAAACAAATTACATGTCATTTTATATATATATATATATATATATATATATATTTATATATAAATTTTTTGGTTTTTAAAAAGTGGTTTTTTTTATTTTTTTAGGAAATTAAATTTAATATATATATATATTTTTTTTTTTTTTTTGGCTTGGACATTTCGTCATTCGGCCAGACACAAGTAGAATATTATTAAAACACGTCGAGGACCATCCTCGGCCCGGCTACGAAATTTAACATTTAATTCTCTCTAATTAAATAGAAAAATTTCTGCCCTGGCCGGGAATCGAATTCCCGGCCTTTCGTTCCTGAGTCGGACGCTAACCCACCGCGCCAATCCCCCCCCCCCCCCGTTATATATATATATATATATATATATATATAATTTTGTATAATCTGTCAAATAATATTCACTCATATTAATAGCGGCAAAGCCCAAATACACCAAAGAGCCTCAGTTAGGGCCTTTATACTTCGTATCCCGTTATGTTTTAAGATAAGCGAAATATTGTAAAAAGCTGTAAGTGTCTTTTAAGTATTGAAAATAAGTAGGAGATTTAAGCCGGTTCTGGCTCTCCCCCCACCACTATGACGTCACGTGTGACCTTGAATAGTTGCAGGTGTGCAGTGTGTGTGTGTTTGACCTTGAGATTTGACTTTGAGATTTGTCATTGAGTTTTGATATTGGGTTTGGTCGACTTTGAGATTCGACTTGACCTTGAGTTTGACCTTGAGATTCATAACATTAAGTTTTGACTTTGAGATTTGACCTTGAGTTTTGATGTTGGGATTGTTTCGGCAACCTTAAGATTTGATCTCGATGTTTGTTTGACCTTGACTAAAGTTGTGGTGTAGGCATACATATTCTGTGTAGTCATGACCTTCATGAATCCTTGTACTCTCCAAGCGAGGAGGGCGTTTGTCCTGTGAGAGAGCTAAGAGTGAACTGCGAGTATTGATGAGTGCGTTGAATATCAAGAGAATCTCCTCAAAATCCATACAGATTGCGCATCGCATCGGACTTGTTGTATGGTGGGGGTATTTCACTGAAATATTCCAGGAGAAGAGTATTTCGAATCAGTGTCTTCCAGTGAGCTATTGAAAACAAGTTGTTGAAATGTATTCGTGTGATTGTGGTAGAGCTTTCACCCGTAGTGATAATCTTCGTCGACATCAACGGAAACTTGCCAGGGAGGTCCTTCAGTGAAACGAGTTAAATTGAACAATGGCGATGACTCACCAC
This sequence comes from Gonioctena quinquepunctata, assembly GCA_018342105.1. Classification (NCBI taxonomy): domain Eukaryota; kingdom Metazoa; phylum Arthropoda; class Insecta; order Coleoptera; family Chrysomelidae; genus Gonioctena; species Gonioctena quinquepunctata. Next base: position 60 of record JAFIRS010001029.1, on the reverse strand, counting down.
CTGCACCACTCTATACATGTAATTGTTGTAATGTGACATTTCCATATTGTCAAGTCAACT